>PVKZ01000061.1:1597055-2149238 GCA_004027375.1 Macroglossus sobrinus | reverse complement strand
AAGGAAAGAAAGAAAGAAAGAAAGAAAGAAAGAAAGAAAGAAAGAAAGAAAGAAAGAAAGAAAGAAAGAAAGAAAGAAAGAAAGAAAGAAAGGGGGAGAGAGAGAGAGAGAAAGGAAGGAAGAAAGAAAGAAAGAAAGAAAGAAAGAAAGAAAGAAAGAAAGAAAGAAAGAAAGAAAGAAAGAAAGAAAGAAAGAGAGAGAGAGAGAGGAAGGAAGGAAGGAAGGAAGGAAGGAAGGAAGGAAGGAAGGAAGGAAGGAAGGAAGGAAGGAAGGAAGGAAGGAAGGAAGGAAGGAAGGAAGGAAGAAAGGAAGAAAGAAAGAAAGGAAGAAAGAAAATGGATTCTTGTATTTTCCTGTAAACTGGCAGAGGACAAACAACCTTTTCTATACACACAAAATAAGTATAATGAAGAATCTCTTTTTAAGTGAAGACCAAAGTAATCTAACCATTTGTTCTTAGCAACACATCCTTCACATTTCTGCAAACAATATAACCCTCCTACCCACAATGTACCCCACAAGTTCATATGTAAAATTAAAAGCTAAAAAAAAATGATGCAGATCTAAATTATTATGTCAGTTCTTGTATATGTAAAAGCCTACATTCCAAAAGGCAGATAAAGAGAAAAATGCACAAACAAAACTTATAAGCTCCTGGAGTTTAGCTATACAATAGAACTGAGAGTAAACGTAGGACAAATCCGTGGTCAAGCTCTTGATGCAAAAGCCCTACTTGCCTGTAACCAGATACGAATTATAACATCTCTATGGAGTTGAGCAGGCAGATGTCCACAATATTTTCATATGTACATTTAGAATGTGAGAATTACAATGGTTTATTGATTCCACGACTTTGGGGCTAAAGTAGGAATTTTATCTAACATGTAAGTTCTATAGGGTCTCTAACTAATATAGCCTGACTTTGCTGGGCTAATTTCAAAGGAATCCTTCATTTTTCTATAGCAAATGGCTCCCTGGTCTTCACCTTATTGTGAAGCTACCTTCAATGTACTCATGAAATGAGAACAATAACTCCAAAACAACTAAAAAGCTAGCTTGCTGTGTTCAATGTTTCAACATGAACCATCTCTTAGCTCATTGATTTTGTCATAGTAACTGTTACTTTTCTCCATTCACTAGTATTTAATTGGGTTGAGATGACTGCTATTCGAAAAACTTTTACATTTATTTTATTATTTATGGGAAAGAAAATGTAACCAGTAATATAAATTTTAATACTTAATACCAAGCAAAAGCAGGTGACGGGCAAGAAAAATGTTCCAAAGAAAACCAAAATGAAACCTCAAATTTCTAGCACATCATATCTAGTTCTTGAGTGTCCTCTGATGTAAGACATATCATCAAGATAATATGAATGATTGTAAGAAACACGAAAGTTGATATTTTAAGGTGGAAGGCATGAGGATCTATAAGCAAGAGTGAAATTAATTTTAATGCTAAAAGGGCTGAACCCACAAGGTCCTCCACATGAAAAGAAGCTAGCTGTCCTCTCTTTTCTTCTCCATTTACCATTTGAAGCCATGATTTCCATATTGATAGACTCTTTAGAAATGTTTAAAATATTTTTAAAGGCTGTGTTGAAATTGGCCTTCTCATGTGACACTCATGAAAGCATAAGCTAGGAGACAATTTGGCAATATGAAACATGACCCTCAAAAATGCTCAAATTCTTTGTCCTTGTATTCTTCTACTAGAAACCTATCCTGAAGAAATAATTAGTCATGATAGCAATAAACACTTTAAATGTCTAAGTATAAGGGAATGATTAATTAAATAAAAGTATATCAATAAGGTGACATAGTACGTTGTTATTTAAAAATGTCTTTTGCAGAATACTCAAAGTATTGAGGACATAGTTACAATATTATGTCAAGTGAAAAAAGGGAGAGACAAAATTACATATATATTATGTTCTCAATGAATATGTATGCACACAAATACATATAGACATAGTAGACAACATTGGGAAGAAATCTGCCAGAGTATTAAAAGTGGTTATTTTAGGATGAAAGAGGGGAATAATGATGAATTCCATTCACTTTTTATTCTTTCCAGTGGTTTACATTGAACATGGGTTACTCATTTTTTTCCAGATAAGCACTTATAATTGTAAAAGTGATATGTAAATATTACATAAACCAAGAAATATAAAAATATGTGAAATAAAAGTTGACAGTACTCTCCTTACTCATTCCCCAGATAGCCCTGCACAATAGCAAAAAAAATTTTAGTTTATCTCCCAGACTCTTTATGTCTATATGTATATACATGCATATACATATATGCATTTATATAATTATTTCATAAAAATATAGTAATTTATTTTATATTGAACAAAATATTTTGGATATATTTTCATGTTATCATAGAGAAATATATAATTTTTAATACACTTTAATTTTTAGGACAGTTTTAGCTTCATAGCAAATTTGAGCAGAGAGTATGGAGAGTTCCCACACACCATCCTTCTGCCACCCCAACACATCTAGCCTCCCTCACTATTTCACATCATAGTGGTACATTTGTGATGATGGAATGAACCAATATTGTCACATTATTATCACCCAAAGAACATAGTTTACATTAGGGTTCATTCTTGGTGGTGTATATTCTATAGATCTTGACAAATATATAGTGATGATGTATTATTAATCATTTTGGTGTCATACAGAGTAGTTTCTATGCCCTAAAAATTCTTTGTACTTCTATTTATCCCTCCCCTTAACCTCTAGCAACCACTGATATTATTGTGTTCAAGGTTTTGCCTTTTCCAAGACGCATATAGTTAAAATAATACAGTATGTAGTCTTTTCAGGTTGTTTTCTTTCACTAAGCAATACATATTTAGGGTTCTTCCATGAATTTCATAGCTTTATAGAATGTTCCATGTGCACTTAAGAATGTATACTCTTCTATTGTTGGGTAGAGTGTTCTGTATATGTCTGTTATATACAATTGGTCCACAGTATTAAGTCCTCAATTTCCTTATTGATCTTTTTTTGGGTCTGTTGTTCTAAACATTATTAAAAGTGAAATATTGAAGTCTCTCATTATTATTGTGTCACTATTTTTCCCTTCAATTTATTAAAATATGTTTTACATTCTAGAAACTCTGAATTCAGTACATAAATATTTATAATCATTATAACTTCTAGGAGAACAGACCTCATTAAATTAACATTATATACTGTCCTTTGTCTATTGTAATAGTTTTTAGTTTAAACTCTATTTTGTCTGATATTAGTGTAACTACTCCTGCTCTCTTTTGGTTATCATTTGCAAGAAATATCTTTTTCTATCTTCTACTTTTAAGCTATGTGTGCCCTTTGACCTAAAGTGAGTTCTTGTAGACAGTATATAGTTGGATCTTGTTTTCTCATTCATTCAGCCAATCTATGTCTTATGATGAGAGTCATTTACATGTAATTACTGAAAGAGAAGGACTTGTTATTGTTATTTTGTTATTTCCTGTAATTTACATACCTTTTTTGTTGCTCTTTTCCTTTTTTACAGTCTTCCTTTGTTGATTTTTATAGTGATATGCTTTGATTTCCTTCTCATTTCCTTGTTTTATGATGCAGTGGATGGTTTATCTTGGTGAATTCTACACACACTAGAAAAAAATATATTTATTCTGCAGTTTATAAGTGGAGTATTCTAGAAATGTCAACTAGGTCAATTAGTTTCTTGTCTACTTATTCTATTAATTTCTGAAAGAGATATGGTTAAAATCTTCAACCAGAATTGTAGATATATCTATTTCTTTCTTATACTCCATCAGTTTTTTTCTATGTATTTTGAACTTGTTATTCAATTCATAAACACTTAAAATTGTTATATCTTTGATGAACTGACCCTTCTATCACTAAAAATCTACTTTTTCTGATATTAATATAGCCACATAAATTTTCTTAATTTTTTGCATAGTATAGCTTTTCCATCCTTTTATTTTTAATATTTTGGTTATTATTTAAAAGGTGTCCTTTTTAAAGAGGATAGTTTTATATTGCTTTTTTATTTAGTTTGATAATCTTTTAATTCAAATATTTATTTCATTTTGTTTAAGGTATTATTGATATAGTTGGGTTTAAATCTGCCTCTTGTTATTTGTTTTCTATTTAACTAAGATTTTTACTTTTTAAAATTGGTTTTATTCTATCTTCTCTTTTGGCTTTTTACATATAATTATATTTATTACAGTTACTGTATGGGTTATAAATGGATTTTAAGTTACTGCCTTTTTAACTTCAAACAACATTTTATCACTTCATCTATAAGAGTTTTATAAAATTATACTCCAATTTTCATCTGCTATTTTTTGTGCTATTGTCATCATGCATTTTTATTTCTACCTATATTAACCCATAACATATTATTGATCTTACTTTTCTTTAAACAGTTAACTTTTAAAATAAACTATATTGGTGAATAATAACATTGAATTTTAAATGTATAATTTGATAATATATACATTCACAAATTTATAATAAAATTCATTCATTTAAAATGTATAATTTGATGAGTTTTGATGAGTTTTCTCATAACGTTTGGTTTAACTTTTAATTTAGTTAATGGTGTCTTTTAAAGAGTCAAAGTTTTTACTTTTAATGAAGTGTAATTCATTTATTTTTCTTTTATGATCTGTTTCTGCATCTTATCTAAAAACTCTTTTCATAACATAAATTTACAAAGTTTTCTCTTGTTTTCTTCTAGATGTTTTGCAATTTCAAGTTTTAAATTTAGATTAATTATCTATTTTGAGTTAATTTTTTTTAGTGTGATGTGAGGTTAAAGTTATGGTTGGTATTTTTGCATATGTCTCTCTGATGGTTTCAGTATCATTAATTAAAGTACTGTTCTTTATCTATTAAATTGTCTTGGCACCTTTGTCAATTATCAGTTGTGATCATATATACTTTGGCTTATTTCTGGACCCTTATTCTGTTCCAGAGACATATATGTTTATACAGTCTTGCTGAATTGAACTTTATAGTTATCCCTGATGTTAGTCAGAAAAATCCTCCTACTCTTTCCTTTTGGAAAATTGTTTTGAATATAGTAGTTTCTCTGTATTTCCAAATATTTTTAGGATCAGAACATCAATATCTACATAAAAAGAATGTTGTAACTGTGGTGGAGATTGCTTTGACTCTATAGCTCTATGTGTGAAGAATTGAGTCTTCTAGACAATATTGAGTCTTCTAACTTATGAACATGGTACTTTCTCCATTTATTTAAATGTAGTTTAATTTCTCTCCAGCAATGTTTTGTACTTTTTAGTGTATTAAACTGTCAGCAGTTTAAACTAAAATCTTAGTTTAAGGCAATAGTTCTCAAACTTTAGCATTTGTTGAAATCAACTGATAAGCTTTTAAAAACACAAATCCTGAGTCCCAACCCCTGAGTTTCTGATTCAGTTTGTCTAATTTGGGGCACAAATTTGGCATGCCTGACATCTTTTCCTGGTGATGCTCATATGGCAGCTGTGGGGGCAATGTTTCAATAACTATTAGCTTAGGGTTTTGTTGTTGTTGCTGTTGTTACTATTGCTGTTTTGAGCATATACATTATAAGAATTAGAGCTTCAAAGCCACATGAGGAGTTCTTATAGTTATGGATTCTTAAGAAAGAGTTTATTTTTTCCCTCACTTTATTGATCCCAATGGTTAAGTGGTGAATTTTTACAAGTTCAGTTTCTCATTGATGTTGCACCATTTGAGGTATCATGTTCTTGGGAGATGATCTTTTACAAGACCCCCCACATTATAATAGGTCTAGACTTATTCTGTTTTCTCCTGTATCTTAAAACACTCAAATATGATGTAGTTTAACACATTTACCCAGGGCAAAGCCAGTTTCAATGACCCACTTAACTCTCTGGATTCCCATTTTCCCTTAATTTGTGGTGTCTAAAAATTTTACAATTTATTGTCAGCTTATTGGCAAATATCTTTTATTTATACTTTATTCATTATGCTTAATTGTTTCTGAGGACAAGATCAGATAAGGTATCTAATTATCCATACTGTTAGAAATAGACATCTTTAATTAACTTTTTAAATTTCATGGTAATATAGTTTTTGTCAATTTAATATAGGCTTTTTATTTCTGGCAAATTTTATGTCCCTGTCATTTGTTTTTCCTTATTTCTTTCTCACTTCCCAAACCCCCTTTAAAACTTCTAATATCCTATACTGATTCTCTTTTAATCATTAGTTATATATGAATGAGGTAAGTTCATGCTGGACCATATATTTCACACTTCTGTGGACATGGGGCCATGGTTCTGTTCCAGAAAAGAATTATTTCTTTAAATGGCATAAGGTATGTGTGTGAGTGAATATTTTTAGTCTTTTGTTTTGAGTGAATTGAGAGTTATTCTGCAGAATTACTCATGGTGCAGCAAAATTTTTTTCTCCTACTGCCTCACTTATAACCGCTTCTGGGAAGTGTGCCTTCTCCATATAATTTATTGTTTTGTAACACTGCCTTATATTTTTTACACCTCCTACAAAGAAAATCCAAGGAGGTCCTTGCTACCAACTCATTAATTTAAATCCCCCTGTGGCAAATGAGTGCCTATTATTTTTCTCCTTAGGTTGTATCACTGGGAATAGAACTGTGCTTTGCAGCTTCTTCTAAGTTCTGCAGCTGCAGGCAGGCTTCACATCTTTCCATGCCTCTGTTGCCTATTATAATTTTTAGGCAGCCTTTTGTCCTATTTGTGGTTCTGAGTTTTAAAAGTCTGTTAGTTTAATCAAGGATGAAATTAGCATGTCAGGTTTTTGTTCTCCCTTTGCTTTTGGGTGATTTCTGGGAGATGGATAAATGTCCAATGGTATTCTGTCATTTTAAACCAGACCCGAATAGCTTTTCATAAATTTTATAGCCACTTGTATTTCTTCTTTCATTAATTATCTTTTCATATCCTTCACCATTTATTTTCCTTTTAGGTATTTCTTTAATAGTACAAAATTGAAAATTAATAAAATATGTTGGCAGAGACCAAAATTAATAAAAAGGGTGGCAGTGACCATGATGTGAGTAGAAAAGTTAGAGCTCATCAGAAGATGCAGCCTTTTTTCCAGTGGGGCTGTCTTTAAAATGTTCTCACTGGAGTCCATGGCCCAAGAAATCTTAGGCGAAATCACTGGGCTCATTCTTAGGCCTAGCTCATCATCTTGTTAATTTAGGTACCATGTGAGAAGGGTAATGAGACCATGAGGAACAAGAAAAATAAGTTTCCTGAGTGACCTTGAGAATTCTTTTGGAACATCTGTTTTCTTTTTTCTTTGCTATCTCCCTAGCATCAACAGGACTGTCAAGTGTCACTTGCATTGTTATATGCAATTTGTTATATAGAATTTGTTATAAGAATTTGAAAAAAAAAGATTGAATAAAATTCATTTCAAATTGGAATGACTTAAAGCTCAGCTACACACAGAGCTATCTCTTTCTTGCCCCATTATTCAGCATACAGAAAAGGCAAGGCAAGACAAAACAAACATTTGCACCTAATTCATATGTGTACAGATATCAATGACCTGATGTGTATACAAATGGCACTTTTTTCTTTTCACTTTTATAACTTTAAAGTCATTTCAGCCAAAATTAAATAAATTAGACCATTGGCCACAATTTTGACATATTAAAAACAGCTTTGTAGTTCTACATATACACATTCTCCAAGCAAACATGGAATTGAAACCAACGTTTCTCTTGATCAGTATAAATTGAGGAGAAGGCACAGAAATATTTAAATTTAATATTAATATAAATAATTTATATTTATATAAATTAAATAAAAATATTTAACTTTAAGTATTGTGGGTTACCAAAAACTCTCTGCTTGTATTACCTCAGATAAATTACAATAGGATAGAACTACTTACAGTACTGTTATTTTTCACTACTACCAGAATGCTATCAATTATTGTTGTATTTATGCTCAAACAAAAATGCACAATGTTACAATTTTACAATTTCAGTATCTTGAAAAAAAATTGTGGACAATATTATCAGTCGCTTCAAAACAGTAAGAAGAAAATGAGGAAAAGAATAGTAGGAGGGAATGAGAGTTCTCAAAATTTTATAAAATACAAATAGATATATTAATCACATTATTTTTCTCCTAGAATGTTTATGCTGGATACTGTGCTGTGTTTACATGCAGTTAACACAACATTAAAATATATTGTTTAACCAAAACTATTGCAAATCCTGCTTGCTTGACAAATATGGCAGACATTAATTGATTTTGATGTAACTTTCTTCTTACAATTTCAAAATCAATTTAGTAAAAATTAGGAAAGTGTAATGAAAAGCAGAGGAAGATACTCCCCAAACTACATAAAAATGCATTTGGAAATTAACTTGAGTTATTCATGATAAAAAAAAATAATAAAAACCTCATAAAAATTAGTCTTTGTATTATGGAAAACACTTGGAAGATATTTTTGAAATTTTGGTGACACCCCGTTCTTTGTGAAAATTAATCATAGTATTGATGGAATGGAAAACACAAGGGAATTTTCAGTGAAATGTTTTCTTTCTTTTTCACTGATGCAATATTTGAAATGGGAGCACAGGGCATATTTCTAAGCAAAGTATGTGTCAGTGCACATGACTCCTTTCTGCAAACCACCTGTGGTCTTATGAGCAAGTACTGTGAACATCAAATTAAAGGACATGAACTCTGTATCTGTTTCAAATTAAACTATGTCCTCTGTGATTGATTAGATAATTTATCAGTCTTTGCACATTGTTCATTCTCCATTCAAAACAGTCTAATGAGAATGAAACATTGCTTAGGAACTATTAGAGCACTGAATACTTTATGAATCAATAGTTACCTCTATCACCTCAGGTCTGTGTCCTGAGAAGGTCTGTGTCCATTTAACAAATGAGAGAACTGATTTTGATCATTAAAAAAACTAGGCAAGAAATGAGAGATATACTGTTCTGCATACAGGGTTCAGTGCACATTCTCTTTTCCAACAAACACACTTCTTTCCAAGAAAGAGGTAAGAGCCTTTGTTGGAGTCACACAGAATCCAAATTAGAGCTGAGACCAAAGCCCGCAGCATCTCCCTGACAGCCCAAAGGCTACCTATTGGTCATATTATCTGACCTGTTTTTCTTAAACTCTTTGCTCTTTAACTTGGTAGCATGAGAAAACTCTTCTGGTATCACAACTAGGAAAAGCAACCCACTACTACATGATAGGATTTTGGAGAAGCAGAGGCTAAAAGTAATGAGTTTTGACTGTGTCACATGAATTCTCAACCTCTGACTTAGGCACTGTACATTTGAGGTTCCCCTTAGACTGCTGGGCATGTAGGACAGTTGACCTCTATAAGACAGAGTTCGAGAACTAGACATGCTGGTTCAAGGAACAGTTCTCAGGGAGAAAAACTGCAGAAGGAGTGAAATAATCTTTGGACACAGAAGCAGCACAACTAAAAGCACTTAGGCAAATATTTACGAATTGAGTAACGTTCCTACTGGTCATGCTATTGATGACTAATATACTCAAATCAGTGTGAGTACTTCCAAATCATTCATTAGAGTAACATACAGGGATTTTTTATTCCTTCCCATTAGTTGTTTTTATTACCCTTTCTCTGATGTTCACCAATTCCTGACAAATCATTTCAATTTGTAAGAAATGAGGCATAAAGAGATAAGTGAATATTCAAATTGATGATTTCAGTTACAGAAGTGTGTTAAAACCAAGGTGTATAATTCTAAATAAAAAATTGCCCCTAGTCTTTCAGCTCAACTTTTTTGTGCCTGTCATAAAATGTCCTTCAGGAAACAGAAGGAAAAAAAGCTTTCACAAGCCCCCAGTACTTACATTTTCCTTCTTGCACACAGTCACTTCTCCCTTTCCTTTGTTTTCTTTCCAACTTCTTTCTTCCCTTTTTCCCTCTTTCTCTTCTACCCTCTTCATTCATTTATTCACTCATTAATTCAAAAATAGTTATTGAGTCCCAGATAATATTCTGGGTGTTTGGTATGCTCATTAGTGATCAAAGCAGACAAAAATCCTTTTCTACATTTTCATTCTTCTTTTTCATACATGTTTAATTATCAGCAGTGCTGATATATTTCAGGCACTCCTAGAAGCACCTGTTCTGTCACTTTGGTCCACAAGTGCTATCTCTCTTTCATGACACCTGTTTTTTTCTCTTTATTGAGGTAAGGGGTATACATGGGGCGGGCCTGGGGTGGGGTGGAGGAGAGCTACACACACACACTTTAGAACATAAGACAGTAGTAAAAATCCTGAGTCTTGTGAAAGGACAGAACCACCAAACTAAACCTAAGTGCATCATCACAGCTCAGGTAGGCTTTTTATCTCTCTAGATTTGAGATCCAGCCAGAGATGATTAGTGTGACTCTATTTGGCATTATGAGAAGAGTGTAGGATTCAGAGTCACACAAACCTGAAGATGCATTTTAGTCCTATAGACTGGGGTAGGTTAAATAACTTCCTTAGGTATCAGTTTTCTCAGCTCTTAAGTGAATTTAACAACATTTGCCTTGCGGGTTTATCATTATTTTTTTTCATTCATTCATTCAATAAATATTTATTAAGCATCTACTGTGTACTAGGTACTGCTATAAATACTGGAGATATAATAATGAAGAGACAAAATTTCCTGCCTTCATGGACAGAATATTGTCTATGAAAATAGAAAAATTGAATTCACCTTATCTTTCTGTAGCAATCATTGAAGCAAAGAGCTATTTTTAAAATATTCTTAAAATAGCATCAGAAATTAGAATGCACATTTTTGCTACACAGATGAGCTCAGTCAAGTACAAAGGGGAAAAGAGTATGTGTTAGTGATGTTTTTTTATAAACGATGGGTGAAATCATCTAGTACTTCCTGGAAAAGATGCTATGCAAGCATAAATAGAGCAGAGAAAGTATTAACTAGTTCTGATGTTTCTGGCTGGTCATTCAGTGAAGCAGATTATCTGAGAGAGGAATAAGCCTGGGGAAGACTTTTGGGGCTGAGTGGCAGCTGTGTCAACCAAGGCAGCAAAAGGCTATCTGATGCCCAGGACATTTGATTCTTCCACAGAGGGACATTATCTTTCATAGCCTCTTCCTTTAGTACCTGGTTTTTCTTCAACCCCTCTTTGAAGTTTATTCCCATTTTTCAAGACTTAGAAATTCAACCCAATGGAACACTGGTTGTGAAATTAGTAAAAGTGGTCTCTATTTGATCATCCAGACCATTGCAAAGCTTTTGACATGATTCCAAGATAGATTAAAATCACAATGCTTTCTTGATTATTGAGTCACAAAGAAAGAAATATAATTAGCCTGAAAAGATGAACTTTTCACAAGGCCTTTTAAGTTACTACCAGAAGTTTTCTAGTATCTTTTCTAGTTCCAAAGTATATAATATGAGTTATCTTTTCCTTTGAAAAATGGATTCTGGAGTTATGATCCATTTTAAATTTCTTTTGGAAGTAGCTAAGGTATATGTTATAAGTAAATATTTTAAAAAATTATAGTTACTTTGGGATTTACATAAATTCTAAGAATAATGGACAATGATTCTATACTATGTAATACCTATTTGTTTCTAAGATTTAATGTCAGAGATTCTAGTGATTTGAATGCATAGTATTTATTCTATGTTCTGTCTCAAACACCATTCTTCTACTTTATTATGTCTTTATTTTCTCATCCCAAATAATTCTCATTCTCTCCATGGAGGTAAGGATCTTTTTCTGTTTTGTTTTGTGCATTGTTATATCAACAAAACCTAAAACAGTGCCTATATATATGAAATGCTCAATATTTATTGACTGTTGAATGAATTCAGGTATTTAATTTTAGATAATGTTAGCTAATAGTTAGCATTTAATATATGTGAAACACTCTTCTAACTTATGTAATCCTCAAAATAATAACCCTCGAAGGCACAGAGCAGATACAAATTTGTCCAAGTTTAGTGACAGAGGCAGAATTTGAAGCCAGATGTTCTGGCCCTAAGTCAATGCTAATACCACTGTGCTATCACTGACTCTCCAGGTTGGTGTAAATTCTTTAATTAATTAATTTTTAATTTTATGTTTCTTTTAAATTTTTATTAATTTTATTATTTTATGATTTTAATATATATTACATTTATATATACTCTCTGGGGAGTATACTGCTGAGAAAGGAGAGGAGATAGTTTTCATTATAATTGGATTTATAGAAAGGGTAGTCTATTCTCAAACAGGCAGGTGAAGTACTTTGGGGAGTGAGAGAGTCTAGACACTGACTCTTGACCAAATCCCATCTAAGTTGTTTTCAGGGCAAGTGAGCTGAACAGGATTCCAGGGTACAAAAAGATTGCAGCTGCCAGCAGAGTGCACCACAGACACTTAAATGGTTAGGCCTGTGTCTCCTGAGGAAACAGATTGAGGGTGGTAGTGAAAGAGAATAGAAACCTTCAATCATAGATATATGTGGACTTTCTCAGAGCCTATCTTAGTCTTAAAAACAGAAGAAAAGTTGCAGGACAGCTCAATACCGCTTTTAGTCTCTGGACCAAAGTAAAAGGATCCTGTGGACTCCATAGAGGCCAGGAAAAATTTGGCTCTCCAGCCAATATGAATGACTTTATGTCTCAAGTTATTCCAAAGTGTCAGGGAAACTGCAGCTACACACTGACTCTCTGGTGATGAAGCTTCAGAGAAACAGTGCCACACAATGTCTCACACTGGTAAGCTAGAGGCCACAGAAGATCCCATACTCCTGGTTGCCTGCACCTTAATCCCTAGGAGCTTCTGAGTCTAAGAGACTTTATCCCAAACTCAGCCTTGTTAACTCTTTTACAATCCAGCACTGAGAGGTCCATGTGCAATGTCCCCAGGGAAGGGCTGAGCTTGGCTTGGGCAGTATCACCTTTAGGACTACTGCTTCACTGGCTTTGTGTACACAGAGCTCTCTTTACATGGAATGTGGACACTACATGCTGTCCTAGCTGTTTCAGCAGCTCTGAACAAACGAGTTCCTTGCTCTTGGGGAATCGAAACCATGCAGTTTCACTCAGTCCTGTTGTGTTGTCAGCTGGCTTTCAGCATTCCCCTGTCCCCACAAAAACCTCAACATGGATCCCTTACAGGGATATTGTACAATAGGAGCTTTCATTCCTGGTTTGGCACCTGCAACCCTGGGTTAACAGTGCCACAGAGCAGAGAAAGCACTTACCAAAGAGTGTGGTGCTGGAGAGCCTGCTCTGAGTTGCAGTTGAGCAGAGGTAAGTAGGAGAGTACTATGCATGCTTGCAGGGAAGAGAGGGGGATGAATCTTGGGAGATCCATTCGTGCAGATACCCTGAGTGCTCTGAACACCTACAGCGTGCACACTGTGCAAGGCACTGAAAAAAATACCCAATCTTTGCCTTTAACATATTCAGGACTCTCACAGGGAAGCAGAACACAGAACCAAAATTACCTGTCAAGGTTCTTAGTTATAAGTCACAAATTCCATCCTTAAAAAGAAAACTGGCTGTGAAACAAGGCTCTGAGGTCTCTATCCTGTCTTTACCAGTTACTAACTATAGTATCTACATGACAACTACTTAACCACTCTATGCTTTAGACTCATTTGTCATATGAGGGCTGTGGTATATGCATCAGTTGTAAGATTTGAAATATTAAATACATATGAACTATCTGGAGTAGCATGTGACTGATATTAAACATTCAGGAGATGCAGCCATCATTATTATTAATTTATCCTCATTCAAAACACCCATGAAGCAGATTCAGAAAATGGGCAGGTAGCAAGAGAGGTTGGGAAGCAAGATTCACAGCAAAGTTTATGCTGCAGGAACAGCCTGATTAGAATACTACCCTGGCACCACCGCCACCACTAATGCTAGACAGCACTGACAACCTAGCTGCTCACTCCAACTGAACACTGCTACAGTGAAATCAACTATAAATTTATTTTTTATCTACCTGCTCCAAATTCAAAATCATATATAAAAGCAAACAATTTTCAAAGCCCAGTTTTCTTGTCTGAGACCTAGATGTCAGGGTTGGGCAGAAATTGCATCTGATCTACTTTGTTTTCTATACTGGGAGGTTGTGCTTTATCTCCTATGAGGCTCACACAATGGCAGATTTCTTTATTGCAGCAAGGGCAATAACAACAAGAACTGACAAATGTCCCTACAAAATGAGGGTGCTTTAATAGAAGTATGAAGGTAGGGCCATAGCTATTACTCCCCACTCCTAGGGGACTCAGCAGCAACTCTGAAGCTTGATCCTCCCATAGGGTCCTCTGGGTTCAGTGGATGGCCCCTTTATGCATCCAGTTGCACAAGCTAGAATCCTAGGTATTACCCTGGACACCTATCTCTCCCTAGCCCCATAATTCTAATCAATCACCATGTCCTTTCAGTTTCACTGCTTCCCCATCACTTAAGTCTTCCCACCTACCTTCAGTTTCCCAACCCAAGCCACCACCATTCTACTGTTCTACTAACCCCATCACTAATCTTCCTACACTGGTTCTGGCCTCTACCTCTGTCACAGTGATCTTTTCAAAATGCAGATCTGAGGATTCTTCATCACTCCAGTTTTTAATGATTTTATAAATCTCCTAGTTTGAAGATGAAACTCATTAATATCTCACAGGGTCCTGCCTGCTTTCGGTTCTACCTCCTCTTTCAGTTTAACTGTGCTCTGCTCTCCCTTCTTCACCATACTCCAGTCACAGTGCTCTTCTTTCAGTTCCTATTATTCATATGCTCTCTCTTGCTACAAAGCATTTGTCCATCTAGGGCACTTTCCTTCCCTCTTCTCTTTTTATCACCATCCTTATTCAGTGCTCAGATAAAATGTAACTTTCTCATGGGAGCCCTCCTTGAGCAGCACAAATCCTTTTATTACAGACTCTCATAGCATCCATTTTTTTCATTTGTGATTATTTATATGTCATGTGAAAGTAGGGACCATGTATGATTCAGTTCACCATTGTCTAGCATCTCTAATTTGTTCAATGAGTGGATGAATGAATACTTGGTTTCTCATTGGAAGTAAATATATTCTTGATCTTGAGAGATCAGGGAAAATTTGTTGGATGGAAGAAATGAGGAATAAAAACATTCCAGGAGAAGAAATAGGGAATTCAAAAGTCCAAAGACATACAAGACAAGGGTTTGTTTAGAAAAAGTTTAGCATGGTTAGTATACAGAGTGAGTGATGGGAGATGGATAAGGGAGTAAAGAAAAGCAGAAAATAAGGCTGATGTGGTTTGGGGCCTGATATTAAAAGTTCTTGAATGCATGCTAAGATGTTTAGACTTGCTTTTCTCTGTGGACATGGAGAGAATCTGTATGTCTACACAAAAGAAAGTCATGATCAGAAATACAGAATGAGGAACACACCTTTTGTCTTTAAAGTGTTTAACATCAAATTAGCAACTATTTATACTTCTACGGGAAAGTTTTAGTCATTCATTACAGAATTAAAGAAGATAAGATTTTAAAAATGCCTTAAATCGTGTTTAAATGTTTGTTTCAAGTAAATACAGTCTTGACTATCAAATTTTCCCCCCTATTTCCTATAATTATTCCCTAAATGATTATGGTTTATATTCCACTGAAAAGATGTCATGTGATTAGCTGGAAAAAAATCAGTTACACATGACATAATTAATAGAATGCTTCAATTAATTTCAGCTCATTTCAAGTTGTTCCTGTTAGGTTGATGATAACAGCTGTGTTAGGATTTAGTTCTAACTGGTTCTTAAAATAAAACCATACTTCTCAAATGTTTTAAACTTGAGGCACTTTTACATTCTTAATAATTATTGAGGACCTCAAAAAACTTTTGTTAATATGAGTTATAGCTATGAATACTTAATATACTAGAAACTAAAATTTTTAAATTTTTAAATATTCAATTTATTTTAAAATAACATTATATGTTATTTTAAACTCATTATATGTCAATAAAATAACAATAAACTCATTATATGTCAATAGAACATTGCTGTATTTTCTAAAACAAAAAAATATCTTAAAGAAGAAAACTGGATTCTCATTATCAGTGTAATCTAATATTTAATCTATTGTAATACGTTATTTTGGTTGAAACACGAGTACAATCCCACTTCACACAAATATGTAATTGAAAAAAGGAATGTTTTAATGAATGTCTTTTTCAGAAAATCATGACACTATATCACAATTTGACAAGTAGTGGCTTTTTAAGGATCAGTTGGTATATGAAATATGAAACCATGTCAATGAACCCTTCATGCTCTGTTTCACTAAAATTTGTTAGTCTCTTTTGCACTTTAAATGAAGCTTTCACTCCAGTATAATTAAGAAGCATTATGCACTGGTCATTTGGAAAATATCCATGCGCTGAGTTGTGCAAGCTTTTGACTCATATTTTGGTACCATATCAAAAAATCACATCCATTAATATCACTACTAACATTATCAGAAAAGATTATTTGGGAAGCTCCCAGTGAACAGATATAAGTTTTTAAAAATCTAATTTTACTTCAACATTTAAATTTTATCATTGGGAAAAAATTCCACAATGTTTTTCCTTGAAGTGACAGGCTGACATTGTTAATTTTAAGAAAATGTCTGCCAAATACCCATGCCCGAATAACTATAACTTGTCATTTCTTTTAAAGAAAAAATGGTATTCCATTAAAAATGTGTCTAGTTTAGCTTGAATTCAAATAAATGCATATATATGCTTTCTTTTCTAGATAAGCACCATACTTCAATATGCAGCAGGTGTTCTTTATGCGTTACTTCCTGTTTTGTCAGAGGACAGCTTTATGTGAAACTGGTATTATTTTTTCTGCAAGTATGCGATAGTAAAGAATACAATGACTGCTAGTATGGTTTGATGCCACTACCTTGATTTCTGCTCAGCTACATAGAAGAATCTTGAGACATCTAGAGATCTGTGAATAATGCTTTGAAAATCACTAAAATAGAAATCAACTTAAAAACCCAGTAGTCCGCTTACAATGAAATAATGAAGTTCAGCCCACAACCTGATTCAATTTGATTTTACTGTTTTCAAAAAGTTCACCTTTGCATGTTATTACTACTTCAAGAGCAATATGCTATTATTAAAGAAAATGATGCCATTAAAGAAAAGTCAAATAAATTTTTTTTAAAAAGCATTCTGGTGACTTATCAGTTTGGGTCACTGCAAAGGCAATCTATTGTTAATATTAAAAGGAATCATTTACTACCAAGTCTCTGGTTGTTGTTTCTAAATAATCTAGTGACCCTCAGCAACTAGGGCCAGTCAATGACAGTGGATGAGCAATTTTAAAAAATTGCATGAGGTGACATTTCACTAAATAACTTTTTAGATAACTAGAGTTGAACGAGAGAGTAAGAGTGTGATGTAGCCCTTCTCATTAATTGGAGAAGTCATACTTCAAACAACATTATAGAAGATGATTTTCTTCTCTCATGATTTACTTCATAACACCTGTTTATTCTGACTGAGCAGAGCAGTCTCTAACTTTTTACCTAATATCTTATCAAACGGACATGTGGAAAAGTCGGACCTAGGTTTTACAAAGGAATTGCCCAGCCCATGTTGAAAGCTATAGTGAAAAGTAAGCTGATTCATCCTGAACATTTTTGAACTTCCCAACAAGCAGAGGCAGGAGTAAAGCATATGAAAGTTTATCTGAGCATGGTTCTGGTTCTGCCAACTGGGCAGGCGCAAGCTATGCTGACTCTTGTGGTTTCTCAATTTCACATTGGAGCAAGGGCTTTACTCAGTTTCTGACACTGGGTGGGCTTCTATGAGTTATGCCCACTGTGTGGGTGTAACGATGTCATCAGATTTGTCTATAATTACAACGAATGGAAAGGAAAGAGTATTTTTCTATTTCAGTAGTATGAGAATATAAAAACCATGCTTTGGTCATTGATCCCTAGTGGATGATCGACAGCTCATAAAGATGCAGTCCTGGTGAAGAGAGGAGCACTTCCTATTCATTATCTTTTCAGAACCATCTTGTTTTCCTCATGTCTGATATAACAGATATGCAAACATGAAGGATTAATGTTAGACTTATGGGCACTTCCCTTTACCTATTTCTCAGCACAGCTGCAACCCTGTGAGCTGTTCATTATGGTAGATACATCCCAGAAAGGCAAGTTATTCGGTCAAATCAGCACCATCTGAGTCAGTGTGATCATCCTAACAAACATTTAATCATGAAAGTCCAACTCTACCAAAAAAGACCCAATTCGGTTTCTTGGCATAGGTCACCATAACCAGGACATTGTCTCCTTCTGTAACTGCAAATCCCTTCACTTCCTCATATGTACCATACTTTGTCACTTTGTTAGCTTATCTGTCTCCTCCATAACTTGGGGTTCCTCAGGGCAGAGATTTTTGACATTAACTTCCAAGTATCTAGCAAAAAAAAAAGACATGTGGTAATGTCTCAATGATTGCTGACTGAATATACATATTGAACTATAATCATCCCTTTTACATTCATCATAATTAATTTGAGGTTCTCACTGTAATTGAGTCCTGTCCTAAAATGTAACTTTATCCACAGTCCCAAACTATTCCTTTTAGTTTTTTCTTTTAGAGCTGTCTCTCCTCATTTTCAAAATTAGAAGACCTCTCTCTTCACCTTTCTCCACCTCACATGCACATTTCACTGGTCTTTGTATACCTTCTCATGATGCAAACAAATAATTGAGATTACCTCATTCTGGGACATGTAAAGCTAAGTCTCTATGAATAGCTGGATATTTAAAATATAACTTTTTTTCTTAATTGTCTCAATACCATAATCAAGGCAAGCTGTGGATTGGGGTTGAGAGAGCACAGGCAGCAGGGAGGAGGATGGGAATGGGTTTGCCTTCCAGGCAGTCTGATGAGTCTTGGCAATGTTAGATTGATTTGCCATCAGTCCAAGCTTTGACTTTGAGCAGGCCTTTGGCAGCCTCTCTTTTCTGGCTTTCTCTTTGTTAATTCTCGCCTGGTTTTATTAAGTGGGGCCTTATTTGGGTAGGAGGTAGGACTGAGTAGACATCAATTGAAGCAGCTCATCCTAATGATGGCCATTATGACTTTAATTTTCCTTTTGAACTATAACAGCACTGAATGTTACAAATAGAAGGGACTATTTATTCATTTATTAGTTTATTTTTGAGGAGAAAACTGAGACCCTGAAGGCAAAGTCAATAGTTTGACTACATGTTCTCCTTAGCACGAGAGGCAAGGAGTAAACCAAAAAATGCAAGAACAAAGGCCAGTATATCAAAGAGCAATCTGTATTCCTTTGGCTACCTTCTAGCTACTAGGAGAAAAAAAATGAGAAAGCTGTCTTCACATGGCCTGTTTTTAAACCTGCCCAAATGTTAATATTTTAATTACATATATAATTAAATAAGAAGGCAATACCTATTTCTCATTCAAGTTATCACATTCTTTGAATTAGCAACCTAAATTATAAGAATATCCATTTTCACAGAATTAAAGACATTTTTATTTTAAATGTAAAATGATATGGCTTGTAAATATTTTTATTTTCCCTGAATTGACCCACATGCCAACATGTTTATCTTTAATGGGCTTGAAGACCAAGAAAACTATAAAAATAAATGCATACAGATACATAGGTATCTGTTTCATGTAATAGCTGCAATACAGTTGTCCTATCTAAATCTCAATTTTTTTAGGTTGCAGACATCATATCTATACACTAAACTTACATTTATTTTAAATATTTTTGCCAAGAGCACCATTCTTCCCCTTTTTATTTTGTTTCCTATTCTTTATTACAATGGACATGAGCATAACATCCAGATACAGGTTTCTAGGCAAAACACACTAAAGAAAATATAAAAGCAGATAAAGATATTTTATATCTGTCCTCTCTATGCTGATGCCTATCAAGCCTACGTTCTGATTTTGGCCAAAACTTGGCTCCCTGTGCCAGGGAAATAGAAATTTTCAGAACTGTGATCACAATCCTGGCTAAATAGGGTTCCTGGTAGAATATATGTAGAACAAATATTTTCTCCAACGCTACTTCTCAGAACCAGTATGAAAGAATAAGGCTGTCGTGAAGCTCCAGGTGTTCATTTTTCTTGGGAATGATATAAAATAAATTCATCTACTCTCAGTGAGCTAGGAGTCTAAGACTTTGCCCCAAGACTCAGGCATTCTCCTAGAGAGGAGTTGCTGGAGAGACTCTCAAATCCTGTGGTAATATAAAGCCTTCAGATTAAAGAAGCAGATGCCATTGGTAAAGGAGGAGAGAAGCCTCGGTAGCAGGAAAGAGTAGCTAAAGCAGTTGTGTGGATAATTCACACAGAAAGAGTTCCTTTCATCAGAATGGACTATAAGAATTGTCATCACTTAGGTCAGGAAAATATCAATATTTTAAACTGAATTTAACATTGTTAGTACTGTATCAGGCCAAAAAGATTAAGAAATTTAGCAATAAATATGTGAAATTAATCTGAAGCATAAATTTTGATAAAATTCAGAGAGGCCTCTAAGAAAAATTGATAGAGTCAAATTTTATAAATTTAAGATTTATAATTTAAAGTGTTTATTTATTATAGTTTTTGGGTAACACACTATTTACTGTTAAAAGAGCTGGTTACCTCTTTCTCACTGACTCAATACAGAGATCTTAAATATTTAACCCTAATTTTGTTATAAATGTAAAACAGCTGATTGCTTTTTCCTTAAGACATTTGATTTTTATTAAGCAAAACAATTCTGAGCGCATTGTCTAACAAATTCTAATGATTAACTTCAACATTCTGTTTATGATATATAACCATGCAGGAAAAAATAGCATAAAGGCAGAGTAATTTATTTAATTCAAAAATTCTTTTTTATTTCTCATAGAGTGAGGCTCACATCTGAAAAAGCTCATGCAATTAAATAGGTTGTCAAAGAAAAGACTATCGGAAGGAATTTCAAACATACACAGTTTCTTATATTCTTGGTTATATTTAATGGAAAACTTTTGAACACAATAACATATTAAGAAAAGAGAAAAAAAAAACATTTTATGTTATAGCTTCTTAGGACTTGAAGGGACATCTAAATCTGCTAGAAATTATTCCTTGCCCCAAGGTAGGACTGTACCAAAAAAAATTGTGGAGTTCATTGCCTGAAATTTTGAAAAAAGGAGCTCTGTACTGCCAATGATCACGTGTGCTGGTGATCCTGTGCAGCCATGAAGGCTTCCTTTGTTCATAACCTGAATCTTTCCTATTGTCATTTAAGCTCATTTTCTCCCTATGTACAACCCTCTAGACAAAGTCACAGACCCAGCAGCCTCCTATTGCTCTCCCAGGCCCTACAACCACACAGTGGTCACCACTGAGGGAACTCTTACTGAGAGGTTGGAATTGAAGTGGATACAGTTTAGAAGGGAAGAGAAGAGTCAAGATAAAGAAGTGAGGAAATTGCCTTTTCTTAGCAAAAGAAAACATTCCATGACAATGCTACATGGGAAAATTAGCTAACATGTTGCCAGAGTTTATTAAACCACTTTGGGGAAATGAGTCTTTAGGCATCTTACTCCCAGATTTTATTAGGGACAGGTATTATGGTCTAGTAGAGGAGGGGAGGGGCTGTATCCATTCTTCAGCAAGGATTAGAATGATGCCTGGCAGGTGTTTATCACTTTTGCCTTTTATTTTGTCCTGGCCTCCCCACCTATGTACATTTCACCTTCAATACACTATTGTTAACAATCACAAAACTGGGTTTATTTTATGCTTAAAATTTATCATAATCTGAAATTAATTTTTTAAATGTGTTGCCCTATCTTCATCCTAGCACATTGTTCCAGAATGGAAAGAACTCTATCTGTTTAATCATCCTTATGTTTGTATCACAGGTACTATCTTATAGATACTCAATAAATATATAGAGAATGAAAGAATAAATGTGTAAACAAATACCAATCCTTAAGTCCCATTTCTCCTCTACTCTGTTGCTTTGGAACACTTCATCTCTATTTTCCCAGTTCTGTGCAAAAGGAGCCCCAGAATTACATTTGTCTGAATTGCTTTCATCAGTGGAGAACTTTGGATAGGGTTCTCCCTCCAACTCTCTACTACTGTTCATACCTAGCCAGCCAACACCTATAATTCACGTGCTTGCAGTTTTTTGGTGTTTCATTTCAAACACATGCATGGATTTTGGTTTCTGTTTATAAAGCCAGACCACAAAAATTAAGTAAATTTGAGAATATAAATAAATAATTCTCCTTCATGGATGAATTTACAAATTTCTCCAGTTCCCTGGGATGATTGGCCCATCCATCCTTTATGCCCAATCCCTTCTTCTCCTTCAGTACAAAAATGAAGGGAAAATAATCTGCTATAGAGTAAACAAAGAATTGTATAAATGTTTAATTAGTTTTTAAAGGAGAAGATGAACCAAAAAAGATTTAATGGCCTTCTCTTTAGGTGAATGATATAAGGAGGAAAAGCAAAAGTTGAAACAAGAAAGTCTATCTTCAGAAAAGTAAAGTGAAACTATGGTTTAGTAAATAAAATCTACCATGTCTTAAGTATTATGCACATTGTGAAAGTAAAAAAAAGAAAATTTGCATATAAGAGTGATATATTCATTAGTATCATTTTCAGACCCTGACTTATGTGGTACTTCTATATTTTGATATCTTTATTTGCAAATTGCCATGCATGTGCTATTGTGGAGAAAACAGGGGACTTAAAACATAGGGTCTAAAGAAATCTTTGTTAAAGAATAAAAAGTTATGATGGTGGAGCAAGTAAACATTGCGCTTGCCTCCCCTCACGAACACATCAGAATTACAACTAAACTATAGTACCATCATTGAGAATCACCTGAAGTCTAGCTGAACAGAAATCCTACAACTAAGGATGCACAAAAGAGGCTATCTCAAGACTGGTAGGAGGGCTGGAGGCACAGAATAGGCTGGTCTCACACCTGCTTGTGGAGGTTAAAATCAAGAGGGATATCTTGGCTGTGGAGATCAGCCTGGAGAAGTGAGGGAACCCAGCCTCACATCAGGCTCCCTATCCCAGGGGTCCAGTGCTAAGAAGAGAAGTTCCCATAATATCTGGCTGTGAAAACCATGGAGATTGTAGCTGAGATGGAGAGTGGCTGTAATTCCTTTTAAAAGGCCAAACCACAGACTTACTCACTGATAGATTCATTCGCTTCAAGCTCTAGCACTGGGGGAGATGCTTGAAAAGCACCTAGGACATACAGGGAGGAAATGAGTTATCTGGCTTCAGGGAGAAGGCTGGAGAGCAGCTTTCTCCCAGACAGAAGCACTTGCTTCTTTGTTGAACCCTCCCCACTCCCTGCATGCAAACACAGGTGGCCACCATATCTGAGTCTCCATCAACGTGGGTTAACACAGCTTGCCCTGCCCCGGTAATTTCCTGAGACCAGTCCCACCCAATGGACAGGCCCACCAAAGCTGCTTCCAGTGGCTTTTCCATACAAATGACCTGTCTTGGCTCATGTTGAGAATTTTTCTAAAATCTCTCAAAGGTTCACAAAACCTAAACAAGTAGCATCTGGCCTCAGCATGACCCATATCTCTTGTTAAGCAGCCTTCAATCCGGGCACTAGCTATGACTGTGGCTTGGCCTTGGCCTTTTGAGGAATATCCAAGCCAGCATGGGTGATGGCCACCTACAGATTGCTTGGTGGCTCATTTCAGGTGGCCCTAGACAGGGGCCCCAGACAGGGCACTGGCTGTGGCTGAATTTGGCCTGTCTTGGGGCTCCTCCTGGTACTCAGCTTTGGTCTGAGCCAGAGCACCACCCAGAGCAACATCCAAGCACAACACACCCATAGGACAGACTGGGCAGGTGCCAGAGCCCTGTTAAAGAAAATCCTGCTCTGTAGGGTAGCTTCTGCACAACGGCTCCTGCACTGTAGTCAGCATCCAGTTTTCACAATCAATCAATTCAAGGGTTAATCCCTTTCAACCAAGTTGAGCAACCAAGCTCAACTACAACAGAAAGGCACACACAACTCATACAAGAAACACACTTGGAGCATCCGGCTTAGGTGACCAAGAAGACTGCGCCTCTCGGCCCCACAGGACACCTACTATATAAGGCCACTCTACTAAGACTTGAAGACTTATGAAGCCTATCTAATACATAGAAACAAACACAGGGAGGCAGCCAAAATAGGGAGACCAAGAAACATGTCTCAAATGAAAGAACAGAACAAAACTCCAGAAAAGAATTAAACAAAATAGAGACAAGCAATCTACCAGATGCAGAGTTCAAAACACTTGATATAAAAATGCTCAATGAACTTAGGGGAAGAGTAGATGATCTCAATGAGAACTTTAACAAAGAGATAGAAAGTATAAAAGTGAAGATAGAAAACATAAAAAGAGCCAGTCAGAAATGAAGAATACAATAACTGAAATGAAGAGTACCTTAGGAGGAATTAACAATAGGTTAGATGAAGCAGAGGATCAAATCAGCAATTTAGAAGATAGTAGAAAACACCCAATCAGAATAGCAACAAGAGAGAAGAATCCAAAAACATTAGAATAGTTTAAGGAGCCTCTAGGACAACATCAAGTGTACCAACATTCATATCATAGGGATACCAGAAGACGAGGGAGAGACCAAGGAATTGAAAACCTATTTCAAGAAATAATGACTAAAAACTTCTCTATCCTGGGAAAGGAAATAGACATACAAGCCCAGGGAGTGCAGAGAGTCCCAAAAAAAATGAACCCAAAGAGACCCACACCAAGACACATCATCGTTAAAAGACCAAAGGTTAAAGACAAAGAGAACATCTTAAAAGCAGCAAGAGAAAAGCAATTAGTTACCTACAAGACAGCTCCCGTAAGACTGTCAGCTGATTTCTCAATAGAAATTTTGCAGGCCAGAAGAAATTGGCAGGAATAGTCAAAGTGATGAAAAGCAAGGACCTACATCCAAAATTACTTAATCCAGCAAAGCTATCATTTAAAGTCAAAAGACAAATAAAAAGTGTCCCAGATAAAAAAAGACAAAGGAGTTCATCACCACCAAGCCAGTATTACAGGAAATGTTGGATGGACTTCTTTAAGAGAAAGGGGGAAAAAGGTAAAAAAATATGAATAATAAAATGGCAATAACTACATACTTATCAATATTTACTTTAAATGTAGATTGAATGTTCCAATTGGTGGAACATTGGTGGCTGAATGGATAAGTAATCAGACCCTTACATATGCTGCCTACAAGATATCCATTTTAGATCAAAAGATACACATAGGCTGAAAGTAAAGTGATGGAAAAGTATTTCATGAAAATTGAAACAATAAAAGAGCTAAGGTAGCAATAAATATATCAGACAAAATAGATTTTAAAACGAAGGCTATAAGAAGAGACAAAAAAGGACCCAGTTATCCCATTTTTAGGTATTTATCTGAAGAAACCTAAAACACTACTTTGAAGGGACATGTGAATCCATATGTTCATTGCAGCATTATTTACAATAAACAAGATATGGAGGCTATCTGGGTGTCCATCAATGGATGAATGTATCTATAAGAGGAGACATATATACAATGGAATATTACTTAGCCATAAAAAAGAACGAAATCTTACCATCCGCAACAACATGGATACAACAGAGGGTACTGTGCTGAGTGCAGGAAGTCAGACAGAGACAAATGCCATATAATTTTACTTCCATGTGAAATTTAAAGAACAAAATAAACAAACAAAATAAAAACAAACTTATAGATACAGAGAACATTTTGATAATTGCCAGATGAGCGGAGAGTTGGGGGTTAGAAGGGATTAAGAAGTACAAATTTGTAGTTACAAAATAGTTATGGGGATATAAGTAACATAGTCAATAATATTATAACTGTGTATGGTCTCAGATGGATACTGGATTTATCAAGGTGATCACTCTGTAAGTAATATAAATGTCTAATGACTATGTTGTATACCTGAAAATAATATAATACCATCTGCTATTATATTACCAATTAGTAATCATATACCAACTGCAATTAAAAATTAAATTATTAAAGACTTAAAAAACTAAAAAAAAAAAGGCAATTAACAAGAGTGTTATCTCAGTGCCACTAAGTTGGGAAAACAATTTAACCTCTAAGAGTCTCAAAATCTTAATTTATAAGAAGTTCTCTGCCAAACTCAGGTTTGTGGGAAACCCAAATGACATAATGCACATAAAAGACTACATATTACAAAGTAGAATTTTAATGTGAGGGTTATTATTATTATTAAATTTTGTAAGGAAATTATTATGGAGCTCATAAAGTTGTTATTCAACAAATATTTATCTAAACATATGGTAGATACTAGATATCGTGCTAGATATGGTTTTCTCTTTTTCTCAGTTTTTGGAATTCTGTATTTTAGTTGTAAAAATGTAAATGAGACAAATGTATAAAAAATTTTAAGACCTTTACCTCTTCTCCATTCTAAACACACTCTCAGGGATGTGTCTATAGTTTGATATGCAGTCTAACTAACCTCACACATTATGTACACCATATAAACTGCATATGTTTTTTCAAAAATGCTTTCAAATTATACATATTGCACTACACATTTTTAGTAAACCATATCTCATATATATCCTCTATCTCAGTGCACGTACATAGATTTGCCTCATTATTTTCAGTGGCTTCATAATATATCATAATGCCATT
This sequence comes from Macroglossus sobrinus, assembly GCA_004027375.1. NCBI lineage: Eukaryota > Metazoa > Chordata > Mammalia > Chiroptera > Pteropodidae > Macroglossus > Macroglossus sobrinus. The sequence continues at coordinate 2,122,501 of PVKZ01000061.1, read as the reverse complement.
ATCTCTCAATAAGCTAATGACTCTAACAGTAAAATTGATTATTTCACTTTAGTTAGATTAACAGTGTGGTGGTAGTATTATTTTTCCAGGAGGAGTAACGCGTGATTCTCATCACCTAAATTCTCAGAGAAGATTCTATAACTTTCCCTAGGTAATTATTCTCAAGTAGAACAGCTTCTTCTTTGTGTCTCACCTAAATTTCCTCTGTTGAGACATTGCAGGAATGTTCACAAAATATGATTGGCAAAGTTGCCTGGATAAAGTATCAGGCAGAACAATCAGTCCTGGTTCCACTTGATGGCGTGATGTTGGGAAAAACTTACAGTTTCCCAGTATTGTATTTTTTCTTTTCTACATAATGGTGTCCAGAGCCACTTCTTGCTCCCACCACAGAAACACTGTGAGGCTCAAGGAGATCACACAGGTGAAAGCCATTTGAGCACCTCAAGAAAGATGCCGCAAGAATCCAGATTATCTTTACAGTTAGTAATGCCTCGGGAGCACATCTGTCCCCACACTCTCAGTAAGAGTGAACACCTAATCACTTCAGGAACCCTGAAAGGTAGGTATTATTATCTCTAGTTTAGATGAGAAATAAAAGCTTAGAGAAATTAAGAAAATTGCCTGAAACCCTACTCCTCTTAAGTGGCAGTGGAGAGCTTCAAACCCAGATCTGTCCAGCTCCAAACCCTATGTTCATGCCATGAAGAAAACCAAGTCCCCAACTGTCACAGAATTGAGGTGTCTTTCATCTGGCAGCAGTTTTAGGTGAAGTTCCTAGAATCCTAACCTCAGAGCTGGTGGCAGTACTTCCTGTCTAGGGCTTGCATTTAGCCCAGAATGTATTTCTCAGCCTGACACAAGGTCAGGATCTTTCAGGAGGAACTGGTGAGATATTTACAAGTTTTTGTCATGTCATGGCCATTCTCATTCACACTAGAGCTAAGAAGGCCTTAGCAATGAATTTGAGTGGTTCTATTGAACTTTAGCTCCCCTATGTCAGGGAATTCTCCAAACGTGCTTTGCTAAACACAGTAAAGGAGGCAATGTCTTATTCACAAGATGTTTCCTTCTAAGGCTACAGCAGCTTGGTTAGAATCAAAAAGGAATATTTGAACCCACAATGATGGCATTATAGGCAGTGTTTTAGATTAATTGAGACAGTTCTTTTTTCTTAACTTCTCTTCAAAGATTTCCTGTCACTGAAGAAATGTTCCAGGTTTTAAAAAGCGGAGCGATTCTCAGAAGGCATTCTGGCTACTTCAGTAGACCCTCACAGGCCTGTTTACAAGGTAATAGGGTGTCTCCACCACTCCACATATAGTGTTAGTTTATTAACTGAGTCACATTATTTTGTACAATTCCAAGGAAGGTTGCAAAGAGTGTTGCAAAGAGTGTAGTAGGTCCTACTATCCTCAAAGTAGGAAGAAGACACAGATAATAGCCTAAGATAAGTCAAATGCAAAGAATCCAAAAATGGTGAACAATGTACCTGGGTTATCCCTGTGTTTGCCAATAATATCTCATATAGAGGACTCGTTAGGAGTAATTACATGCCAAAGGCTGCCAGGCTGTCATCCGACATGCAGCCTTTGACACAATGAGTATGGGGCCATCTGCCCTCAGATTAGGATGCTGCATGCCTGCCTATTGCTGTCAGGACCTGTCATCAAGGGTGATTAGGCTTCCAGGCCTCCCAGGCAGCATGAAACATGAACTTAACCTTGAACCACCACACACATCTGACTTCTGCAAGCTGACATATGCCAATTGCCATCAGGTGCCTGGGCTGCCAGGAGTTCCTTTTTTGCTCTGCCATGTCTGCCACTTTCCCACCTCCTCAAATACATCCAAGGAAATGAAAATAATTTGCATGGAGTATATACCCTCTAAATTTGTAGGTGTTACCTCAGGAACATCCATTCATAGGAGCTAAATGAATTCAGCACAATGTTCTCAGACATATCATGTGTTCCTGCAACCATTCATTAATTCCAGCAAATTTGTGTTATATGTTCACCCTTTATACAAAAGACATTCAATAAAAATTAGTAAACCAAGATGACTGATTTGATTTTAGAATATGTTTACAAGACTAGTTGATGTTCCCATGTTTGACCCTCTCCAATCACCATTTCCACAAGAATATTTACCAACTGGTGATCTGGAGAATGCTTTCAATCACCCTAGTGTTCCATTTCTAATGTGTAAAGCAAGTAGCACCTCACAATATTGCTGTGAGGCTTCATTAATTCTATGAAAGTTTATAAATTGTAACACAATAGGCAAAGTCATTTGTTAGTGATATCAGTAACCATGTGTCCAGTACTATATTTCCCCAGCTCCATTCAAAATTATATTTACAAAAAAAATAGAGATTTTACTAAAAAGAGTTATATAAATCTCTGCACTATTGGTTGTGTCTTTTGTCAGATTTGGCTTTGAAAAATATCAAAACAGATATAGAAAATATTGCTTTCACCATTGATTCTTCTTGCAGTCTTTTTTGAGGAAATATCTGTCAAACCAGTATAAGATAACCTGTACCTTTTCCTCACCTTATCTTAGAATCAATTCTATGAACAAGAACCATTCATTCATGGGCCAAGTTGTTGAGTGCTCCATTTAGAACGCCAACTCTTGATGCTTTTTTATGCACTTCATCTTTATGAAAATCAAGCCTCTGTTAATATTCTCCTGATAAATCAGTAAATTATTCTGAGTGGGATAAATCAGTATGTATTGGTTCCCATTCTTTTAAACCTATCTCAGTGGAATGTAACTATTTTTTCACAGAGTGTCTACTTGCACTCATGACAGAATAAAAAACAAATCTTTAAAAAAATAAAAGCATTTTATCATCTCAATCTGAGTTGCCTTACAGATCATTTTATTATTATTTATTTTCAGAAAGAACATACTGAGCCAACTTCTAAAACAAAAATTATTTTTTCCAGATGCTTCTTGAATTTAATTGATGTATATCCAACAATCTTATATAACACTTAAGTGTTTAGTAAATTGGACAATTTTTCAGAATGTCACTTAAATTGGAATCATCTAGAAGAAATTCCAGAGGAAATGATATGGTTTTATATTGTTTGTTGATAGCGTGGGTTTTGTGTCTGATTCTATCCTTTTTGCTTTGGATTCTAGTTAAGATTCCAATGTCATTTAGCAACTATATGGTTTTCTCTGTTGACATGTTTGCTCACCAAACATTCCACCCTCTTCTGCTCCTGAGGACAGATGCACGTGTGTGGACGACATCAGTGGCTGTCATTCCCTCTGGCTTCCAAATTATTTCAGTCAGTGGGAAGAGTCAGCAGGACATGGAGGAAGAAAAGTGAACTCAGGAACTCTGCATTTCTCAACAGAGGACTTAGAGAACCTTCCTAGGCAGACTGCTCTACAGAACTCTCTCTCCAGCAACCTCCTACCCCTTTTAGACCTTCCCTATGACTCAGTTATCCCTTAAGGTTCACTTGCAATCCAAACTTTGTAAATAAACTCTCTTCAAATTATAAAATATGTAAATATTTTGAATAAATCATCTATTTTCTGTTAAGACTTTGATTGGTATGAATTTAATAGTTCACATCTTTTTCATCCTTTATTTTGGCTCTATCTCTTCTTGTAAATTTTCTGACTCTGTTTTCTCTTTAAAATAGACTTAAATATATTTTTGTTATTATATGAAGTACATGAATATACTTTAACCTTTTAAACAACATAAAGCCTCACAATTTTATTTTAATTTCACCTTTAAGTGAGGCATTATATAAACAAATTAGACAAAATAAAACTATTTATTATTTGCAACTTTTAAAGCCATTTCAAATTTTTTAAAAAATGAGGTAGAGAGAAAGAAATTGGAAAGTTTGAAAGTGTCCCTAATGTGAATATATTTAAGGTAATTATCATCACTACCATAAACAAAAACACTTAATGCTCTTTTTATATAATTAGCTCTGAAATGAACAATTTACATTTATCATCGCATGGAAGCCTCAAAATCATTCCATGAAGTACACACTATTATTTCCCTATTTCACAAATGAAGAAAGTAAGCCTTAGGCTAAGTAATTTCCCCAAGGCAACACAATTAACACTAAGGCAAGAATTCAACTTAATTAAATCAAGAATTTGTATTGAAATAATAAAATCCATAATTTTTCCATTTTTATATTATGAAATATAGCACTTTTGAAAAGTAATTAATAAAGCAGATAATGATTTTTAGAGTAAATATCAATACTATGGTTTTTAACTCTTCTCACTAATCTTACTCTTCCTCCCCCCGCCCAAATTTTTGAACCTTGGCTTGAAATCAAAAGCTCTTCTCAGCCATTTGCACTCACCCTTTTGACTAGCCTTCCCTTTGAGTACTTCCAAGGGTCCTATCTCTATGCCGTCCACTTTATTCCTTTTTGGCTCAGTGATCTATTTTCTATATTAGGCTATTTAAACTTTTTAAATGACAATCTTTGGTAACTCTAAATATAAGACAGAACTTTTCTATTTCTTGCTATCAGAAACATCTGAAGGTAAAAGAAATTTGATTCTGAGAACACAGATGCTGACCAATCAGAAACCAAAACTTTTCAATTGTATTTACTTTCCGCTTCCCATCAGATTTCTCTCTTACATTAATTTGAAATAAAGATTTTGAGTTAATAGGGGTCCCATGGCAGCTGACCTCCTTGAAGAATATACCAACAAGGATTTAAGCTCAAAAATACCTCAGATACAAAAATTGCAGCATAATTTGGAAAATGCCACTTCATGGTAAAGTACAGCTGACCACAGTTCTTCAGAGATTTTTTTTTGAACAACAATTTAAATGGTTTTCATTATAACCTTATTAGGATGATAGACCCTGAAATTCTGATTGCTAACCAAACAACTCCACTAGCAATAGTCAAGAAAAATTTCCAAACATCTGCTTCTATTTATCACTTTATTTTTCTCAGATTCCCTCTGTGCTCATTGGCTGAACTTGACATTGCAGCCAAACCCTAAATCAAAGCATTTATCATTCTCCATTTTTTTTTAAAGAAGAGCCTGCATTTTTATTACTCAAGCAATAACAGATTCCATTTCCAAGACTTCTTATCTTTTCTTTATTCACATCATAAATAATTGAAATATTCTGTTGACAATGAAAGTTTTGTTTTACATTTTTGGAAGAAACATAGTCAACAAGTTGAAAAGGATCCCTGGTTACTCTATGTAACTTATTGGTGCATCTGAACTATGATGACAGGCAGAAAATTTAACAAATTCACATTTAAATTATAAGTTAAATTAATCAAAAGTTGATCTTAAATATCACCAATGGGACTGTCAAGTTTGAAAACAGTCAGATGCTCTTGAAAATAATGAGAATCTGATTATGGGAGTACATAAAATTTGGGGGTCTCAAAAGGTTAACCACTGAAGGATCACATGGTCCTAAGTTGGGAGTATCAAATTTATCTTTCAAACTGTTGTCCTCAAAGAAGTTCAATGATTTATCCAAGGTCACATACATGGATTTCTGCCTAAGTTAACCTCCTTCCTGTTTTCCTAGGCACCATGTCTGAGAACTGAGTCTCTGACTCATTCTTTTCTAAGCACTTGAGAGACAAAGTTATGCAATTCTCCACAGGTATTTTGGCAGCTTCTTGGAACATTTGACTCAGGGCTTGTCTCCATTCCTCTCTAAGGAGAGAATACACTTGCTTTATCAGGGACATCAGACCGCCAGAGCAAATGGTCCCTCCCAGAGCAAGATGACGGCCTTGTGGCCTTGTTGAAAGCCACTATGATCCAGCTTCAAATGACATTTATGACACCTATATAGCATCAGGCACTGTGCAAGTTCCTCCTTCAAGCCAGGAGATTTATATACCTCACCTAATTCCACCACAAATTAGCCCTGAGACCTTGGACAAAACTTCAAGTTTGCTTTCTCCCTACGAAACTGGAGAAAAGTCACTTGCCCTTCTTATCTCCTAGAATTGTATGGATAAAATGAACTAATTATTAACAAAACCCTTTCTCAAATGTAGTTATCAAAATAAAATGTACATATAGAAAAATGTTTAAATTATAATTTCATAGCTTAATATATTTTTACAAACTATACACATCAGCGTATTCAGAACACAGTTTTTAAGAAACTGAGTATTACCCCAGATGCTTCCTATCATGCACCCTGATGGCCACAAACCCATCAAAGGGTAAGTACCATTCTGACTTCTAATAGCCTAGATTTGTTTTTTATTGTTTTTACAGTGTATCTTAATGAAGTCATATGTTATATGCTTTTTTGTATATGGCTCCTTTATTCAGCATTAGGTTTGTGAATTCCACCCAGGTTTTTGTGTGCTGTTGTAGATTCTTCATTGTCATTGCTATATGGATTCCACTATATGAACAGGCAGCATTTTATTTATCACTTCCATTGTTGATGGACATTTAAGTAGTTTCCATTTTTTGTTTATTATCGATTATAAACATTCTCGTACCTGTCTTTTAGTGAACATATGTACTCATTTTTATTGAATGGAATTGGAATTGCTGGCTCATAGGTTATATGTATATTCAGCTTTAAGAATTACTGACAAATGATTTTCCAAAATGGTCGTCCCAACAATTGTAATTGAGAAATACCAATATTTGGTATTTTCATTTTAGTTAAATAAATTACTTCTTAATATTACTTGATTATCATGATTTTGAATGACTAGATCCTTTATACCTCAGAGTTCACAATATTACCATGTATTAAGATTTCATATTCCCATACTATATATCTAAGAAAATTTTTATTACTTAACTTTGGTAAATGCAGCATCTGGATCTATGGAAGTAAACTGAAATTAGGGTCACTTGACCATAGTATTCATATTTATACTATTATATAAAAATAGGGCATCCCAGGTTTAGCTGAATCTGTTTGCATTAAAGTGAATATTTCTCAACTGGTATCATGTTCCAGCAATGGCTATTAAAAAAGAGTAATTTAACTAAATAAATAACCAAGCTAGTATCTCAAGATGAAGAAGGCTTAAAGAGATTCTTTAGAAGGTAAGCTTTCAGTTTGAGAGCCTTGGAAATACCTTGACCTACACTCTCACCTACAGTTGAGAACACTGAGGCCTAGTAAGAGAAAGGATTTGCCTTAGATGACAGAACTTCTATCAGAGCCATGACCAGAACCCAAACACCTAGAGCCTTCCTTGAACTCATCCCCTTCTTCCCTGCTTCAAATTGACCAAGGTTTCTTGAATATGAATATCTGAGGAAAAAATGCTGCTACACAATGAATGACCACAGAGGAAACTTAATATGGACAGAGAAGGAGAGAAAAAGGATGAGGTAATGTCAGTGAAGAAGAGCAGCTATTAGCAGGTGAGTGCTCAGAAAAGCACTGAAGGAAGAGTGATAATGGAACATCAAACTAGGTCATACCCCCATGCTACCCAAGATGAGACAAGGTCATATGAGAACAGTTTCTGTCAGTCATCCATCCCCTAGTCACATCCACCTTCTGAAAACTTCCTAAGAAATCTCAGTCTTCTACCCTTGGTCCAGATTACTATTCCTGTAGCATTCCCTCATGCCACTTCTTCCTTCATCTAACTAAGTTCTACACATTCTTTAGACCTCTGGGTCTTCTAACTCCAGAGCATATATTTAATCACCATGTTATCTCCACTCATGCCTGCCACTTGATAGATACATAAATAATGATGACTAAATGAATGAATTAATGAATGACTACACTACCCAGAACAGTCCTTGTATAGTAATAAAGATGGAAATTCTTCCCTCATCAACTCATTTTAGTTTCTTGTTCTTTTGGAGAAAGAAGGGAGGGAGAGGGGGATGTTGTTGTTTTGTTGTTTTTAAGTAATTTTTAAACTCTCCTCAAGTTTTGATTCTAACATGCAACCGAAGCTGGGAACCACTGGGCTTGGGTAATTGTTATCAATTATTATTATACATGAGAATCTTTTTTTAAAAAAAAGAAATTAACATTTAGTTTATAAAACTTAAATGTAATTTAAAAATTTTTTAACTTCCAAATAATTTGACTTATTTAACAGATTTACATAAGAGTTGCTTCTCTATTCTGTAAACCATTTCCCACCATTATCACCCTTCACCAGCAAAAAAAGAAAAGGGGGAGGTGATTAAAGGGAGGAGGGACAAAACAACCCTCATTACAGTATGGTAGAATGACCAGAAAAGAAAGAAGAGCATATTGAACTATGAGAAATATAAAAACAAGAGAGTTTGATTACATCAATGCAGTGATTTTGCTCAGGAGACAAGGAATGTTGGAATGTAAATGGCAAATTCCTGTCCTGAGGGACAAGTTTCAATTCTATAACTGTTAGCATGAAAACATAAAAGGCTTAATCTTATCAAATATAGATCCATTTCTATCCAAGTACAGGTATGTACCTTTGTGTAATAGTTTTCTTTCTCTTCCCTCGCCCACTGTTTTTCATTTCACATTATGAAAATTCTGCTTAGAAAATACATAAAAAGAGAATATATAGTGAATTAATGAATTAGATTCTTCTGATATAGCTTAAATAGTTGCTCCATTATCAGGCCCTTAAGGTCATATCCAATAAACGTCCTACTGGTTTGGAGGAGTTCATCAATTTTGCTCTTCATTATTTGGCAAATGATATATACCAGAAAAGTCTGGCCGTTTTTGCTGCTCTGTAAAGCTGAGGTTTAGCTTTCAAAGGTAGTGACTTTCTTTTTAGCAGAGAGGGAGGAAGAGCAGAGGGTTAAGACAGCTGGAGTCTTGCCCACTCAATTCTGTAAACTTGGGCAAGTTATATCACCTCTCTGTGGCTCAGTGTCCTCATCTGCAAACCAGGAGTAGTAACTGTTCCTCCTTAATAGCTCTGTTAATAGAATTTAATGAGTTAATTAATACATGTCAAAAGCTTGGAACTGTGCTTGACACGTAATAAGGGCTCAACACATGTAAACAATGATATCAGCGTTAGTTGCTTTGCTTACAGTTGGTTCTACTATACATGCTTATTCTGAAAATATGAATCTGTCCTGACATAATTGATTGATAAGGGAACACTTTGAGCATAATGCAAATTTCAAGTTTGCTATATGCACTCAGCTAAACTGAGCTGTGTAGGAAAATACAAAATGCACATATGTGTGTGACTAGTATGCACCTAGAAATATCTACCAGCTACTGCGGGTCCCCATGTGTGTGATGAACCACATTCATCCATAACCATTGTTACAACTTTTGGTTCAATTTCAATAACCTTCTTCTACTACTTCACAATATTTTATCAATTGCAACCCTTTTGATATCTACTTTCATAAGCAAATTTCAGTCTTTTATTATAAAATTCTATGCTTATTATTGTATTTATGTATTCTTAGTCATTTAACATGTGTAAAACTGTTATTACCACTTTTATTAAGTTCTTGTCTTTTTCACATATCAGTGATGAAGTTTTTGAGCATTGTCTACCTAACCTTAATTTCCCATTAGCCCTGTGGTTCGTATTGTGCAATTTTGCTTAGTGCTAAAAGAACACATATGTTGATTTATAGTAGAACTGACTATAATTAGCACATTTGCCACTGCACAGACCAATGATGTAATTATCTACCTAAAAATGAATATATTTTCCACTTATTCTGTTTTAGTTAAGTGGCATCACAGAAACTACTATGACTAAAGAAAAAGACTACAAATAACTAAATGCAAACAGTATTATTTAAAACAAATAAAAAAATCCTTCCCATAAAAATTTTAGGGCAAAATATAAGATAGCTCTTCCACTATTATAAAGAATATTTTAATAGATCTGTGACCTTACTTCTAGGCTTGATTGGGATGCTACCTTCTAACTAACCAGGAATTCTTGTCTAAGTTTCAGATTTCTGCAATTATATACATACAAACTTCCATCTACAGACATATTTACTTAATGAATTATTTCTATGATTTTCAACATTTCTTCATTCAATAATACTGTACAGGTCTACTGTGTCCTGGGAGCCAAGTTGAGCATAAGAGAAAAACGAGAAATTGAAAACAATAGTGGATGAGATTTTCTTTTTTCTAGAAAAAAAATTAAGGCCTTTATAATCCCCTGACAGAGTCATTGTCAAAAGGATTCAGCTCACTCTATTACAGAATTAAACAAATGAATAATTTTTAAAAGTACTATAGCAAGAACACCTACTATTACTTCTTCTTCTTCCTTTTTTTTTTTTGTTCCTCCTAAGAGGTATTTACAGTAATAGCTACTGGTTAATAACTTTTAAAAAACTATATATAATATTTGCCTCTATCAACTTCTTTACTGCCCATTTCTTAAGCTTCAACAACTAACCTCTTGGTTTTTATTAAATGGTTTTGCTGTAATGGTAGATCATTACATGTTATTTTACAAAATTTTAAATAGAATGTCATAAATTAAAACAGAACATCAACATCATGTCATAAAAGAAAAAAATTGTCTCTTAAATAGAAGATAATGACCTGAATCATATCTCTGTTTATAGCTGAACAAGGGGAAATATGTTTAATTTCCAAAAGAGTAGAAGGAAGATCAGGATAAGAGGAACTGCATGGAGAATACCTTTCCAGTGGGGAAAGTGGGAACATCACTAAGTGGAATCACTAAGAGAATCTTTCCAGGAGCTTTTTAACATTCATTTGATTGAGATGGTTGAGATTCCATCCTGTGTGAAGGCAGAGGAAGTGACTCTAAGACCAGGGGAAAGACTGGACCTTTCAGTACCATGTTTGTATCATCTTGAAGTTCTGAGTCAACTTTCAGTGCTTTACATATGATTAAATTGAATCATCTCTACTAACTGAACTCTCATACAATGCTCCTGGAATTCATGTTTTCTTTTAGTATGACTTTAGATTCAATAGGTTATAAATTCTACTTCATTCCTTTAGTCTCGGGTGAAAATTGGGAGATGAAGCAAGCAATCACCACTTTGGGGTCTTCAAACTTTTATTAATCCAAAGTATGAATTTTAAATTTCTTCAGTTTCTCAAAGTTTCAGAGCTGGTAAGGAGCAGGTCTAAGATATACCCAGTTTCCTAGACTTTAATATTATTCTGTATATTATATTCTGCCACACAGCTAAATGGCAAGTGAAGAGAAGTTCAGAAACCTAAGTGAGTGGAAGCATTGTTTTAGTTTGAGTGTTTATTGGCAAGTTCCAAAAATTGGGGTTAGCTTTCAGGAAGGAGTAGTGGAAAGCAAGCTTAGCAAACAGGAAAGACAGAACTTCTATTGGTCCTCATTTCAATGTCCTGCTTGTATGTTTAAAAGGTCTCCAAGCAGAATGCCAATTCATTAAAAATAATTGTGCAATGTATAAGAACCGGAAATTAAGAACCTAAATGTTAAGTACTAAATATTCTAGACCTACATTCTAAAAGTATACATAGACTGAGGCTGCTAGAATTAAAACAAGAATTAATTCATCCTTTAATTACTGGATAAAATATGTGCAAAAATAATTAGAGCAAAATATGTGCAAAACAAAATTGAGATCATTCCTGAATAATCAAGTTTATCCTTTTGAGACACTGAAAGCAAAACTCTCTCTTTCTTTCTCTTATTCTTGACTCTTTCCATCTCTCACACACACATCTCAAACCAATATAACAAATTACTTAAAAAATATAGATGTTTAAATTATACAAAATATACTCTAAATATATCTGTAATGTAGTAATTTCTATTAATACTAAAAGAAGTAACACACAGAATTTGAGCAATTTTCTACTCACATTTCCCCTGCCCCAACTGTAGTTTTATAATTAGTATGCAGAGGTTAATTAGTAGAAAGAAAGTACAAAATGGATCAGAAATCTTACCAAAAATATTTAAGCAAAAGAATGTTTTTCCTCTAAGTGATACTGAACCCTAGAAAGCAATCAAGCAAATATAAAAAGAGTACATACCAGGGGAAAGAAGGCCAAGATGCTACCACCCTATTTGTCAATTGATCACTTTTTGATCTCTTAGGTAAGCAAAGTCAGCTTCTGCTACTTTGGATTTTCTCAGAAATGAAATTAACCCCATCAGAAGATCCTTAAAATTCACATGCACTTACCTAAAGCTCCCAATATCCTGAAGTTTTATAAGGAACATGATTTCATTTTTACTTCACAAACTAAATTGTGTGTTAAATTCCTGCTGCCTGTAATGTACTGTGCTCAAATGCTATACTCACTATCACTGCCTGTGACAAAGGTGGTGGGAGTGGAGAGGCAGGTCTGCTCCCCTGCATTCAGGGCTCTAACCTGGCCTTCCAGCACACCTGGAATGCAATCTTTGCTTCAGTTCTGGGAGCTGCTCAGCTATGGTCAGAGAAATAAGTGATCCATACTGCTCTTCAGGTAGTACACAGGCAGGCATTTCCTGCTCAAGACTGGCTTCTTGGCTCAGACTGTGTGAGATTAATTTCTTCTCTGAAAGAAAAGACGTTCTGTGTAGAAAACTAAAATGACTACAAGAAGTGGCAGAAGTCCTGGATTTACAAATGGCCAAATTTCTGGGGGATGAAGATTTATTGAAGCAGCCTATGTGAGACCATCTTTAGGAATACTCAGTAAATAACAAGCTACAAATAAAGCCAGTGGTGACCTTCATCATTGGGAATGAAGTTGAAGGTGAGGTCTCATTGGCCCCAACTTAAACCTAGCTCCACAGTCAACTAACATCTCTCAGTAAGAGAAACTTAGACAAAATACAGCATGAAAAGCATTCTGGGCCTTAGACATTCTTCTGTGAATGGAGTTTATAGGAACCTTCAAAGCCCTCCAATTGTTAGAAAGGTACAGTTAGTTGTAGCACCCTGCAAGTCTTCTCATAGTGAAACCAGCTATCAACCCGGTAGAGAATGGGGAATTCAGGTAGAGTAGCAAGTACAGACTTCAACATTGAATATCCACCTGAGCTTGTGTACAGTACTCAATTAAAACATAGAATTTTGATCCCAAAGTGCAACAGAGGACAAGGCTTGAATGTTCTGAATAATAGGTCTTGCTTCAGATAAGCCCAAAGAAAGCAGTATGGCCTCTACCTTAAATTCTCAGTTTAGCTCAGCTTCTAGATCTAACTTCACTATGACTTCTTCATCTTTCCTCTCCTCTTTCTTTCTAACTCTAAGCAAAATTGCAGCTCTTCCCTCTCCAACACTTGGTTGTCTCATTATGAAGTTTTGGTACTGGAGGCCTTTGGCTAGTTTTTGTCTGGCCTGAATTCTGTTTGTCTGCAGGCCCAGGGTTTCCCTAATTGACAGATTCACCTGTGCCCCGTTCCTGAACCAGTCCTGATCAAGACAGTGGCCCCACCATCCAGTGTCGACAAGAATTAGTCTTTTGTTGTCAACTAGTAATTTTAAACTGGGGTGATTTTTTTCCACCCAGGGATATTTTTCAAAGTCTGGAGACATTTATGGTTGTCACACCTGGGGAAGTATTACTAACGACTAGTGAACAGAAGTCATGGATGCTGTTAAACATCCTGTAATGCACTGGGCAATCCTCCACAACAAAAAATTATCTGATCCCAAATGTCAATGGTGCCAAGATTGAAAATACCTGCTGAAGACCTAGGCCCAGGAATGGACCATGAGAACCCATACTCATGCTGAGTTACACTTCACTTTAGTCCCCTATTGTGTTCTTCTTGTTAGTTTAATTTCTGCTTCATATGCTTGTTCCATGTTCCAGTTCTTCCCTGCTAAATTTGGAATCTTGCCCTGAACCATGCCTGCTTGAGTCTGATCTGACACTTTGGCTTTTTCCAGGCCCCTCACCTGGATTTTTCATTGAAATTCTATACACATGGACCCAAAAGTCATCATCAATCTAAGTTTTAGTATTAGTGCTGGGAGAAGCCCCATTGCCAATCCCTACGTACCACAAGAATATCATACCACAAGAATAGGAACAGTGAAGTCAGCCTGATTCACAGCCCCTTTGGATATTGTATTCCAGACTTCTAGCTGCCCTTCACAAGAATTTCCACAACTTTGAGGGTCAAATTACCCAGACTGGGTCTCGTTTCTTTATTTCTTCCTCCCTCCTTGAAATCTTCTGTCACTGAAGTTCCATAATGACTTGAGTCTGAGTTGACTTCTCCAGGAGGCTTTTAGAGAACAATTTCTAATTGAGCAACACTGAGCTCTATGCTGAGGGCAACACCCTGCAATTCAGAAGCTTTAACCCAAGCTTAAGAACCATGATGTTCAAGCCAGGACACTGTTCTAGAATAATAATGGCCATTTCTTAGAAGCCAGGAAAAATACTATTTCTTTCTCTCTCTCTCTCTTTTTCTTTCTCTCTCTCTCTCATAATTATTTGAATTGTTATGTGATTAAGCCATCCCCCAGCCTTCCATTACAGATGGTTCTATGGAAATAGTTCCATAGAGAACTATATTTCCCTGGGAGAGGCAGCCACACACCCTGCCAGATGTCATGCTGCCCCCAGGCCCAATATACAAGCATAGCCATGCCTCCCTGCCATGACAGAGAAAGGAATTTCCAGGAGAACTTTGGCATCTTGGCCTTGCTCCAGACTAACCCAAAGGAGAAAGAAGACCAACAAAGCAGTAAATGTAGGGTAGCTGTTAGGAATGATTCAGTCCACAAATATCTACACATCCAAGAAACAAGTGCAGGTTTTTAGTACATTAAGGTACACCTGGATGGGGTGACAGAAGTGAGTACTTGTTTAAAGCAGTTGAAGATCATGGTCCACCAAACCAAACCTGGGAGTAATATGTGATTGCAACAACTGGGACCATTTTGCAGTAAATCAAATCTCCGGAAGTGGGCTCAAATACTGAAATTTCAGCCTTACTGGTTGAAAGGTGATGATGCACTTTTCATAAGCTATCCAAACTGTTCCACATCAACATCCTAGATTTACATTGGCAGAAAGTAGCTTCATGGGATTTTGATTCCCCTTGAGCTCTGTCCCATTGCAGAACCCATATGCACCAAGGAGTCACAGATGCACAAATCTGAGCAATATGAATTACTTTCAGAAACCATCAGAGAATACAAGGAACAAGGGTGGTAAATCTGCAAACCATGGACAAACTTTCAAGCTGTAGCTGACAATGAAAACAACACCTAAAAACTTGAAATGCACAACTTGCAAAGTAAAGAAGTATATTTTTCCTGAGTGGGCAAGGTCTAGATTTACATCAGCTATAAGCACACTCCCTTACCAGACCCATTTTAATAAGTTCCAGATACTTGAGGAATTGATGAACTACCAGTGCCCATCACTGGCATCACTTGCTACAAAATTCCAGGCTCAGGCAGTTCTACATAAGTTGGTCTTTTCATTTCAGCTAATCTCTCCACTGCACAATTAAATAAATGTAGGTAAAAAAAGCAGATTCTTTTTAAAAATACTTGTCTCTCTTTCTGAATATGTCTATATGATAAACAAGGAACAAAAATCTAAACCTAATCTTATAAATAAGTTTAAGATGTGGATTTCATTCTATTTTATCTTTGTAGTTCATGAAGGTTCTATAAATACTGTTCTTAATCCAGTGTTACCTCCAATAAAATTTTCTAGAAATTATGAGTTATGTCCATATTAGTCAGGTTAATTAGATTACAATGCCTAAATTTCTGCTTTTTGCATTAATAGTTTATTCATATAGTAGTAAAAAATAATCATCATTTGACTGATATTGCAAAGCTTTTTGCCTCCTACACTGGGAACTTTGACTGTGTCTAACAAGTGGATTTCAGAGGAACTAGAAATCCATGGGGTGGGCCTGTTTAATCATACCTGATTAACTCAAATAGCATATGTTACTTACTGACTAGTTGAGTCTTTTAAATGTGACTCTAAGACAGGCCTTTATCTACATTAATGGGGAAAACTTTACCAGCTGCTGTTACTTCTTTTCATGTGGAAGAACATGCATTCTCATTGTACTTCTGGACACTGTCCATACCCCTATTCACTCTTGTCTTGACAGCACATATAAACCACAAATATCAGCCTTATCAGTTATAAAGATGATGTTTTAATCTATACTTGCCTTATCCCTTTTTTACTTATTTAATTTTGTTTGAATTCGAGCAGAAAACCTTTCCCTAGCACACCCTAACATATGGTACATTGGTTGGGAACAATGAAAAATAAAACAAATGACTGGAATGTGAGAGAATAAAATAAACATGTTAGAAGATCTTGAGGGGCATTAGACTTTGAATTTTTTTTTTTAATATAAAAGAGATGCTTGGACCTTAGTGGGTTGTGGAGGCTTTTACTGGTTCATGATGTTGCTTTTTGCACTTGGTTGTTTTTAAATTCTGTGACTTGGAAAAAGGCCTTAAAGCTGTCAAAGACCACATATTGCAACTCTGATAGATGATTACAACATATCCTATGGTTGCTTTATATGGACTAGTTTTATATGTAGATCTTTATTTCTTTTATGGACTATGAGAACCTAAAGCAAAGTTACATGGCCCTCAACCAGGACACATCTCAGGAAAAATATCCAGACAATTGGGCTTCAACAGTCCTAGGAATGACCTGATGAGGCACCAACCTCATGGGGCCTAGAAACACCTGGACTTTACTGGACACAGGAAATCCTATGATGAAGGCTTGGCCTTATACTGTATGAGCCTGGGCTTACCACACAAGTGCTGGTTGGCCTCAAGGTCACACATTGGAGTAAGTGGCTAAGATGGGATCTAAACACAGACTGGTTTTGTGCCAGAATCCAACTTTTTAACAATCTGTATTAGGTTTCTTTTGCTGCTGCAATAAACTTAGTGGCCTAAAACAATGTAAATTTATTATGTTACAGTTCTAGAGGCCAGAAGTCCAAAAAGGGAATTAGTGGGCTAAAATCATAGTGTTAAGGCTGCATTCCTTCTGGAGGCTATAGTTAAAAATCCATTTCTTTACCTTTTCCATCTTCTAGAGGCCACCTATGTTTCTTAGATCATGGCCCCTTACTCCATTCTTAAAAGACAGTAACATAGCATCTTCAAATCTCTTTCTGATTTTGACACTCATGCCTTCCTCTTATAAGAACTCTTATGATTATATTGGGCTCACCTAGATAATCCAGGATAATTTCCTCATTTCAAAATTTTTAACTTAATTGCATCTGCAAAGTTCCTTTTGCCATGTAAGATAAAATCACAGGTACCAAGGACTAGGACATGAACATCTTCAGGGGAATAGTCCTTATTCTGTCCACCATGGCAGCATACATCCAGCCTCTCCACTTCAACACTGCATTTTGGATCATGGTCTTTGCTGACATGCTAAGCCTTTGATGACATTCTGGGGGTGTAATTTTTTCTGATATGGTTGTTTTAGGGGTTGAGGTTTGTCTTCTCTTCTAAATGTGGTAGGTGTGGCCCACCGGTGAAAATATTATTTTTTGAAAATTTTAACCAATTACATCAATGAGCAACATAGCATCAAATGGCATATTTTCTGCAGGAACCACACTGACTCCAGTGAGAGAGAACTCCATCTGCAAGCATTGGCAGAACTCCTTCCTCTTCCAAAACTATGAAAACTCATCAACCCAGCTCTCAGAGAAGAGGTCAGGAAGACATTAGTTACTTTGGACTTTAATTATCAAGAGCAGTAGAATCTGATTTCAGACTATAATTTCTTTGAGTTTTGTCATCTTTAGATTTAAACTTGTAAAGAGATTATTGTTTGAATTTTTTTGAGAGAGAGAATTACAATAGAGTTTCTGCGTGCATTTTTATTTGATTTTATTGCAGAATCTCTGATAGGTTATATTGGACAGTTGAAGCAAGACAAAATTTGGGAAGGGAAATAGAACAGGGAGAACATTTTTGGCCTCAGAGTCAATTTAATTAATGAAATGTTCTGACCCATTTCAATTCCTTCTGGGGCAAACTGTCCTCCCTGCAGAAAGAGATGGGCTGAAACTAGGCCTGCTGGGTGAGTTGGTTTAAGTCCAGGCAGGATTCAGTGTCTGTGGTCATGGATGTGAAGCCAGCTACAGCATGCTATTGTGGAGCTGGTAACAAGCTCCAGGATTATAGGGGCTTCTTCACTTAATAATCCTAATGGGGCCCCTAGAGTTGTGGCAGCCAGGAAATAAGCCACATTCTCTAATATCAGGTTTGTTAGTTCAAAATGTGATACTTTGGACTCCATCTGGCCTCTTCGTCTTTTCTTCAGTGGATCCAAATTTAGGTGGGGAAAAGGAGTGTTAGTTATTGGGCTCCCATGAGCTTCCCAGGAATTCTTTTATTTTTTCCCCCTCTAGATTGCTATAGTGTTCTTTTAATTGACCTATTTCTTTCTTTCCAGCCAATCTTTTATATTACCTTCCTGCCTTGTCAGCCTTTTAGTTCGTATTATTTTGCTTAGAGCAGAAAATCTTAACCCTTTTTGTGACATGAACCTTTATGTCAGACTGGAAAATCTGTGGGCTCTTCTCAGAATAATGTCTTTACAAGCAAAATATAAAATACAGAGGATTACAAAGTGAACTGTCACATTGAAACATAATTCTCAAAAACGTTGAAAAACGAATTTGAGATATAATGAGTAAAAATATTTATTAGCCCATTAAACAATAATATCTAGTAGTAAACTAATAAGTACTATAATTTAAATGTACTGAATGGCACAAATAATTTCAAGATATCTCTAGCCATTTATAATAGAAAATGGAAATATCTGTGACATCTATTGGTAACAAAGTTACAGATGATAATTCCGATGTGATATGTTGTACAGATTCAAAATGAAAGAAATGCCAAATTTCAGTAAAAGGTTAATGAAAATAAATATGCAGTTTTTCCTTTTCAAGTTCATGGAAACCCAAGTTATAAACCCCAGGCTTCGAGTGGTTGCCTATTGCTTATCTGCCATATAAAAATCTAAAAATTCTACTTTCCCATAAATGCCCTTTATCAGATCTCATTCTAGTCCTTCACACTTTACCTACCTCATCCTACATCATTCTTCAATGCTGATCTGCTTTTATCTGAAGTAAATCAGATTTTTAACACTAATGCACAAAATACTCAAGTTTGCACACATGCAATTAATTCCATTATGCATTCATTCCAAGTACTGAGCCTTATTCACTATTCATTGCATTCTACATTGTTTTTTTAACACTCTCCAGCCTATGTTTCTGTGAAAATACCATAGCATCTTATCTCATTGAAAAGATGTAAAGAGCCACTGAGTTGTGATAGAAGTGTAAGCTCAGTAAAAGCCCAAACTTTACATCTTTTTTATCTTTGTATTCTCAGTTTGAGCCCATAAAGGATTTCACCAAACATTTGTGGAATGAATAACTGATTCACTATTCAATGATAAACTCAGATTTCTAACTGAAGCTTTAATTCTTGGAATGCCTATTTCATTATTAGTAGAAAATATAAAGTTTTCTCCTTGCAAATGGTACCCAAATACACAGAAAATGAACAATTACCACATTTTTGTGATAACTGAGATCTATCAGTGGGTTGTGAAATCATGATAGTGGGTCAAAAACATTTTTAAAAGTAAAGCAGAACAAAGTAGAAAATATCAGGATGCATTGTACATAATAAGAATTAGTAGTGTTTGGTAAAACTTTTAGTATGTGCATTGACTGAGCTGTAATCGAACGTGTATTTTTTACTTTGGGTCACAGTTAAAACATTTAAAAAACATTATGATTATTTTATTGATTTTTCAGATTAAGAAAAAAAACATGGTTCCAATATAACTCTGCCTAACATCACAGGGTTGTAGACAATTTAAGCAATATTATATTTCCTGACTCATATAGAGAGAGTTCTATTCTTGGTTATATACTTTTTTCTCTCTAATAAACCAATTATGGGGACAGATTTGTCTAGTTAAGTTACACAGAGTTCTTATCACCCCAATATCTTTTGCTTTGGTGTTTGCTATGGACTTTACTATGGGTATTGAAGCCCTTTATGGAATATAGTTGTAAAGTATTTTGGAAATTCCTGTATCACAAGGCTGTTATAGGAATTAAATAATATAACATGTGAAAGCAACCAGAACAATGATTGGCCCACTGGAAATGCTCTGTAGATATTCAAAGCTAGACTTACATATATATTTAAGTTTGCCTTTTATTGGTATTTAGTAGGACAGTCAGTAGCATAAAAACATACACTAATTTGGAAAACTGTAATATCCTTTATTTATCAAATGTGACAAGGCAAGCAAAACTATGCTACTATGGTAAATACTATTCTGTTAATATTGGTTTTTTAATGCAATCAAGCCTATGTATGTAGCAATACCTATAACTGTATTTATTATTTATGTCATAATTATATTACACATTTTTAAACTATCTAATGCAGAAAAAAACTTTAAAATATAGAATATTAGGCTTGATTTTAGGTATAACAAAATTTCCTGATATAAAGCTTATTAAGCAATATACCACAGAATTCTATGGCATCTTTTTTTTTGAATTTTTTAAAATTACTATTTAAAGCTGCCTCACCCTTTGTTAATTAGAGACTGAAGAACAAACCATGTAATTAGCATAAGGTTTGTCCAAGTTTTTATTCTGTGATGCATTTTTAAATATTTTAAAATTAAGCTCAAACTTTCAATGTTATTTTCTATAAAGATACATTTATAAATTAATTACATTTAACTTAAAGAATTAAGATTTCTACATCAGATTCAACAACATTCACCATTAATTGTCATGAGGTGAGGTAGCAATTAATCATTCAATAAAATGTTTTTCTCTTTTATTTGAAAATTGCTGTATATGCTAACTTAAAAATTCATATTGTAGCCTGTTTCATGTTTAGTACTGTTACTGGGGAATAACATTTGACAAGTCTAATTGAACTCTATTTTTTAAAACTCTAACATAGATTAATATGAATTTATATAAAACACCACTAAAGATGAAAGAGTTTGTAGATTTGAATGTGTTGAAATACCACACGTGGATGTAAGGTGAACAATGAAGAAAGAACTAGAGCAGTCCCACAAGCCAGCAACATTGTACTGGAACAGAGTCTAAAGGAGAAATTAAAAAATAAAGATAAAAATTTAAATCTTACATTCAGTGTTCGTTTCCAGGGTATAAATATCACCCAAGAACTCCAGAAGGAGCCAGGTTAAAAAAAAAAAAAAAAAAAAAAAAAAAAAAAAAAAAAAAAAAAAAAAAAAAAAAAAAAAAAAAAAAAAAAAAAAAAAAAAAAAAAAAAAAAAAAAAAAAAAAAAAAAAAAAAAAAAAAAAAAAAAAAAAAAAAAAAAAAAAAAAAAAAAAAAAAAAAAAAAAAAAAAAGACCTCTGTCTGTATAAGATTTCACAATAGCTGCAAAGCTCATCCTCTCCTTGAATTTGAAGATGATCTCTTGCACCATTCTTTGACAAGCTGCAGACCATAGAAACAATGCAGTGTTTTTTCAGAGATAAACAAGGTTAATGGATATTTCATGATGGAAAGATGCCTGTTCTAGATGTTGCCAGCTCCCATTCAAAGGAACTTACAGAAAGGTTGTCTGGCTTTCATTCACTTCACCCCAAGGCATCAGATTACCTAACACAGGCAATAGTATATCCTTCCTTGTTTTCCTGACTGCCTAAATTCTTTAATAGAGAACCCTGAGGTAGGAGCTAGCACCCACCACAGCCTAAGGTCCCACACAGGAGGACCCTATTTGATCAGGAGAATCAAATCCCAACATGTAAAAAACTCAAGTGAAAATGGCAGAAATAGGCAAGTCTCCCCATCCCCCTTTTTAAATTGTTTGAAAGTAACAATAGTTGTAACCATAAAACAAAGACTCCATCAAAAAAAGAAGAAAAAAACTGATGATGCATTAAGTCTGTTTTTGCTAAAGAGAAGGCATCCAACAAGTTGCAACTCATTTATTCCACCAGAATGAATTAGGTGCCTATACTACCACATCTCATCCAGCCAGGGGGTTAATGGGAGACCCTCAGGGTGACTTTGTTTAATGCCTGAAAAACAAACAAAGCAGTTGAGCCTTTTATAAAAACTCAACTCTACCTTTCCAAAATAAATCAGAACTCTGATAAGAAAACTAAGATTCCAAGCCACCTTCAAACTACAGCCATGAATGTAAACAGAAGAAAGAAAAACATCACAATTATTCTAAGTGTGACATAAAAATTACTCCTTGCTTGTAAGCACCAGGTTGCATAAATCATGTTGCTTTGAATTAAAATTGGCCTGTATGTTCAACAAAGATCTCAGGATGAACAAAATATCCAATCTTGTTCTCTGTAGCCATTTTAGTAATCCTGAGTAGGTGCTCATTCAATATTTGATGAACAAGTTATGGCTCTCTGCTGGTGAGAATTGACACAGATCAACGTGTAATTGTGTAAACCAAACATTCATGTTGCACACTGGTAAACTTTAGGCAGTTGTGTTTGTTCCGACTCTCTGTAAGGCATAAACAACTAAGATGCCAGTTTTAATGTGCAATCCACACTTAACCCCAAAGAGATTTTGTTTCACTTTATTTTTTCTTATCCTTATAATTTAACTGGAATACAGGACAATCCACATGTTTCACAATTACCTAGGTCGAAGGAGTAAGCCAAAGAACCTTCACATTAATAGACACTAACCCTACTGTACTGGGCCTTGACCATGCTTGCTTTTGAAAAGTCATACAACCAATTGGATGTGGAACAATAATTGATGCCATGTTCATTATGGCAGTGAGTCTTAATAGCATAGATGTTACCTATTCTTTCATTCAATACTTACTGACTGAAAACTTACTATATTGTCCCAATATGCTACAAATAAGTCATCAAATCTCAAAGCCTTATACCAACAAAAATATGTATCTCAATCACACAAAGTATTTTGAAGTTCCAATAATTTACCAGGAGATCTTTTTCCATTTAATAACACAGATATCTAGGCTCCCTCTATCATGTGATGCCATTATCTCAAGGTATATAAGGAGAAGAGGGAAAGTGGAGAACTTATATCTACCCTTATATACCTAAGCCCAAAGTGACACATATTGCTTTAGATCACAATAAGAACTAGTCATATCACCTTGTATAAATAAAAAGAAGGACATGAACCCTTAAAAAGTATTACATGTATCTTTCATAGCCACTATATGTATGAAAATGAGATAAATGCTAGGGAATGTTTAAACATTCAAAAAAGTACACGCTGATGCTTTTGGGATTTCTAACCATTCTAGAACTTATTTCTATTTTTCTTTTCTTTCATTCACCCATTCATTCATTTATTCATTTGCTCTCTAAGCCACTCAATTTATTGAGTAACTATCTTCCAGGATTTGTGCTGGGTGATAGCATTAAAAGATGATTAAAACTCATCATTTTCATCATGGACTCTATAGCCTAACATGAAAATAAATGTATAAACAATGCTATAACCATAATTCAGTGTAAGACCAGCTATGATAGAAATTTGTGTTAAGTGTTACAGAAATACATTTGTTCACTTATCTTTTCAGCCAATCATTTTACCATAGCATTTACCATGCATGCACCTTGCTTAGCAGAGATACTAAATAATTTTCATTTTAATGGGGAAGGAATTAAAAGAAATTATATTTGAGTTGGTCACTAAAGGGTGAGTATGAGTTTTCTCTGAACATGAAAAATATTTAGGTCTTGATGTGATAAAATGTACCCAACTATTTTTTTGCTGAACAATCTAGTAGTTAAGAGTGCAGACTAGAATCAGAAGCCAGATTGTGAATGTTGATTCTTTTGTTTATTAGCCATTTATTAGCTATTGACTTCTTTCCCTGGTCTTCAGTTTTCTCCTTTGTAAAATGACAACAACAAAAACAACAATAATGATACCTATTGTATAGGGTTGTTTTAAAGCTAAAGTAAGAAAATAAATTTAAACCTTAACAAAAAATAATGAGTAGGTTATTACCATTATTATTATTCCCCCAGAAGAGGAAAGAGTGTGCTATAACTACAGTATCTATAAATGCTATTGCCAACTGGATCAGTGTCCAAACAGCTTCTAACTTGTGTCTCTGAACAGCAGTAGCTAAAACAAATAAGTTTTCCGTTATCTTCTGAATAATAATATATACCATTTCTATCCTGTATTACAATGTAAACCATGGGATATCTGTAATGGGGCCTTGGGAGTGCATATTAATTCATGAGTTAGGTTCTAAATCAGAAACTGAAAATCTACCTAGAATGACCCAACTATTCCCTTACCCTGACCCTTCCTCTTCCTCTTCTAGGTATTAGCTTAGATATTTCCTCCTCTAGGAAGTCTCATTTTGCTCATCACCCCAAGCTCTTTTTATTTTCTCCTCACCTCCTGGCCTCCCTGTAGAAATACTTAATGAGATATATTATAATAGCCTATTGACTGGTCTGTTCCTCCTGCTCAACTCTGAGCTCCATGAGGAAGAGGACAACATGTCTCAAATGCATCATTATATTCACAGGGCTTGTAAGAGTACCTGGTATAGAGTAGACGCTTATTACATTTTGAGGGCAGAAAGCATAATTACACCAGGAATGAGCAAGTATGAAAAGGATAAGTTGGAAGTTATATTGAGGGCATCCATGAGATGATGAACTTTTAAATGAGGCTTATAATAGTAGAAGTAAAAAATGTAGATCACAGAAATCAGGATATGGAGAAATATCAAGACTGAATATTATAAATATGAATGTTGAAGTCACTGAGAGTCATTGTTATGAGATTTCTATAAATATGGCAGCTTAGTCATATTTAAGGGTCTGATGATTCTTTGAACCTTTGAAGAAAGTTCTGGTAAGAAAATTCCCTTGAGTACTTGGTTCTATACTCAAAGATTTTATATATATATAAAGATTTTATATATATATATATATAAAGATTTTATATATATATATATATAAAGATTTTATATATATATATATATAACCAGAGTTATACTTTTTAAGACAGAGGTATAACCCTAGAAGAGCTCTTTGGAAGAAATGTTAAAGTTCACTTTAATAGACTTTGAATTACTGTTTAAGTAAGATATGCTCTGGATATTTTCTGCATCTGGAATTCAGAAGTTCAGTTGAGAGTGAAGGGCCATTCAAACCAGTCTCTCAGTAGACACTAACAATGAGTTATAGCAGTATTATTCCATTCAGCACATTAACAACTCCACTATATAAGTACAGTTTGCCTCCTCCCAACGCCTGCTCTTTTAGCATCTTCCATCTTTCCAGTTTTTCAGTTTCCCTATATCATACTTCAAACTTCTCTCACCTGGTTTCAATTCTGATCACCATTCCACACACAAGGAAACACCATAAACATTGACTCTTTTTCTAGAGTCATCCTAAATCAAAGAAATAGGTTTTAGGATATAAACAATTTTTAAAAAACATGTAAACTATGAAAAACCACATAACAGAATTAGAAACATTTATGTGAATAACTTCCCATGGAAAAAATCTAATCCTTTGACGTTTTTACATGGTAATAAAAGAAGATAAAAGCCAAAAGTAAAGAAAAAAACTAATAGAAAATTGAAAGATCCATTTAAATATGAGAAAACTTTGGCATATTTGGGATTTAAGATGGCAATATTGTTTTCAAAATAGGGCTCAGGTTTAACAAGAAGTCTAAAAAGATTGCCAGTGTCCGACTGCTAGGTGTGTCTAGTATAAGAGACCCAATTAGAAAGAGGCATAAGGATTATAGGAGAGAAAAGTCAGCAGAATAACATTCTACCTTGGGAATGGATTCTGAATGAAAATTGTACATAATGATTAAAGAAAATTGTTCTGACAAGCAATATGCAAGTATGTTCATGCTCTTGCTGTTCATTTTTTTTAATACTTCAAGGATAAAGTGATATACATCATTTTCCAACAGAGTAAATATTTAAACTCCATTGAGCAAGCAGGTCTAAAAGCAATGGCATTTGAGTCCTAATGGTCTCAATTTTTAATATCTAGTCCATAGTGCGTAGGTAGTGTGAAAATACAGCATTGAACGTATTTACCTAATAAGTGTTTTGAATGTATCTATATCATGAAGGTGGCAAGACACCGAGGTACAGCTTTTGTTTAAGATATGAAACAAAAATAAAATTAGTCAGGATTCATCATAAAGAACAAAGACTGTTCTCTTTTGAAATTCTTGTGTTAAATGCAGCAATGATTACAACTTTGTTCCTCATATGAGGTAATGTTTTCCTAGGGATATTTAACAGTATTTAGCCATCAATTAATTGGATTCAAATCAAAAGAAACACCTGTGCTCTTGCTAATCTGGTGTGGTTTTTTAATCACCTCAATAAGAAGTTAGCAAAGTATGTGATGTGGTAGAAAAGAAAAACTGGAACAGCTCTGCTTTATATCATATTGTTTAGTGAAATCTATAACAAATCCTCATTTGCTTACTTTTTAGTTCAAACTAAAGGGCAGAATAAATCCCTTACCCTAGACTAGAAACCTAAAGAAGTTGAAATATATCACTTGAGGGGGAAAAGAACTTCACTTGAAGAAGAATAAAATTTAATGAAATGGTAACAACTTTTCAGAAAGCTGGTGAGGCCATAGCTGAGAACCAGAGTTCCCTCAGACATAATTCTCTTGAGAATAGCCCATGTAACCATAGAGATTTCTGTGATTAGAGACAGAAGGAAGGATGAAACATCTTGAAGCTGTTACCTGTGATGGGTATAAGAATTTCAAAGCTTTGGAAGATCAGAAGAGATGTCTGATTTCTACAAGAGATTCTTCCCAGATTCCTTAAACCATTTATTATCTTCCCTTTTTAATCTGTTATTTGTAGCTAAGTCTCTTTGTAGTGAGTTCAGTGTCTAATTCATCTTTGATGTTCTCCCGCAGCACCTATTATAATGTTTTATATATTGTAAGACATACAATAAGCATTTCTATATTGTAAGAATTGATGTAATACAGTTGTACTTTCAATCCACTATCAAGGTACTTCTTTATCCTATTTCTATAAATTTATTCAGATTCAAGTGTGGAGATTTATCATCATTTGTTCATTTATTCATTCATTTGTAATGGGCACTTACTAAGTATCTACTATGTGCAAGAATCTCTAAGCCCTATGGAGGAATAAACAGATATTAATATTAATATCTTCATTTTTAGTGAACTTATAAATGAATATATTTTCATATTAATAGAAAAGCTCTTTTTAAAATCATCACTCTAATTAAACATCAATCCAGTTAATTAATACTTAATTGGTAGCCACTATATTAGATTGTTGTAGACACTGAATATTGCTTTCCATATTAATTATGGGGTATAAGGGAACGACTTTTGGAGATGGGTGAAATGAGTCCTACCTACACAGCTTTGAAATAAAACAGAAGCCAGCATAGGTTACTAAAGAACTATCCTTAGCCAACATCTCCTTAGCCTAGCTGAAAGTCCATGGTAATATCACCATGGTGATGTTTTGATCCAAAAGAATAACTGACATGTGAGATATGATGAGAGAAAGAGATGAGCAAAAGAAGAGAAAATGTAGAGCTGTAGATTCCCCGAGTCCTTCTCCCTGAGGTCTCTTCTTCCTTTGCTCTGGGAAGACACACCACAAAAAGAAGAGGCCAGGTTTTCAAGGTGAAATAATATTACTTCTCAAATAAGAGCAAGACTTTTGCTGCATACAGGCAACACTATTAATAAGATAAAAATATACTTAAACTCCCCCACAGTAAAAGCATTTATTCAAGGAGAAAGAATATAGAAGGTAGTATATGCCTACAATCAAAACTTTCAAGTGTTAAATGGACATGGACACACACACAGGTCTACCTTATGAGCTGAATATAAAAAAAATGCAGCTGATGAAAGTCTTACATTCTTGAGACACCACACTGGTCTTATTCTGAGCAGCCACATCAATAAGGGCCTGTCTTTGAGCTGATGCCTCAGCAAGTGACTCAGCAGTCTGACATTCCCTGTGAAATAGGCCATCTGCAGAAGAAGAGATCTTTTCAGGTATATCAGAATGGTTCTCTCTCAAATAACCTTCCCCTGCCTTTGTGGCTGAGCATCCAGAAACTTGGTGGGGAGTTTCTAGGAAAGAGGCCAGAAATCATGCAGTTAGCAAGGGAGATTCAGTTTGGAGTTTGATTCAGTAGTTTATGCAGAGATCATTGTTTAACCATTCAGAGGGCCTCCTGCTATTTCTCTTAGACAGGGTCTTCATCTGTTTTTTCTGTGCAGGTTCCCAATTAGTTACCTAGCTTCTCCCTGTTTAACATTTGAAGTTTGGGGCTTTAGAATGAGACACTGGATTGTGTCAGTATGAAAATAGAGTCTCACATATAATGAGCAGCTGAACACTCCTCAGAGAGCATGTTGCTTTGGAAAAATCAAGGGATTGCGTTTTAAGAGATATGGATTTAAATCCTCAGTCTGCCGCTTGTGAGATTTGGGGGAAATTCCGTAAACCTCATGTTCCTCATCTGTAACATAGGGATAATACTATCTAGCCTATTTACAGAGTTATTTTGCAAATTCAATGGCATGAACTATATGAAAATTGCTATGAAAACTATAAAGTCCTAGACAAATATAAATTCTCACCACTATAACTTTTCTTCTGCGTGTATCTACTATTTTTATTTAACTCTGCCACATTCTACTTTGTAATACAACTTTTAAATATTACTTTTTCTCCTTTAAGACAGCAAGTTATTTAAAGGAATTTGTATCATTATATAGCCCAGAAAAAGAAGCTTAGAACTTTCCACATTCAGTCAGTGAATATGAGACATATGAAGATCAATCTTGTGGTAAGTGGACCCCTGTGACATACAGTTTGTAGCTCTGATGGCTGTTTTCATTGCTCAGATTTTTTTTAAAAAAGACACTTCAGGGGAAAATAACTTACTTATTTCCTCCTAAAGTAGTAGTTTCAGGTGGAATTCAGGGAACTGCCAGACATAAAATTGTTCTTAAACTGTCATGTTTCATAGCAATCACCATAAGGAAGAACTCTGAAGCCAAAATCAGCAGTGTTTATGCTTTTAAAATGTGCTTCCTGCTCCCCACCTGCCAAATATTTGAGTTTCTTCCTTGTTAACTTTTCTCTAAGGCCTAGGGTTAGTGGTTACTTTCTCTAGTTGCTACTCCAATTAAAGGGATATCTCTGTTATATCCCTTTTAGAACTAAACTTTTACCTAGTTGACAATTCTTTGTATTACATTTATTTGTTCAAACTACTAGTGTGGTTCTATCTCCTGATTGGATTCCCATGCAGTGGATTTGGTACTGAATGGTGTTCCAGCTCTCCTTGTGGAACTATAACCCCAAGAATCCTTCTTCATAGAGAAGGAGTTGAAACGTCAGCATCATGTGCACATGTCTAGAAAATCAAGGTCTTTTCAGCAATAGGTCATAGCATCTGGCAATACCCTGAAAGAACTTTTTTGGCAATTGAGAGTATCATGGGAGTCAATTCCTTACTTTAAATTTCCAGTTTGGGCTTTATAATTATATTTTGCTTTTTTGAATGTGTTGTTCATTAAATAGAAACACACATTTATGCACACATTTGTGATATGCATGTGAAATACATACATCGTATTTATATATTAAATGTATAACATATGCTTTTTTGTAATAAATTTTCTAATGAGACAAGTAAGTCCTCATTAAATTTTAGACAAGTATATGCAGCTTCTCAAAGTAATGGTTCATGGGCAGAAACTAGGGAAGCTCAGAAGGGACCATCCCTTTTTTCCTGTTGAGGAAACAAGCAGTTATTTTCTTTATGGTAGAATGAGTCTGTCTGGTGGAGAATATTAGGATTCAATGTGTAACTTGTATAATTTATTAAAAGTATTGTCTTATTGAATTGTTTGTACTTCGCTTATTGTGTAAAGTGTTTTTTTTTTCTTATTGGGATGTGTGTGTGTGTGTGTGTGTGTGTGTGTGTGTGTGTGTGTTGCAAGCCTGAAACATTAACCCAATTGATTCTTGCATCAAACAGTGAGGTAGGCAAGCCTGCCCCTTTCTGCTCATTTTATAGAATAATGTGGATTGAAGAGTTTAAAGGATTTAGTTGTAGTCACACAGCTAATAAGAGTTAGAAATAGAAGTGATAGTTCCTGACTCTTTTCTTTTTTACTATGCAGCCTCTTTACCTCAAGGCTCATTCTTGGAAAAATGGGTTTGGAAAAAAATGTATAATGATATATAACCATCTTTATAATGTCCTACAGAGTATTTTCTCTGCTTTAAAAATCCCCTGTAATCTGCCTATTCATCTTCCTACCACCACTCCTGGCAACCACCCATCTTTTTATTGTCTTCATAGTTTTGCCTTTTCAAGAATGTCATATAGTTAGAATCAAACAGTATGCAGCTTATAAGTTCATTTTTAATTATTTCCTCAGGTCTTAGGAAGATGAGCAGATAGGAGTTAGAGTTAGAACTACATTGAGAAAAATTTAGTATATTACAGAATTTTTCATCAAGTACAAAGTGAAATGATACAGACTATACTAAATTAGAAAGAGAAAGTGCTTTTGTAGGCAAATGACAAATGGCTTGGAAAAAACATTCTGTAAACGACAACCAGCAGGCAGATATCCATGAGAGGGTAATTGGTACTAAACTTGCCCACTATCCATAAATAATTATAAAAATGGAAAGAAAAAGAATCTGTGGCAACAGTTTTCAGGCATTGGACCAGAGGCATTTAAAGACAGTGATTCTTGAGAGAAGAAAAACACATGTAAGTTACATGTACTTCCTGGTTTTCTGACTTAAGGCACACACTGAACCACACTTCAGGGAAGAAACACTCAAGAGAAGATGGTAATCTCACTGAGTTGAAGAGGCAGAGATTGAATTTTGAGGCCATTGAAGCAGCTAGAATTTGTAGAGCCAAGTACTGAAGAGGATGAAGCTACATCAATGACAGGGTTGCCAGAAGTCTAGATGAGAGCTAACCATGGCTCTTTGAGGGCTAGGATGCACATTTACAAGGCTAGACTCTGCAAGGTTTACTGCAGGTATCCTGCTATGCAGTTGAGAGCAGCACAGAGAGATACAATGTACTGAGAGAAATCTCTGTTGGGCACGGATAGTGTGGAGAGACCTCCTGAGCACATAAAGCATTCATTTGAGATTCCCACTAGGTCATGCCTTACAGGTAAAAAAAAAAAACCTTGTCCTAAATTGGGGCCATACTCAAGAACAAAAGGTAAAACCCAAAATATATCTTCCTTGGCTGAGCCAGATAAAAATAATTGGAATCACCATAAATTTAACTGCCCACCAAAACAAATTGTAAAATTATGTCAGGAAAAGCAACATAATCCAGACTTCCTTCAAAATGTCATCTACAATGTCCAGTATAAAATCAGCAACATATGACATATAATCATGAAAAAAGAAAAACAGTGAAGAGAAAAAGCATCCTGAAAGGGCCAAGGATTTAAAAACAGCTATTATAAATACATCCAAGAACTTAAAAAAAAAAAGATGAACAATTGATTGAAAAGATAATGAATATTAAAAGAGAAATGCAAATTATTTTTTTAAAAAACTCTAAAATTGAAAAGTAAAATTTCTGAAATGAAATGAAAATCATGTCTTGGCTCAACATCAGACTGAACACTAAACAGCAAAAAGGTTCGTGTACCTGAGGATAGATCAGTAAGACATTGCCCATTCCTAATACAAAGAAAAATAAAAAGTTTAAAAAGAGTGAACAGAGACTCACTAACCTATAAGGAAAACATTAAATAGTTTTAACATAGTTGCTATTTCCTAAGCAAATATTTGTTGGAGTCCTAAAGAGAGACAAGAAAAAGAGATGACATAGAGAAGAAAAAGATGAAAATTCCCCAAATTTGGCAAAAAACGACTTAGACAACCAAAAAGCTCAGTGAACTCTTAAAAGGAAATCACATTTACCACACTATAACCAAAACTGCTTAAGTCCCAAAATGAAGATGAGATTTTAATACAGAAAAAAAGACACATTATAATGTAATCACTCAGATTACATTTAATTTATATCAGAAATAATGGAGGTCAGCAGACAGTGACATAACATCTTTAAATTGCCAAAAGAAAAAATGTTTTAGCCCCAAATTCTACATTTAGCAAGGTGAAAAAGAGATTTCAAGATAATTATAAAATGCAAGAATTCTTCACCAGTAGACCTGTACTATTAAAAAAAAAAACTAAGTAATTCTTTCAGATGAAAAGAAATGATTCTTTTTGGAAACAAACTTATAGGAAGGCAAAGACATCAGAAATTATAAATATAAAGAAACTTTTCTTTCATTAATTTCTTTAGAAAAAACTGATTACCTAAAGCAAAAATAATGACATTGTATTTGGAATTTACATTATACTCAGAAGCAAAATACATGATAACAGTAATCTAAAAGATGGAGGATGAAATTATACTACTATAAGTTTCTTGCATTTATTTGTAGTGTTACATAATCTTTAAGTAGAAAGTAATATATTAAGAATCGGTAGTTTAAATCCAAGAGCAACTGCTAAAAATGTAAGTACAAGGACTTATAACTAAAATGTCAATAGAGGAGATAGAATGGAATAGTAAAAGACATATCTGATTAAACCAAAGGAGAGAGGAAAAGAAGAACAGAAGAACAAAAAAAAAATGGAACAAATAGAAAACAAAAAGATGACAGACTTGAACACAACTGTATCTTCAATTACACTTAATAAAAATAAAACAAACACTCCAATTAAAAGAGAGATTGTTAGAATAAATTTTAAAAACAAACATCAACATAGGCAGTGTACAAGAGCTTAATTTTACATATAAATACAAAAATAGATTGAAAGTAATAGGATGGAAAAGGTTATACCATATAAATAATGAGCATAAGAATGATGATATAGCTTTAATAATATCCACATAAGCATTATTACAAGAATGAAGCAGAAAACTTTCAGATGACTTGTATTGCCATAGATAAAAAAGAGAGAATTTTAACAAGGTTAATGGAATCAATTAATCAAGAAAACACAATAATCTTAAATGTTCATACATATAATAATGGAGTTTCAAAATAAATGAAGTGAAAACAAACACAACTAAAGAGATAATTAGGTAATCCACAATTTTATTTGGATATTTTATAGCCATTTATAGAAATAGAATAGCTAAACAGCTCCATAGCTATTAAAGAATTTAAATTTGTTACTAAAAAACCTGTCCACAAAGAAAGTGATTAGCAAAGATACAAAGTAGTATGTGAGCCCCACGAAGTTACTCTGAACAAGTTGTATGTATGGATTTCCCAGACTCTCTGAGGAGTATTAGAGTGAGTGGTACCTGGGAGGGTGAGTGAACTGAGTGTCTTGTGTTTTCCCTTTGATAACCATTCTTCATCCTTGCTGTTGGTCCCACAACATTTTACTCATATATTACATAATACAGGTACTAGTACCCTCGTGCTTCCGAAGAGACAGAAGAGAGTGAAGTCAGGGTATTTATTCCACTGACTTCCTTCCTGTGAGGCCAAGGTAGGCTGGCTACTTCTCTTAATTAGAGAGCACAATTCCTATCAGCTGGACCTCTCCACACAGCTCTCTCTGCCTCTAGGTTCCAGAAATTTCTGCTGCCCTCACCCCTCACTGTGACTAGTTTCAAGCTTCTGAAATATTCCTTGTCGTTTTACAACCTGCTCTCCAAACCTCAGTAAATAGTCCCTTTATTATGTGCATTACCTACTTTTGGCACACCATATGTTTCTTGATAGATTCCTAATTAATATAGCTAAAGAGATTAAGACTTAACTCAAAGCTACGAATAATTTCTAATACCATATTTTTTATAAAGAAGTGTTCAATAATAAACAATCATAATAAACAATTTTCAAATCAGAGACAATAGATCACAGGAGTGAGAGCAGGAAAATGGCAAGAGTTAGCTTAGAAGGCAAACATGTAGCACAGTGGGAGTTTTTAACGTAGCCTTGCTTTTTCAACATCCCCAATTTCATTGGGAAAAGTGTTTTGGATGAAACAATGCCCTGTATCTTTAGTCATTGGTATCCATTGTGCTCATAAGTTATTCATAAGCCTCTTGTTGATACATAACCTTCCAAAAATTAACTCTTTATCATATCGCACAGGATTCAATGGATATGCATTTTTCCTAGGTCTGTAGATCAATCTGGAATACTAGTTGTGAGTATAGAAAATTTCAAATTAACTCAAAAAATTAGAAAAACAACAGTAAATCCCCCCTCCCAAAAGAGAGATAATAAAGACAAAAGCATAAGTTAATGAATGGATAGAAAAACTGGAAAAAACAGAACTAAAAAATAAATTCAAGACAGTTCTTTGAAATTTATAAATGAATAATAAACACTGGCTAGTTTAATCAAAAAAATAAAAGAGAGAAAGTAAATAAATACATAAAAATTGTGAAGAAGAGCATAATCAAAGAGATGGAGACTATATAAGGGATTCCTCTGTTCAACTCTATTCTCATAAATTGAAGACACAGTAAAATAAATAATATTTTTAAAGATAATTTACCAAAAGAGAAACCCAACTGGAAGTAGAAAATCTGAATACTTCAATCTCCCTGTAGCACCAGGGAATATGTTCCAAGACCCTCAGTGAATGCCTAAAACCACAGATAGTACCCAGGTCTATGGCTAATATGTTTTTTTGTAGTATTTACATACCTTATACATACATACCCTTCCTGAAGTCTTAGTATAGGCTCAATGCTTTCTGGTACACCACATTGCCATCAGTCAGAATACATTATTAAGTAAAGTAAGAATTACTTGAACATAAGCTCTGAGAAACGGCAACAGAGACCTGGCAACCAAGATGGCTGCTGACTGCCTAAAGGGAACGTCTAGGGTGTAGACCCTCTGGAAGAAGGAAAAATGGGAAGATTCACGTTCAGGTGAGAGGGAGCAGGACATCGTAAGACTTCATCAACTACTTAGAATGGCGTGCAACTTAAAACTTATGACTTATTTCTGTAATTTTCTATGAAATATTTTAGAATCAGACTTGACTGTACATGACTAAAACTGTAGAAAATGAAACAGCAGATAAGAGGGACTATTGTATATCAATACTTCATAGATAAATTTCAGAAAGATAGTAGAGGTCATGTTGATAAAATAAAAATAAAAATAAAAGAGAGAAGGATTTTTTTTTATTTTGAGACTTGCAACATTCTCCTTTGTGTGGCATGGGCTTAAATATATAGTATTACATTCCCAAATCTATAGGTATAATTGGCTCAGCTTTGAATAGTAGTTTTATAATTAAAATATTATAACATATATATTGGTTGGCTTTCAGTTCTTAGGACAAACCTAAGAGAAATCATGGAATTCTTAGTACAAAACAGAACTTTGAGAGAATAAAAGTACCATAAGATTGATGAAAATATATGGATGCTAATTTCTTCTTCTTATCGGAGTTTAAAAGATAGTATCTAATATAAATGGAATAAGAAATAAAAGTTAATAAGTTAATAAAAGTTAATAAAATGTTGTTATTTGACAAAATTAAGTAATAAAATAACATTTTTTAAATAAAAATAAATTTTAAAAATTGGGAAGAAGATGTGCTAAGAAAAGGGCATGTAAAAAAGACTAGATTGTTAGTCTTTTTTAGCTGGAGCTAAAGGTATTATTAAAATTGAATTAATCTTAAGGTGGAAGTAAATACTTATATTTTAGAATTATTTTTAAATGTAGTAACTTTCAGGGAAAGAGACTGTGGGTAGGTGTACAGGGTGGTACAAGTGACATATATTTTTATTATATAACCTATACATTTTCACTTTATTATATGTGTATTATTTGTATAATATGTTAAAATATCTTGAAAATGACTATTACTAAAAATAAGGAGAAAATTTTAAACCAATGAGAAAAATATCAACTCTCCAATAAAAACATAGATTAAAGATATAATAAGCAAATTGCATTTCAGACCACAAATGGCTAATAACCCATGGAAATATGTTTAACCTCACTGATGATTAAAGAAATGTAAATATGATCTTGTATACTTAGGAAAAAAAAGATTTAAAAAATACAATTTGTTGACAAATATAAAATTATTGGTTGGCACTATAAAATTATATTGGCAAGCCTACAGAAAAAAATAAGACTTCTTATACACCATTTTCAATACAAATTTTTGGAGGATAATACCTCTTAAATATGCATATTACCCATCAGTTCCACAATTTGAGGAATGTGTATGAAGATAAATATGCAAGGAAATTCATTGTGGTATTGTGTAAATTAGAAAAACAAAAAAAGTTAAAAACAATAGCAACAGAGACAAAGAGAACCTAGGTGGACTTCAATAGAAAACAGGTTCAATAAATTCTAGTATATTCATACAATGGTATATTACACTAGCACTAAAAACAAGAAAATCACAATGAGCTAGCACCAAAAAATCATAAAAACATTGGTAATGAAAAATTTTCCAGAAGAGTTTATATGTTTTATGTAAAAAAACTGAAATATTGTAAATATATAGAATACCCTACATATTATCAATGAGGCTATCTCTAAAGAAAAGGAGAAGCACTTTTACTTTTTACTTCAGATGATTCTCTATTTTCATTTTTCCAATGACTGCTAATTACATTATTTTGTTAAAAAGCATTTTTGAAATTTCAGTGTAAAGCTTAAATTAAATTAAATCAAATTATGTTTGATGGTTATTACTTGGTAGTACTGACTTCCACTGCATCTAGCACAATGACTAGCACATAGCAGATATTCAAGCAATATTCTCTGATTAGACAATACAGGAATAAATGAAGGATTCAGACCTACAAATTTAACTATGTATTCATTATTTCTGTTATATTAAAGTCATTTTACTATTATTAAATTTAAGAAAATACAATTCTCATATAAAATAACATAAACACATGTCATTTATTCATATTTATATTTTAAAGTGTGGCTCTTTAATTCAGGTTTTTGTGTGTTCATTTTTCAGAAAATGTTTTTACCATCTTTAGGTTCCCCTTGCCCACAAAAACCCTAGGAAATAGGCCCCTGATTAAATGAAAGCCCATAAGAAATGTTTAGAGAGAAGTAGTTTAGGAGATATAATAACATTCAAGATAAATTGCTCATTTCCATTTTAGAGTATGCAGAGACAGAGAACATATGGCCAAGAATACATTCTTCCTCTTCAGTAGTCATTGTTTTTTGCACGAGGTAACTGTAATTCAGTAGATGAAAAACAAACAAACAAACAAACATAATATAAAATTGTCCTGGCTTCAGCTTCAACTAAAATCAGGAAACAACAAGTCTGATTGTGACATCAAACTTCAGAGGAAGCGAATGAGTTTCTTGTTTGCTTTGGTCTGAAACATGTTTCTAATGATTAACTCTATGCCCCCATTCTCTCCAGGGCATGGACTTTGGTCCCTCCTTACCTGTAAACAGAATTAGGATATGTCCTGTAGCTCAGCCAGGAACATTTTGCCTTGAGTAAGACATACTCCACAAAACACATAAACTGCACATCATGATGGGGCCACAAGGGAAGGGGGAAGAAGTCAGCATGGGACTCTGACTTCATTTGCTTATAATAAATTACATCAGATGTCAATATTTATATGCAACTTGGGGAGAAAAAGTAGAAGCACACCTATGAAAGATATGAATCTTCTACATTATAAACAGCTTTGGGGAATCAGTACTCTACAAAGTGCCAATGAAAGAAAGTTTGGGGGGGTGGGATGTAAAAGGAATAAAATCTTTTAGCATAATAGTAACAGTGGTCCCCAACCTTTTTGGCACTAGGGACCGGTGCACTTATGAGAATCTAACGCCTGATAATCTGAGGTGGTGATTCTAGTGTGAGGAAGCAGCTGCAAATACAGATGAAGCTTTGCTTGCTCACCTGCTGCGCACCTCTTTCTGTGTGACCAGTTCCTAACAGGCGGTGGACAGGTAGGTTGGGGAGCTCTGCAATAGAAGACCTCTTAGACTGTGTTGCATAACACAAAGAAGCTATGAGGACAAATGTTCATTACTTTTTCTAGAGGCAAGGTGATATCCCAATTATGTCAGAAATTAAAATATCTGTATTAAATGATGAAAGCCAAAAATTTAATTAGAAAAGTAGTAACTGATCTTTTTGGAATTGATTGGCATGACTATATTGTATGATAGTAGGCATAAAGTAAACTCCTCTCTAGATAAATGAAAATCAGTCAGCAGCACTGTTTAGGTACTAACTGATCTGGTAGTTTATGTGCTAGTTGGATATGTTAAAAATATGACTGCTGGAAGAGATAAATATCCAACACACTAATTTAACAGATAAGGAATTTGCAGTCAGGTGACACTGGGCAAGAAAGAAACCAGAATAATGATCTTCCAACTCATCCCAGTGTGTTTCTCATTACACTCACCTAAGTGAATTATCGATGCCACAAAACTGAGCCTTCTTATACTCTATCATGTCCAATGGTGAACTTTTAAACCTTGGTTCATTTTTTCCATGACAACTGGTATGTGTGGCTGGAAAATATTCTAAGATATTCATTCCTGTTTTTCTCTCTCTGAATTTTTCCCTTTCTCCTGGTTATTTTAATAGCAGGCTCTACATTTCAATTCCTCAGGGAAATATATGACTGAGCAGAAATAAAAGAAACATGAAAAAATTCCTGAATTACATCTTCAAAATCCTAAGCTCATTGAGGAGGAGAGAGTTTTATGAAAAAAGGCATAGAGGCTTTAATAAACATATTGGACAGAGGAGTTTGCCTCTAAACTAAGAGAGAAAACCCTCCTGCCGGGGCAGGTCTGCAGGAGTCATATCTTCTCCATGGTAATATTCCAGGATTGATTTCTAGTTGTGTCTAGGGGGGTGAGTCAATGGCCACTGGGATTTCCTGCTTTGAAGAACATTCCTATGTGTTGACTGTGGCAACAAGCAACAAAGAGCCATTGCTGCTAAAGGGTCATATTGGTACCAAGAATATTCAGAGTGGCAGTAAGAGGGATACAGATGACTCCTCCTCATCTCCCTAATGGCTTGATGCCTGATACGTTGGTATTCGTGTTTCTAGAACAGTGACATGGCCTACTGGGAGAGGTTGCAAAAACTCTCTTCTTAGCTAAATTCTAGTCAGGCCCCTCTAAGCCTTCTTCTCAACTAAGCTGCAACCTTGTCCTGTAAAAACTAGACTCAGCACAAATAATTTTACCCACATACCTTCACATACATACACTAAGGGACTTGACCAAACACGGGCATAGTTTCTAACAACTCAAGATTTGGGAATTGGTAAAAAAAAAAAAAAAAAAAAAAGATAGATGAGCTTTGAATTGTTTCTAGAGTTGCATTTCTGTTTTTATAACGATTCAATTTATAAAACAGTTGCTCTTAATTTCTAAAATAATGTGGGTTGCAACCTATTAAGCCATCCGACTACATTATCCTCAGTTTACTTTTGTATATCAGAGACAAGATCTCAATTAAGATGTAGATCAGAAGATTGGAAATCAAAAGATTTCTATGTTATAGATTTAGAGCTGTGTTTCATTGAAACATTTTAGTAAATCCTTCCACACTCGATTCAGAATGTTTTTCTTTCCCTCTGGGTACATAGTTTTGTTTTGGCTTAGGGGAGAAAGCCTAAAAAAATTTTTTGCTATCAGGTCCTGAATATCAGCTTTCAACTTGTCAAACTTCTGACCATAGAGCTACTTTACAAAAATCCTTTAGAATATCTTGTGAAGTTTCAGCCAGGACAAACAGTAGATATTCCTGGTGGTATTGAACAATCTCATGGACACAAAAAAAGTTCCCAGAAAAGTGTTCAAAGATACTACACTTTCAAGATCCAGAGTCACTCCCAAAGATAACCGAAAGAAAGACTTAGACAATTCCCCTAAAGGCTGATAACAGTCAGTAGGACCTAGCCACAAATGAAGTTTCATCCACATTTCTGTCCAGCCATATCTGGGGTCCCCAATCTAACAGTTGCCAAGCCAAGTTCTCAGAACACAAAATAAGACAGATAAGAAAGTAGTAACCATCTCTGAGAGTAAAAGGATCAATAACCAAATGTATTTTCCTGCAATCTGAATTTGGAAATAAAAGGAACGATGTGAAATTGTACCTTCCTCTCTCAACCAGGCACCACATATAGAGATCTTAGAGAGTTGGCTTTGGTAATAATTCTTTACCCTTTGCCTCCTTCTGCCAGTGTTCCCAGGATGACATCTGCAGGCTCTGGAATGAGTCGGGTATCCCAGCAGGTCTCATCTTTGTCACCAGGAAGTGTAGAGAAAAAAAAATAATTTTCTTTCTACCCTTTATAGTGAATGCCTGGTTGAGACCCCTTTTTTTCCAAGGCACCTCATAAATAAATAAGTTTATCTAAGATGGTCACAGTTTTCCACTGTGACCATTGTAATTCAAGTTGTCTTTAATAAAATTAACCTACTTATTTAGACTTAAAACAAAATTTTATCACCTGAAGTCTCATACTGGGCCTAGTCCAGTTTAAGTAGGACCCAGTCAGACCCTGGATGCAGTCCAGTTTTAAAGTCAGAGCAAGTCTGACTATGGCCAGTTTCTGGACCCAATCCAGAAAAAGTAATGCTCAAAATAAAGTCTGAATGTGTATAATACAAAAGCTGCAGAACTAGGATTCAGGATCCAAGAGGGCCTTCTCTACAACCCCCAGAGACAGCGAGAAAGCAGAGTTCAGGGGGCCCGAAAGGCATCTATGTCTGGTTGCTCCTTGCTCCTGGAACGCTGTCAGGCATTTCCTTTGGTTCCCTCTTCTGACACCAGAACTGTTAAAATATAAACTGAGGCATATTAAAAATTTTAAGAGTTTATTGGTGCAAATATTAATTCTAATCGGGCAGTGCCAAACCAAAATTGTTTAGGTATGCTCCTGGTATTAGGTGTCTTTTTGGTTTTGTTTTGTTTTGTTTTGTTTTTTAGGCGAAGGAAGCCTTGGTTAACCTCATAGATTGTAAGGACCTTGTCATTTTATAATCCTTAATTTCTTTTTTTTTTTATTTTGTATGCCTATAGCACCTGTTCTTTCTAAGTGGTCTCCCATCCAAATGCTAACCAGGCCTGACCCTGCTTAGCTTCTGAGATCAGATGGGATTGTACTTGTTCAGGGTAGCATGGCCGTGGACTTAGGTGTTATATTTAAGTTTTTCATCCACTTTTTCTGAGCAGTGTAAGATAGGTATTCAATTTCACTTTTTCTGCATGTAGTTATCCAGTTTTCCTACTATTTGTTGAAAAAACTTATTCCTCCTGTAGTGTAGGTTAAAAACAGAAGTCCTAGAGAAGTTAAGTTGCCTACCTAAGGTGATAAAGTGAGTAAGAAGTCCATGATTTTTACACTAAACCACACAGACCTAAGCCCTTTATACATCTGTGCCTTTCATTTTCAAAATATCTTGGTAGGACTTTCAGGGGTATCCTGGGAATGACCTAAAACTGGTTCTTCCCTTATTCTTCCACCATTGAACTCAAAGAAGATGTGACAGAGACAGAAAGTCAAAGCAAAGAATGAGAAAATGGAGCTGGGTCAAGACTTCACATGTGGAGTAAAAAGTCAAGAACAAGAGTTAGAGAAGCAGATGATCCCTAACCACTCACATGAGGGAGAAGATTGCAGTGTCTAGGCTAAGAGCAGAAGCAACTCATTTCTTATTAGTGTAGCTAGTATTCAGATCTTTTCTCCCATTGACTTTGTGAGAGGCAGAGTTGAAAATGCCTAAATGAACACAGAACTTGAAGTCTAACAGACCTATGCCTAAGCTAAAGAATATCTACATGGGACAGTCATCATGACAAAAGTTGCAATTTTCTACAGTCAGCATGTTTGTCTCTCTTTTAAAAATATAACCTAATTAATTTTTTACCTTAGTACATATACTTTCTGATATTTTTACAGCTTACAACAGGTTTTATGTGGTTATCTGCTTATTTGTCATATATGCATGGATAATTTACTTCTTCAATTAATCTACATTCCTTAAAAAGCCACACGTACTATCATTGTATTAGTCATCAGTTTTTCATGGTTGATAAATTCACTAACAATGGTGAATTCTGATGAGGTGGAATTACCTATGGCATAATTTTTCAAAAGGTTTCTCAGTAAAGCATGTTCACACAAATGTAAGTTATAGTAACAAACCTAGAGCAAAATAATATTGAAGTATTAATTTTCCCCAAAAACAGAATATTTGCCATCATATTTAAGCAAATATATTACATTACCTAGTTATAGAGATAAAAATTCCTAGATTCAATCTCTTTCTCAAAATAAATAAATATATATTTAAAAATAAATTGAAAATTTTCACATAATTATTATAGTTTTTTTAAAACTGCATAAAGTAGAAGGAAGACATGTATAGGTGTCCAGCATTCCAGATTTTCCTGTTAGTTTAGGAGACTGTTAGCTGTGATCTGGTAGATGACTCACAAAAAACAAAGCCATGGTCCAACTGAGAACCTTGGCCAAAGCTTAGTGTGACTATTGATAATTCACAAACATCCCAATTTCACGTTTTTTTCTATAATAAACATTACCTTTATTGGGTATTTTATAGGCAAGAATTAGCCACATTTAAAAAATATAGAAAGCTGAAGCTAAAACCTGTATTGTGTGAGCAGGTAGGGAAAAAATTTGGGCCATTTTAATTGTCCTTAACCACATGCCAACTGTTAGATCCCAAGAGTGGAGATACTCTCTGAGTAAGAGGGAGGTGAGGTGTTAGTAACTAAATAATGGGCCAATAAAAACCAAATTAAGTGTCATCTTTGTCATGTAGGCAGCTGCCAATTTTGGGAGGGGGATGGGCTACAGAAATAAACAGAAAAATGAAAAACAAAATTTCTTCTTCTTCAAATTAGCAAAGGTTAAAAGCATATGAAATCATTCCCTCATGGAGGTGTGAACAATAAATGGTTTAGATGAAGGGAGAGAATGAGGTAGCAAAACTAATAATGAAGGCATTAGAATGGGTGCCTTGCTTTGTCTTTCTCCTTAAGACCCAAGGAGAACATGACCAAAGCATTGAAAAAAGAGGTCAAATGAAATCTCTACTGAAGGACTTTTCTATAAATTAGCTTTTTTGTTACTCTTCACTTACAAACAGAATTCACTGATTTGGGTTAAAATATAGGATGAGCCCATTATCTGAAGATACTCTGATCAGCATTCACCCTTTTTTTATGTTTTTTTCCTAGTAATTATCTTTATATTGTGATAAAATATACATTACATAAAATGTACAAATTTAATCAATTTAAGTGTACAGGTCAGTGGCATTAAGTAGATTCGCATTGTTGTATAAACATCACACCATCCATCTCCAGAACTTCCATCATTCAAAGCTAAAACTCTGTAGCTACTAAACACTGAATTCTCATTTCTTCTGCCTCCAGCCCCTAGGAACCACCATTCTATTTTCTGTGTTTATAAATTTGACTACTCTAGTGTCCCCATATAAGTGGAATGAAACAATATTTGTCCTTTTGTGTCAGGTTTATTTTCTTAATTTTCAACCATGCCGTAGTGTGTGCCAGAAATATACTACTTTTTAAGGCTGAATAATACTCCATTGTATGTATATAAAATTTGTTTACAAATTTGTTTATATTTATTATATGCATTGTATTTATCTGTTTCTTTCTCCATGGATATTAGGTTGTTTCTACCTTTTGGCTATTGTGAATAATGCTGCTACAAATACAGGTGAATAAATCTGTTAGAGTCTCTGTTTTCACTTCTTTGAGTTTATGGTCAGAAATAGAAATGATAATTCTATGTTTAACTTTTTGAGGAACTGCCATACTGTTTTTCACAGGGTTTAATATTTCTACCAGCAATACATAAGGGGTTCGAATTTCTCCACATCCTCATGAACACTGGTTATTTTCCGTGTTTTGATAATAGCCATCCTAATGTATGTGAAGTGGCATTTAATTGTGGTTTTGGTTCACATTTCCCTAATGATTACTGGGTTTTAGCTGCATTCACTCTTGGATATCCATTTAATTGAAAGGAGACTGTCTGGTCTCAAAATCCAGCTAGATCACTTATCTCTTCTGTGACATTTGAACAGGTCTTTAGTCTCTCTAAGCCTCAGTTTCTTCATCTGAA
This sequence comes from Macroglossus sobrinus, assembly GCA_004027375.1. Classification (NCBI taxonomy): domain Eukaryota; kingdom Metazoa; phylum Chordata; class Mammalia; order Chiroptera; family Pteropodidae; genus Macroglossus; species Macroglossus sobrinus. Next base: position 2,078,266 of record PVKZ01000061.1, on the reverse strand, counting down.
AAATAAAGAAAATAAATTACTTTATTAGGCCTTTATGTGGATTAAATTAAATACTGCAAATAAAAAGCTAGATAGTATCTAAAACACATAAAGTTTCATGAAGAGGTAACATTTATTGTTGATGCTATTGTACTACCATTGTAACCATTATTACTATTAACCTAGAAGTGATCACAAGATTTTTTTCTTAAGTAAGACTACATATAACACTCTAACATTGTGTGAGCTCTTTGAGGAAAATCACTGGCTTCCTAAATGCTAATGTGCAGCTATGCATTATGAATATCATATAAATTGATAGACTTTTGAGCCTAGAAATATCTGTAAATAGTGAGAAAATTAAATAATTATGAATAAAGTTAGTGTCTTAAAATTCTATTAAACACATATAAGTTTGCAAAAGAATTAACTTCCTGAAAGAACTAAAGAACTAAATTAAATGTTTCCTATTTTTTAGTAGAGTCAGGTGTAGAGAAATAAAGGTTGGGTAAGGTTGGAGTAGATTGTGCATATATGTTTCATGAGACAATTGGGTGTATTCATGATAGGAACTCCTTTCTTCAGCCAAAACCAAGTTGGTAAATACAAGTGCCTGAAACCACAATCTGAACACAGACTGTGACACAATCTGGACACAGCCAAGGCTGAGATCAGACTTGGAAAGGGTCCTTCACTCACTCTGAAAAAAGACTGTCAGAAGAAATTAAAAGGAATATCACCACCATATTCTCCAGTCTGCCATGGGATTTTCAAGACCAGAGGGACCAAATGAGTCCTGGTCACACTGTTTTAGGAGACAAAAGAGGAAACATAAAAGCCATATGAAACAAAGAATAAAACAATCAAAAAAAAACAACATGCATATAAGCCTCTCTGAGAGGAGATACTGAAAAGCGCAGTTGAAGTTCTCACACATATAGCCATGAATTTTCTTCTGAAATATTAAGTTGTATGTGTCTACTTGATTTACATATAGATTCCTTTCTACTTTCTCTAGGTAGTTAGATGGTATACAATTTGAAATAGTAGCTATATTTATCTGAATGCCATCTCATAAACAGATTAAAGAAGGAGTATCATACTTATCACCCTTGCCCACAAAGGAACTTCTGAAATGTTCATGTGAAAACTTTCAAGTTACAAATTCCGAAAATAATTGAAACAATGGTTTAAGTTGATTTCAGACCATGTGGTAATCCTAAGGTGAATAATTTGAAGCTTTCATTCTGACATGCTTCTCCAACTATCCATCTCATTACCTCAGGTTTTAAGGTATCCACTTTACCAGTTGGTATTCCTGTGGTCTCTAGCCCTAAAAGGAAAGGGTAGGAGAGGACTCTGAGCTAAGAGTAAAATAATAACACAAAGTTTCTTGTTCCATAGGACACAGGCATTTGTAATTCCGTTGAGCTCTTGTACCACTTATCAAATTTTCCTGAAACTGGATGGTCAAGAAGAAAAGGGAAAGAACTGGTATTTACTGAGTTGATACTCTGTCATGCATTTTCATAAACAAACTTTATCGCAATTCTTATATAACTCAAGAGGAAATAAAAAATCAGAGGGATAAAGTAACTTGCTCAAGATCATATAGTTAGAAAGCCTAGGTCTTTCTCCCTCTAAATCTCATGCATATTACATTATACTCTAAACTCTCTTCCCTATAGCTTTTTGTTTGTTTCTGAATGGCAGATGTAGAGATGTCTCTTTTCAGCTCTCTTATGTAAGACATTACCGTACTAAATATATGACCTCGTTCAGTATGCACCAGGAGAACTGCCAGGGCAGCTGGAACAATGAGAGTGAAGACAAGGGTATTTCCTTGACCAGACTCAAACTTGCTCAACAGGACATGGCAGGGCAGAGAAAAATATTTCTGCAAAATAGTCAATGATGGCATAAGATAAAGGCACCAGCCATTAATATAGGTGGCATAAGCCATTAATATGATTCCTGATGGACAGGACCATCAGCCAGTGGGAAGAACCACTTTTGTAATTATTCATAGAGTGATAGTATGATGCAAGTGAATGTTTTGTAGCTGTTATATTTTTGCATTTTTTGTCTCTCTTTATGCCCACATGGACGCATTGGTCTTTTGCTTTGCATTAGTCTAAATATTCTATCTCCTCTTTAACTCCTAGAAATCAATCATAAGTTAATAGAGGTGAATTCTCCAAAAGACAACTGAGGTTTTCCCATACTTTGACTCCACATTTTCCAACAGGTATACTCAGTGCAAGCACAGAAGAGTCTAAAAGATGCACAGAGCTCTATAGCCTCTACATTTTCCCGGGGCAAAAAGACACCTGAACAAGAAAGGCTCAACTTGTGTATTTTCATGCAATTTTCTTTCTATAAAAGAATCTTAATTAGGAGAACTTTTCATTTGCCACCATATTGGTTTAATAAGACAAAGAAGTATGGTTACTACCCTGATTTTATAAATGAAGAATTTAAGAAACATCTGTAATAATTATTGTGGCTTTTTCCCTCCCCTTTCTAGATTATGTATTATGGGCACTATAATGATTTGCCTTCAGCCTTTACCTAAGGTTGTCTCATATACCTGTAGTTTAGACTCTCCAGTAGGAGTACCTTCATTAAATTTGACTAACATCTAAGCCCTTTCCAACTTTAGATTAGTAATAATCTAAAGTTATATGGTAAAGAGAGGGCAACCTAATGCCAGGGGTAAGGGTTATGAAAGCCATCTTAAAATCTAACTACCATAAACATGATTGTGCTACATTTAATCATATGTATCTGCATTTTTTCAATTTTTTGTCTATAATAATGATATAATTTTCTTTGTAGAATATTTAGAATTAAGAAATGCAATCTGTGGTCCTGAAGCAGTTAGAGAATCACTGATTCAAATGGAATCATTCCCATGGTCTTGACATTGGAGGAAGTGTGAGCTACACAAGTGAGCAAGCCATCTATTCCCACAGAGTAAATAATAATAGAGGCAACCTCAATTTCAGAGGCAGAAAAAGATGCCAATAATGCCATTAAAATATTTTATTTCCCCCAAAAAGTAAGTTTGTGACCATCATTTCAATGGAAAACTCAGCTATCCTGCTGTCAAACCACAATTTCAATTATTTGTGCACTTAGAGTTTCTGAGCTAAATATGATTAAGCTGCTTTCTTAATTATAATGGAACTAAATTTCAACTATTTTTCTGTGTAGTTTCTATTTATTGTTATAAAAGTATGCACACTGTAATTATTGTAATATTATTTTGAATGTTTTCTAGCATATAGTTTAGTTTAGTTTATGAGTTAACCAAATCTCTCTAACAAATCAACCCCATATAATTTTATTGGGCTCTTACACAATACAGTTTAGAAGAAAGAACATAAACTAAATCAACCCCAGAAATTGGTTTTATGAACTGAATTTACATAGAATACAAGGGGACATGAAACTTATAGAAGAAAAAAGATAAGGCACGTCTTGAACAATTACTATCATTTAGAAAGGATCAATCCCCTTTTAGTAACTCCCTTGAAGAAAGGCACTATTTATATCTTAATTTATATTTCTGCCCCCTATAAATAATGCCTAATTTCATAATTTGAATATGGTAGATGCTCAAGAAATATGAGCTGAATAACAAATGAATCATGTTCATTATAAAACTTTATAAAAAAATATTTTAACAGGGAAAATTAAAACTAATCTTAATGTTTAAAAACAGATAACTACTTAAAAGTATTTTACATGCTTTGAAATTTTTTCGAACATATAATGAATTATAGATGACAAAGACATGTTACTAAATAGTGCAAAATAGTCCATTAATTTTGGAATATATACATCAGCATGTTATGTTGGTTATTTCTGGGTGTCAGATTACAGATTATTTCTACTTTCTTCCTTGGGATTTTTTTTTTTACTTTTATTTCTCTGTAATCAAATTTGAAAACAAATATTACCGGTAAAAGAAAAAAAAAAGTGAGTCAAGTCTGAATTCCAAACAGGAGCTTTCAGCAGAACATAGTTGAATCTTTGCCATGGACACCAAGTCATTTCCTTCTTTTCAGTGGCATTCATATCACTACCATGCATTTTTCCCAAATGAGATGACACAATGGAAAGACCATTTCTATACCAAGGACTGAGCTATAAGAAATGGAATGTTAGCCTGCACATCTGCAGATCAGAAAGTTAAGTAATGGAACAGGACCAGTGTAAGATTCTACGCTTAAACCATTTGCTGATCAGTTATCTTACTTTTAAAAAAATTCTGCACATTGACATCCCTTCTCTGTAATCCTCAGCCTCTGTGAAGGGGAAGGGATTTTGAGCAAATGTCATTTATTTTTACTTTTTTTATTTAATTCCTTTGTGCCTTGATTTTGCCATCTTTATTATGGTCTCTATCACAGGGCATTATTATGGTCTCTATCACAGGGCAATTAACTTCAAAAGTACAGCTGGAAAATTTCAACAATACTTAGCTACTAAGCTGGATTTTAAGGGCTGTCTGACTACTGTGATTTCTTTTTCATCTTCTTGTGTTCACTTACTTACTCTCCTTCTATAAGATTAAATTTGTTTATAATCCAGTAAATTTTATTATTGATTTTGGGCATATGTCCTTTAAATGGATAATGGAGAAGAATCAATTACTCAAAATTACTTTGGATTAGATCTTAGTCAGAATACCTCCCCAGAGACAAATAGGCTTCTCTATCGAATACAGGTTCAGAATTGAAAACCACAGCCCAAGTATGGCAAGCTCTCAGCAAAGACTGAAGAGTAACAGTAATATCAAGCAGCCCTTATTTGTCCTTGTCATCCTCATCTCTCTTTGAACTCTCAGTTTGCTTATACTCCTCTGAAATCCTTAGAATATTTTTTAAACAAGTGAGTGCCTGACTCATTGGCCTATTTCCTCTGCATTCCACCCAAGAGGTAAACAATGGGCTCTATTTAAATAGGTACTGTCTGTGAGCTGGGAATCTGCGTGCAGACAAAGCTCTTTGTTGCAGGGCAGATTGCCAGATCCATGCTCTTCTTTGCTCACCTCCTGGGCTCTGCTTCTCGATTGTAAGGGCCACTTGACAAAATGCAAAACATTCTCATGGTCCTATGACCTTGTAACTACTATCTTCTTTTTCTCTTGGCCCCCAAAGAAATACCACCCTAAATTCTCATTTCAATGAGTTTAAGAACAATCTTTTGAAAATAATAGGAACAACGACAGGAGGTAGCTCAGGTTCTAGTCATGTGATTTTCCATAAGAACTTTATTTATAATCATTTTAAAGACAATGTCCTAACTCTCCTTCTGTTATTTTGTCTGTAGAAGAGAGCTCCACAAAGTGAAGGACATGGTAAGGCGTGAAAATACTTAAGGCTAGCTTAGGACTTTGGGAACACAGTAAAAGGTGATTGAATATAGTAGCAGAATCGGATTGTGGAAAAGGGGGAACAGGAAAATGTTTCACGTTAACAAGAATTGAATCTAGATGATAAAGTAGCCGTCAAGGTGAAAGGGACAAAGATAGAGAGAGAACACTTGCTTACACTGGAGGAAAAGCATACACCTGATGGTGATTAGTAGACATTAATCTTGTCCAAAATGACATTTGTCCAAATTTGACATTTGGTTCTTGTCAAAGGTCATTGATATTTGATCCTGTCCAACAATCCATAAAGACTTTTGGTCCACACCAAGTCCTTGGTATTTGGTCCTGTCTAAAACATCCACGAAGACACTGGAAGTTTAAACATTTGTATTATTTAACAAATCATGGAGCAAATGTCCCCATGGGCCTTTTGGACAGGACCAAATATGACCAAATATCAAAGACCTTTTGGTGTGGATCAAATGTCTCAGTGGATATTTTAGACAAGACCAAGTGTCCTGTAAAGCCAGTGGCATACAGGAATCACAAAAGAAGCTTATACACATTATTTAGACGTTCTCTTTCCAAGAACTTTGTTTCCTAAGGAATACTGCCAGCTGCCCCTCTCCATCTAAAAATGTTTAGGGAGAAAAATGTATTTAGAAAAGACATTAAGAGAAACTAAAAATTATTAAAGAATGATAGTATTCCAGTTATATTATATATGTATACTTTTAAAAATTATTTTAACAACTATATGAAATATGATACTTACCTACCCTTGCCTTTTATTTTTTCCTGTGGCTTATGGAGGTTTAATAACTTGTCATGGTCACAGAACTAATAGGATAGCACTAGGATTTAAAACCTTCTGTGACTAAAAAGCCAAGAGAAAATTCATTTCTTCTTACGCTATTACTTTTCTCCATATTGATATCCAAACACCAAGTTCTCTAGATTCTCCTTCAATATTACTAAAATTTTTTCTCATCTTCCCAATCCCACTGGCCCCACCTCTTAGCTTACTACATTTTCCCTAAAAGCTGAACTGATTTTCCTTTCCTCCATACCTCCCATCACCTCTCTCCCTCCTTCTTTTTCTTCCTTTCTCCTTTCCTTCCTTGCTTTTTTTCTTTCTTCTTTTGTTCTGTTCTTCCTTCTTTCAACATAAACCTGAACAACTCCAATCTGCTTAAAAACTTTCAGTGAGCTCCCACTGACCTGATATTAAGTCCTTGCCCTCAAATCTGACCCACTGATCTTCTCCTTACACCTTATAGCCTCCTTCCCTAACTATCTATGCTCTGACTACAGTTGGCTTCTTTAATTTCCTCAAAACTATAAGTTGTATACTAGGTCAGAGCTTTCTCATTTGGTGTTTCTTCAACATAGAATGCATCCTCCTCTGCTTAGCTCAGCAATTCCCAAATTTTTTGGACTTAGGTACTCTTAAAAGCTATTTAGGACTCCAAAGAGCTTTTTTTAAAAAATGTGGATTCTATCTGTGGATATCTCATGTTATAAATTAAAACTATGAAATTTTAAAATATTTAATTCATTTGAAAATAATAGTAAATTAATTCCACTTTAACATAAATAGCAGATTTCATAAAAATAACTATATTTTTCAAAAGTAAAAATATATTAGCGAAAAGAGTGGCATTGTTTTACATTTTTTCAAATCTAATGTCGGGCTTAATAGAAGACATAGATTCTTATGTCTGCTTCTACATTCAATCTTTTCTGTTGTCTTACATCATGTAGGCTATGGAAAACTTCACTGTACACTTGTAAGAGAATAAGAATGAATATGGCTAATTCTCAGTCTTACTATAAAAATAGGTTGACTCCTGAATCCTCTAAAAGTACCACAACCAGAGAACTTCAGTGATCCCAGGCTATACTTTGAGAATTCAGTCTCCTTTTTCAACCTAAGCTTCATTAAGGTACAATCGACAAATAAAATCATAATATATTTAAAGTATACAACATGATGATTTAGAATATGTATACATTATGAAAGGATTCCCAAAATTAAATTAACACATCCATCACCTCACACAATTATTTATTTATTTGTTTGCTTGTTTATTTATTTATTTATTTTTGGTGAGAGCATTTAAATTCTGCTCTCTTAGCAAATTTCAATTATATAATACATTATTATCAACTATAGTCACTATGTTATACAATAAGTCATCGGACCTTATTAATTGTGTAACTGAAATTTCATACCCTTTTATCAACCTCTCCCCATTTCCCCTACCCCCAGCCTCTGGCAAAAACCATTTTATTCTATGTTTCTGAGTTTGACATTTTGTTGTTGTTGTTGTTTCCCATATAAGTAATACCATGTAGTATTTGTCTTTCTCTTTCTGACTTATCTCACTTAGCATAATGCTTTCCAGTTTCATCCATGGTATCACAAATGGCAAAATTATCTCTTTTTTAAAGTGTGAATAGTATTCTATTTCATATATACCACATTTTTATATTCATTTACATATCTTGGCTATTGTGAATAATGCTGCAATAAACATAGGACTACAAATAACTCTTAAGGATAATGATTTCATTTTCTTTGGTTATATATACACAGAAGTCGGATTGCTGGATCATAAGGTAGTTTTATTTTAAATTTTTTGAGGAACCTTCATACTATTGTCCACAGTGGAGATACCAGTTTGCATTCCCACCAACAGTGTATAAGTGTTTCCTTTTTACTGCATCCTCATCAGGATTTGTTATGTCTCATTTTAAAGTTCGAATTTGCAAGGAAGTCTTCCCTGACCTCAAAGAATAGGGTGGGTCCTCCTGTTTTACACTCTTATAACATCCTCTGTTTTTTTGTCAAATACTCATTATACCTATAATTTAACCAATAATTTGCATGAGGACAGAGGCTATGTTGTTCACAGTGAATCTCCAGTGCTAAGCCCAAATAGCAGGAACTCAGAGAATCTTTGTAGGAGGGAAGAGGAAATAAAGGCAGGGAGGGAGAGAAGGAGAGAAGGAGAGATGGAGAGAGATAAGCAGACCCAGGGAGACAACATCCTGATCATTGCTGCATTCCTCCAGCAAGATGTATACAGAGACATAACTTTCTACAACAGGCTGATGCAACCCTGAATTCTGTTTTCCCTCTGAAAAAGGGTGGGAGAGAATGGCAGGCAATGGAGTGAAGTGGGGAGATGGAGGTGAGACAGTATAGAATACTGGTTAGGAGTATATGTGCTGGAATCTTTCATGAATGCAATCATTCAGCAATATACCTTGAGTATCTACAATTTTCCAGGTACTCTTCTAGGCATTTGGGGGTACTTCAATGAACAAAACAGAGGAAAAGTTCTGACCTCAAGAAACTTCCTTCAGACCTGAACTCAACATCAGGTGTCACCACTTAATAAATGGATTGTCTTGGACTAGTAACTTAATCTCCCTATGCTCCATTTGCAACATCTGTAAAATGTGAACGAGACTTAAAAGTTATCTGGTGAAAACTAAATGAAAGAGTATCTATAGTGTATCTAATAGTCTGGTACCTAGTAGATGTTTAATAAATGAGAAATTTTCCTTTGGCAATTCATATTAAAAAATTGTTTGTTTGGTTTTTATTGTTGTTTGTTTGTTTGTTTGTTTGTTTTTTGATATGTAGAAACTATTCTACAGGTCAGAATCCAGTTATGTATAGGATAGCACTTAGGTGGTTGAGTGTGTGTATTTAGGGTCCTTAGAAGGCTCAGGAGCACTATAGTGTCACTCTTCCTATAAAGAAACAATACCTCTGGCTCCTATTTCAGAAAGCACCTGGATATTTTTATATTGTTCCATGACAATATAGAATAAAACTATTTAAGGCGCTACCATACTCTTAAGCAATGTGGTGCTTCATGGCAGGCATAAGACCATTTTAAAGAAGATAGTCAGAGTCAACTCTCTGTCACTTGACTATCTAGTCACATGAGTTTATTATGTATCATAGTGTTATTGAGGTTTCCAACCCCACCTCAGACTGAGTTTGGCTGGCCTTTGAGAGAGGCAGTGACTGCCTTTAAAATCGGATTACCCAGAGAGAGAAAAATGATTGAGATTTTTTTATTTTTGCTTTTTCTTGCCACCTTCTTTTGGTGACTGCTCTACAGTTAGCACCACACCAGAAAAGTAAGAAAGAAGAAGAAAGGAAAGGATAGTCATGTCATATAATTTCACTATATGTTACCAGTCTGGTAAAAACATTTGGAGGTAGTATTCAAACATGGAATGATATAAAGTTTGGGAATTACTTGTGTGGGTTTAATTTCCTCAGACTACCCCCATTGTTCCTTAGCAGGAAATATTTATGAGTCAGCTATTCAGATTGTAGTTATTATTCAAGAGATGTGGGTTTAAAAGAAGGTTTGATGCCATGGCGAACCTCACTGACTTACTTAGTTCCTCAAGTTAAAGAGCAGAATGATGTCTTAAATGACTGAAACACATATGCTTTAGAGTGTGTCAAGAAGACTTGAAAGCTCCCACACGGATGTAAAATTCATTATTGGCAAACTCAGTGACAGGATACCCCAGAGGACTAAGCCACAAAGAATTTGCAGTCCTGTGGCTAACTCCCTAACCTAATATGATCTCAAAGTCATTGTCGTGGATAATCCTCTCAATTCTGTTCCTACACTTGAGTCAGTCAGTGCATGACCGAGTTCTCCCTCTCGGGTTCTTTTACATTGACCTGTCAGAGTAGACCTTTAGCAAACACATATATTATGTCAAATCATCCAACAGATGTACTCCTCAAATGAGTTGGAGCAGGACAGCTATATGGGGAAGTCATAAACAAAGAAACATGCAACCCAAGTTTTTTCAATGGGTTGGCATAGCTCTTTGAACAGAAAGCTCAGTCCCTTGGGTGGAACTTGATTTATACAGAGTGTATAGTGTCAGAAAATTGACTCTCACCCCAACTGCAGCTCACGCTGCCTGACAGGAGATGTAGGGGGACATTTTGGAGTCTAAACTCTTCATCATTTCAATGAAGCAGACTTCTATTCCATAGCTCTAAGAAAAAACAAGTTCTAATAGGTGGGATAAAAGGATTTAGGAGAGAGAAACCAGCATCCAGCCCTGTTTCTGTCAGTGATTCACTTGTCATATTAGAGATGGTGGCTAAAATTGTCTGACCTCTGTTGCCAATTTCCCTTTTAATTGGCATCAGAGGATTTCACTGCAGGAAAACTAATATCTGGCTGGGCTTCAAGTGCTACACAAAAACATTCATGGTTACTGCAGGCCACCAAGAGGTTCAGGATCACCAAGTCACAGACTATGGATTTGAACATTTGATGAGTTTTCAGGTGACTGGGTGAACAAAGGAAAACCCAGGAGACATGTAAATGTGGAAACTAGAAATTTCTCATTTGAATTATTTAACATGTCTCACTCAGTGATTCTGAGTATAAAGGAACTACAGCCTCCTCAAATGAAGTTACTGGGTTTTTTGGCACAGGCTTGAATAGAAAATCTGTTCACTAATATTTACAAGGTACTTCAGATAAAATGGCTGATTTATGGACAAGATATTTTACTGATGTTGTCTTTACTGTCCACATGGTCAGGCAAATAACATTATTTTAAAAATTAAATCACCAATTCAATACTGTCTACTTATAATTTAATTTTATTCTAGCAACAGCCCAGAATTTATTGAAAACTTCCTATATCCAAGACACTATGCTAGATATTGGGGCTATAATAATCAATAAAGTATTATCCCTGGCTTCAAGGAATCTTCCACATTATATCATTTTAACAGTTTTATTATGTGTTTATGTTAAAATTACCAGGACATTTAGCTCAAACCAGGGGCTCAGGTAAGACTTTATAGAGATCTTGGCTGAGCTCAGTCTTAAAGGATATATAGATAAGTGTATATCTTTTTTAATGTTGGTAGCTTTATAAGAGGAGGGAGGGTGGAAGTGGGGAGAGGGAGAGGCAGAGGTAGAGGTAAAGGTAGTGGGTGAGGATGAGGGAGAGGGAGAGGGAGAGGGAGATGGAGTGGGAGAGAGAGAGAGAGAGAGAGAGAGAGAGATCTTTCTCATCACCATGTGAAGACACAGCAAGAAGATGACCATCTACCAGCCAGGAAGAGAGTTCTCACCAGAAACTGACCATGCTGGCACCCTGATCTCAGACTTCAAGCTTTCAGAACTCTGAAAAAAATAATTTCTGTTGTTAAGCCACCTGGTCTTTGGTGTTTCATTATGGCAGCCCAAGCAGACTAATAAAGCAGTCAGGAACATTTTATAAAAACAGTATATAAGATTAAAAAGGGTCATTATGACATGCAGTTAGTTAAATTAGTTATTACAGAGGTTTTATTGCCAAATCCTAGGTTATAGCTTCAACCACTGTGGTATATAGTATACTTTCCCACAGATATTCCATAGCCTACTATTCTGAAAGGATCAGGGAATTAAAAAAATGGGCAAATTCAGTGAGGTGCAATAGTACCCTACTAGAGAAATGTGCATGACTTTTGCGGTTAGGGGCGTGGAGTAACATCTGTCACTGACACATAAGTGCCCATCCTTCCTATTCCTTTCCATGGGAATGGCCACAGATGTTTCCATAACAAATATGTTTGCTTCCCCTACGTGGTTTTCCCAGACACATCACATTCAGTATTCTCATTTAGTCACCTTTTCAATGTGGGCAAAGAAATTAGACAACTGTCCAGAAAATTTGATTTAAAGGAAAGATGATAATACTTGGTTGTTTCTGGGGTCCTCAAATGTATGTTCGGAATGGAGTGGGGAAATTACCAAATGCTGAAGACTCTGTTTCTCAAAACATTTATAATTGTTGAATTCTTTCACTCCTATATGTGTTGTTCTTGAATAATAGAATCAGGAAAGGACCATGTGTATTTTACAACCTGAACAATAGATTAGCAGGTTGAGGTTTAAAAGGTAAAAGCAGTATGGTGGCAATGAACAAATTATTAGAGCTCAAGCTTAACTACTAAATTCATAATCTTAGTTTAAGTCCTTAAAGACCTATCACCTCCATGCATTCTACCAAGAATTTTTATTATCTAGCCTTTTTCATGAATCCAGTGAAAAGTACTAGCAATGTTTTAACTTTAAACCATGTGGTTTTCATTTCTGGTATGTAACTAATTTGTAGTTAATTGGAAAATTCAAAAACCTATGTCTTTTATCATCATGTATCAGAATATAACCTTCTATAAAACCTGAATAAAAGTGCTCATGCATCTTCAAACCTCTTTTTTAAAGAGTAACACAAGATGGTGAAAAGTCAGATGTAACCCTAATAAAAGGCAGGAGTCCATGCAATCCCATATAAGCACAGAATTGCCGTCGAGGAGAAACACTCTGCCAAATGTAACTAAAAGCAGTTCAAATTTTTACTCGTTTCACATAGAATGATTAATAGGCAGATGTATACCCTGATGCAGAAAAAAAACATTGTGAATACATTTAATTTACCATCTAAAATAAAACTTTTTTATTCCTAATTGCAGAATATACATGTATTCTGCTGGCAAATTATCTATTTCCATATTCATATGACCCTAGAATCTCACTTTCCACATATGTAGCAAATATGATTTTTAAACAATGTTTTAAGATTGAGAATTATCTTAGATAGATGAGAATCTACCTAGGTGCCCAGAGAAGTTGCTATGTAAGAACATATACCTCTTTTCTTAAGGAAATAGGACTAAATTTTAAGAACTCTCTTCCAGATTATATGAGTTAACATTTTCTCCCTATGACAATTTTCTCTCTATGAGCATCCCAGATACTTATCACTTAAATAAATTGGATATATTTTAACCTGAAGGATGAAATATTAAAATTGAAAAAATTGTGTATGTCATTAATAAGAAAGAGCCCAAGGACAACTCACCAGACTATTGTGTCCCCTCTGGATCTATGAAAACTAACAGAGTGGCTTCTATCAGTACCTCAGAAGTGAAGAGGCAGGTCTTATCACTATCCAGAGCCATCTTGTTTACTTGCCTTTTAGGATTTCTAAGACCAGAGACTTCTTCAGTAATGGATGTAACTATCCAGACTTGATGAGGTGCATTTAGGGGAAACAAACTGGCAATTTTATGTCAACAAATCTAATGCCAGTCTGTCTGGTTTCAAGTAATTTGTAGCCAAACAGCAGAACTTCTGCAGGACATAATACCTTCACAAGAATAGACTGATTCTATTCCAATTGGAAGTCTTTTAGTTTGCTTTGAAATCACTCTGATAGTATACTACAAAGCCCATTTTATATCATATTGCCAATATCTGTTTACTCATAGTCTGCTAGACTTGAAGTTCTCTGATGACAGACATTGCCTTGTCCCTATCCTCAGCACCTCTCATAAACAGTACCCTACTGAAGATTTTGACCCTGGCTATATAAGTTTACATTAGTCATTTTCCACAGTTGTTTATTTTTCTGTTTGGCAAACATTTGTATCAACCTAGCATCTGGAGAGGAAATCCACACACAATAGTTGCTCAAAAATGCAAGTCGGTTATAAAATTTTTTAGTTGAATAAATCTTCGTAGGCCCTGAGCAGGTCCTGCCACTGAAGGGGGCAAGTTACACTCTCATATGCTCAAAGTTTATAACAGTTTGTGCTGCCTGATGGAATTCTGACATCCATCTCCACTTGATATCCTAATGTTCTGAAGCTATTTCTATATCTGAGACAGCTAGATGACCCCCAGCATCCTTTCCTCTCCAGACCATTGAACAAATCTATCATTTGTTCTTTCTGCAAGATAAGAACCAGTTATAACATTTCAAAGATATGTCATACTAATTTGTTTAATATCTTTTGTATATGTAATCTTAACACTTCATGTCAAATAAAGGCAGATAAGATCAAAGGGCAAAAAAGAAAAGTTAAAAGCTTGGATAAACAATTTCTGCAGTGTTGAAAGTCTCATAATTCGACAATAATTAATAATCAAGTAGGTGATGGTATAATCTTTAATTATACATCCACAAAATTATTTCCATACATCTTAGAAATTTTATAGGTTTTGAATTTTAGTTTCCATCATAAGAATATTCATGAAAAGGAAATTCATGGATCTAGAATCTATTCTTTTATTGAAGGCTGAATAATTTAATTTTATTTTTTAATTAATTTATTTTTTAAAAAAAGAAATGATTTAAATTTTTTCTCCCTTCTACATCCCCCACTGAATTAATTTTAAATTTAACTTTATAGGATAAAGTATCCAAATTTGCTACTGATGAACAGATTAAAGTACGTTTTGGAAACAATGTTTTATTTTCTTTATTTTGGAGAAAAATTAAAAGTGACTATTCTAAGTTTGCTGAAGTTACTTTAAAATTTGTTTTTTGATTCATGTTAAGATACCTCTGTGAAACTAGATTCCCTTCTGTGAATGTTACTAAAACAAAACACAGAAACATCTATCCCCTGAGTGATGTCATTGTCAGTTCAACTTACTAGCTAAATTAACAAGCAAGAAATATGTTTACTTACTCCATAAAAAAACTTAAATGTTAATATACATGGTGTTCATTAAAAATGTACATATAGGCATTTAATATCTGAAATTACTATTTCATCCATTATAACTTTTCATTAGTTTACAGTTGTAGAGAGAGAAAGAAAATTATGTGTATAACAGTAATTCTCTATAGTTATAGCCTGTGCATAAATGAAATGAACAATATAAGCTTTGTAGTTACTTTCTTTTTTTGTATGTTATGTTTATTCTGGTCATGTTTATTAAAATAATTTTTATGTTTGAAGAATCCAATAAAATTTGATTTGCATTTTGTATGTCTTTTATCCCCTTTATTTTTCTAGGAATTTGTGTATATTGTATTTTTAAAAGTACAGGTCTATGATGGATTAAAAAGTTAAAAGACAAACATGTCCTTCTCCACAGATAGTCTGAGAAGCAATCAAAGATTATTTGTCTGTCCAGTGTGCACCATTTCTAAGTTCTCCCCAAATCAGCATTCTACTTCTCTTGAACCACTCCTACCCAAACCTACCTTGACCTCTTGTCTGTCTGAGCATATCACACATAATATCAAGATGAAATAAATGCAAGCTGTATTTGTGACTCATCAAGGTCAAAAACACAAATGCTCACAGGGGCTGTGCTAGTGAAGAAATGAATGCAATGGGTCGAGGGGGACAGAAACAAATTGAGAGCATGGGGCTTCTCCACAGCTTTAGATCAAAGTTTTACATTTCCAAGCAAGAGTGCGGACCCAGAGTTGCCAGCTCCTCCGTTTTTTTAAAGAAGCCAAAATTCCAATTTTTGTGTAAAAACACACTCATTTAAAAATGTTAAAAAGTAATTCAGATTTTTACAAACCACGGCAGCAGCTAAGGAAAAAAAATGCATCTGTGGGCCAGAATTGGCCTACAGGCCACCCATTGGAAACTGTTGAGCCTCCAAATGCTCTTGATAGAGAAGGTAAGACCAGCAACTTGAAAGGGGTTTCTTTCAAGTTGAGCCTGCAGATAAATTTTGGCAGCAGTTTCCTATCAGCCTTGTTCCATCAACAGAAAACAGCTGCTAGTGTGATCTGAAGTTGACCGGCGTGCTCTTCCTGCCTCAGTCTAGCCCGAGGCACCACCTCGATAGGTCTCAGATACTGAGCATGAAACAGACCCCATATGGAAAATCCATGAAGGAAACATTCGACAAGAGGTCCTGTAACTCTTGGAATACTTGGCAAGAAAAGGATATAAAAACAAGACACAGTGCAGTCAGGAGAGAGCATTTGAGGAGGACCTCTTCTAAACCCACTAGCAGGGCAGTGAGAAGAAGGGGTGCTATCTTTTCCCTCAGTCCTAGTTGAGAAAGGGGTGTTCTATGAGACAATTCAGAGAACATGATATTGTTCCTCATACTAGGAGAAGTTTCATAGAGTACTGGTGCTTGGTGCACACATGACACAGCTAAGCCACCTACTAGATTTGGCTGTGTGGGTTTAGCCTATTTCCCCAGTTTGGCAAGCCAGAGGATAGAGGAGTTTTTCCACCAGACAGACACATATGGGCTCGGTGCCCATAATTCACTCTCAGAAATGGAGAAAGACCAACGTGCATTTGCTCTCTAGGGATGTAATGTGACTTTACCAACTGATGTTTATAAAAGAGTTTAAAGCACTATATAAGTACTGAATGGCATTGTTTTTCCACAGGGCTTTCATGAACAAGATAAATGATAGGAACTTCCTCTCTGCCCTTGAGGGCCTTTCCCAGCCCCTTCTCCTTTTGTCTGTCCCTTCTACAAACTATAAGGTATCTGTACCAAGATCCTGAGATGGCCTTTTCCATTAAGCCCCATTATTATTCATGCACTATAGAAAGAACTCACTTCAGGTCTGAATCTCCTACAAGCTGTGGGAGTGTTCAGTCAAACCTAGCAAAGTGTAGCAACCATCTCATTATCTAGAGGGGGTTTCATTTAAAGAAATGCTTCATTCACTGCAAGGATGGGAAGGTCTGGGATGGGAGGTGTGCTTTGCATTCATTATGGGGCTCTTAGTACCTGAAAACAAGTGAATTGTGTTTCTATGCTGGGCTATCTTTCCCTTTCCCACCCAGTAGCTCAAAATTCTGTATCTGCAAGATCTCTGAAATCCCAATACAAATCAAACAATAGACTTCTCATTTTAAAAAGTATAATTCTGGTTTCAGAGAGCTAAGCCAATATCCAAACCCTCCCTGACTTTTCACAGCACTTACTGCTTGTGTCATAGGTTTGGCACTTGATTACATTCAATTTAGCACATAATTATATGCCTGTTCTCTCATGTTTTTCTTTCATTGCTTCAATAATTTCCATAATAGAGTAAGTCTCTGAACAGCAGAGACCACTTTTCACCCTTTGTTGGAGAGCCACATACTTAGCAAGCACAGTGTTAGGCCCAGAGCAGACATGCAATAAATAACCGCTGAATTAAACAGAGTAGAACAAACTACCAAAGTCACCTTCCAATTTGCCATGCAGTTGATGAAGAGAAAAGGCAAAGCAAACTAAGCATTTGCCTTGACTCTGCCTTTTTCACTGCTGGAAAACCATAAATTTCATTGGGCTCTTGATGGAAAAGGCATGGTATTCCCAAGGCTTCAGCATGGGTACATCCTGGGAGAACGCCTTCTAAAGAGAAGTGAGGGTCTGGGTGGATAGTGACCATGACTCACTGTCAAGTCTATGTGGGAGCTTGGGTGACAAAAGTCTCATATGACAAATATTTTCACTCCATCCTACTCTTTCTCACACTCAATTTTCCTCAACAATTCTATTGCTATACGCATCTATAACTATGCCCTAAATCTTGGTACTAAGTGTGGTCCTCAGACCATCAGTATCAACATAATCTCAGGGCTTATTAGAAATGCAGAATATTGGGTTCCATCTCAGACTTAATAAATTAGGACTTTTTAAACAAGATCTCTAGGTGAGTCACATGCACATTAAACTTTGAGAAAGCCCTGTAGGACATTGTCTTTGAACAGACAGTTTAGCCCTCTGAGCTAAAGCTGCAGAATAACCTAAAATAATCCAGAGAACTATCCTGAGTTCTAAATTATGTTTTCGTCCTAAAAAAAAAAAAGAAGCTCAACAGTGTAGCAACAGCATAAATTATCTCCAACACAGAGCTCAAAAGAAATTAGGCCAAGCCAAACAGCAAACAGGCTGTTGTTAGTAAGAGTTACAAGAGTGAAAACAGCTCCCTCTGTCTTCTTCTGTCATTCTGTCTATTATCCCTTATACTCCAGGGCATCAGCACAATGTTGGTCAAACATACTGAAGTGGGTCTACCATGTGTACAAGGACATATTCTAGTGAAAGTCTGAATTCTTGCTAGATCTCAAAGGACAACAGCAGCTAAATTCTAGAACAAATGTGTCAAGAACACTATGATGGTTTCAGTTTCCTGGAATAAAACTCTGAACCTCAGGTTTAATCTAAGCTGTTGTAGTCTCCTACTAGGCAGAGTCTTTTTTTCTCTCCCCTCCACCTAGGTATTCTCTCTATATACAAGTTTCAAGACTCAACTCAAGTCCTGCTTCCTCCATAGCATCTCCCTAATCACTCCAAACCACACTGGGGAAATCCTCCGATATGATCATGTTTAACAATTTCATGAAGCCTTTTTTTTTTTTCTCAACAGGTTTTAAGTTACTCAAATGGGGAAAATTCATTTCTTACATTCTATTCTGCGCCTTGCCCATTCCCCTGAATATGATAGACACATAAATTATTAACAATATGATTAAAGGTCCTCAAATACTCAGTTTGAACTGGCATAACTATCAAGAAAATCCTCTTTCAGGAGGGATCCAGGAGTATCCCATTAGCCCCACATCCTTTGTACTTAAACCATCCCAGCTTGGCTATGCACTGGGTGGGCTGTCTCCTCTCCAGAAGAGTCGAGAGAGTCCAAGGAGCACTCAGATTTCAGAACTGTGCACAGTCCAGGTGACTGGACTAAGAGATGACAATGGCGAGTGACATTTATACCAAAGGACCAATCCAAGAAGTTTCTCCACTTTCTTGTGCTTCTTTGAGAGTACTGAGCTAATATTTCACAATAGTAATGATGGGATAAAGTGGAAGAAAATAGTGATTCTTCTGTAAGACAAGCCATATTTCTGACTTCCACTGGGAAAATAGCTATACTTTATAGTTCCCCTGGTTATGGTGCTATCAACTGAAAGAGGACAATTTGAGAAAATGACCAAAGGCATTCACTGACTTTTCCTCCTAGGAATACAGTTGTCCAAAGAAATGATGCATATGTTATTAGATCATCTTTTTTTACTAGATGAGTGGGTTTTTCTTCTACATCTATGCTCTCTTCCCTAAAGTGGACTAAATTAGCAAAACTTAAATTACTAATAACTTTCAAAAATAAAATCACAAATAAACAAATACATAGTAAATTGTAAATTGCAAGCATTAACAGAGAGCTGCAACTGTAATTCTACACTGCCATGACTGGCATAAAGGTTCATCTTTTTTCCCAGGACCACTGAATTCGCAGTTCCATGGAAATTAAACTATAGTAAATTCACACTGTAGTTTCAATAATAGGGATCTATGGCATTTGCGGTGCACAACCTACATGTCCTATGTGGTAGCCTTGAGCCTTCTACTTCAAATTATCATTTATTCTTTCTAATTAGTATAGAAACATATCTGACAAACATGTAAAATATGGGGGTGCTTGGAGCAGTTATTAAGTCTTGAAATAAAGAAAGTTGAATGTTTTTGCTTTAAATTGTGCTGAATATAGTACCTTCCAAAAT
Organism: Macroglossus sobrinus; assembly: GCA_004027375.1. NCBI lineage: Eukaryota > Metazoa > Chordata > Mammalia > Chiroptera > Pteropodidae > Macroglossus > Macroglossus sobrinus. The sequence continues at coordinate 2,058,563 of PVKZ01000061.1, read as the reverse complement.
TACGGGCTGAACAAGAACCCTCAGGAGTTATTATATTCTTGTCTCAAGAATAATAAGATTTCACACACCAAGAAACCACTCTGAGTCCTTCTTTATAAAAGAACCAAACAACCTTCCTCCCCCATTAAAAAATCCTAAAAAGGAATTATTAAAATTCTACTAAATGCAGTCTTGCCTCTCACCTCTCTCATGCCAGGAAATTCTTCCCACTCTCTAATCCTCTGATGTCATCCCTATTACAAATAGAGGAGCACTCTATCAAACACAGTACTTTTAAGCACCAGACAACTCAGTCCTGAAGTATTTCTCCAACTCCTTAAAATTTGTCCTCATTCTTCTACTCATCTTCTCATTAAAAGGAGAAAACTCAGAAGTTAGTTTGTGTAGGTTTGGCTTCCAGCAAATATCAGTGGCAAATATTTGCTGGAGTTTTTTTTCAACCCACTTTCTATCCACAGCCTAGAGGAAGCTTGCATCTGTCTTTGAGGTTAGAGAAATGGCCAAGGACCATGAAACAGAGGCAATCATGTCATCTCGAAAAGCAGAAATAAGAATTCTCAGCCTCAAAAAGTAAGTTCTTAAGAAAAAAGTAGTGAAAGATTTACCACTTTCCTTTTTCCCTTTGAAAAGAAGTCAATGACCATTCAGTGTTTAAATGAGAACAAAGACTCCAGAGGAGAAAGGTGAAGGTAAATATTTGTACTAATGTGTCACTTCATTTTATACAATGAGCCAGCCATCTTTGAAATCTGATAAGTTTCATATCTACAGATTCTTCTTCTTCTTCTTCTTCTTCTTCTTCTTCTTCTTCTTCTTCTTCTTCTTCTTCTTCTTCTTCTTCTTCTTCTTCTTTTTTCTTATTTGCTCTCATTAGGTAAGCCTCTCAGGCTGTCAGCCACCAAAGTGGCTGCAGAATACAAGGACACTGAGAGGCATTAAGCCAACATGACCTCAGAAGTATTGACACACTGCAATGGTATTGTGATATAATTCCGTTTCTGCATTGCTATCGTTTCTGCCAGCTAATATTCTAATGTGTTCCTCAAGGATGTGGTAAATGTTGGTTTAAGATTAAAAGGTAAAGACAAATATTAGCAGGCTACATAAAGGTACTACTTTCCATGAGAGCTTTGCTGGTTGTCTGGATCCCATGAATGGAGAGTCTGATTTCACAGGTCTCAAGTGCATCCTGGGAACCACAATTTTTAAAAACTCTTACAGTAATTCTAATAGGCAACTACAATTAAGAAACACTGCACTCGCGAAATGCCAAAGTATTTTGTATTTTATTCGAAGCAACAATTAAAGTTGGTCTGGTGAGTATGTTCTAGATGTTAAAAGCGGGAGCTGCAGAGAAACAGGGGATATGGTATGAGAGAGATAAATAGCGGCAGAAGAAATACCATCCCACTCCAACCCTGAAATCTAGTGAAGGAGACAAAACCCACAGACAATAACAAAAGATGAAGCTTGATTAATACAATTCTTGCACCCAGGGGGGAAAAATATCATAGGAGACCTAGCAGAAGTTTACTTAAAATCAGGGAGGTCTCTAGGCAACTTCTGCTTCATATATGAAGGTGATATTTGGGTATGGCTGGCACTCCTCTACCTCCCCAGAGCCTCTCAGGGACTAGGTACTGTCCACAGATGCCCTAGGGCTCTCCTGGGGGATTGCTCTCTGAGGCAGGGATTTTCACATGGGCCTAGAGGTCCATGGCAAGCATTTCTGTTTGCCAGAGCCTGGAGGAAGTGAGCAGGATGATGTAAAATAACCTACTGATATCAGGAAAGCTTCAGGCTAAACAGTCTCAGCTTCCAGCAGCTCAGAAGCACACCTTTCCCTTGCATCTCCTCAAGGTCACGGCCTTCAGGTTTCCCATGAACTCTTCCCTTACACAGGTAGGAACACTGTGTTCCCACCTTATGGTAATAAGTTGAGAAGTGACTACCTAATACACAGAAATGAGGGAGCAAGATATAAGACAACTACTATGTAACACATATGAGTTACGATGATATCAATCATCACTATGTGAAATACCAAGGAAAATGTTGATATTGACGATTTCTAGGATCTATAATCAACCTCATGATAAGAAAATTTTACATTAAGGCTAAGTGTTAATAATTATATTTTTTCTGTGAATAATTATTTTGTTGTGAATTCTTTATCACAGGTATTTAATTTCCATGATACAATAAGTGTATATATATATCTCATTAAACACATTTCACCTTTGAGTCATTTGGTTAGAAAAAACAACTCTATTCAGGGACGTTTAATTCTTAAAGCATTTTGAACCTATTGGTTTGTTTACAGGTTTCCAAAATCCAGAGAATGCTATTCCCAGTAGTTTCCTATGATAGGGTCTTTGTCATTTTCTGCCTTTCTTTTCCTTAGTAAAAAAGCGTAAATCAGGGCAAGACCTCTGGCTATGATAAAATAAATAAGCAAATCTTCTTTCAAAAGACAAGTATAAAAATAGATAAAATTATCAAAAACAACAATTTCAGGGATCTGGAATCTAAGCAAAGGTAAATAACAAATTGAGAAGCATTTCCTTGCAAAATACCAATAAACTTTGGGTAAAAATAGTGGCATTCTATGTCATTCTTGATTGGAGCTATTCTCACCATCCCTCCAGCTCAGGCAGCTTGAAAACCAGCAGCTTCCCTGCTAGAGAGGCTCACTCATGTCCAGTGGGACTGTCAGTAAAAGTAATATGACTAGTAGGAAGTAAATGGAGAAGCCTATAGCTCTCAAGCTTAAGGATATAGTAATAGTTGGGGTGACTTAAAGACTAGCTGACTAACTAGATATTTAACTAGGAGATCCTAAAAATGAGAATATGATAAAGGGCCCAGATAAGACCCCAAGTTGGGTGTGATGCTGCAAATACACACCGTGGAGACCCATGAGGACCCAAGAGAAATGAAAATCCAGGGTAGACTTGAAAACTGCCTAACTTTTAACATGCTTCTGATGTACACATAGATCTGTCAGCAGAGGACAGAAGCTTTGCTAGCTTGAGGTGTTTGAGCAGAGCCTCTGACAAATCATTGGTTGACCACTGAGCTATGCAAACACAGGAACAATTCCTAGGAAGCTAAGCCAATAAAATGAAAATAAGAATGGAAAAAACACAACTACCAGACATCATGGAAATAGTCTGCAGATTAAGTGCAGGCAAATTACTAAAACAACAACAGCAGTAGCAACTTTCAGGGGGAAAATATCAGAATAGAAAGTTTTATTACATTTTCCAAAATGATAGGTTTTTAACAAAATACTATAAGATGACCATATAAATAAGATGGTATGACCTATATTCAGTCAATAACAACTATCTCTGATTGGGCTCTGATGTTGGATTAAGCACATGAAGAGATTATCCAAAATAATGCAAAAAAAAAATGCTGGAAGGAAAAACTAAACAGGACACTAATGACCTATGAGATAATATCATGCAGTCAAACATATGTATAAGCAGAGTCTTCAGGAAAGAGGATTGGAGCAGAAAAAAAAATATTTGAAGGAATAATTGACACACATTATAAGTATATAGTAACAAATTCTGAAAGACAAAGATAAAGAGAATATCCTAAAAATAAAAAGATGAACATTATATATAGGGTACAACAATTAAAATGATGGCTGACTTTTCAAGATCAACAATGCAATCTGCTTCAAAAAAAGAGAACTATGAATTTAGAATTTTATATATTCAGTAGTAATACTCTTCAAACCAAAAATAAAATAAAAACATTTTCATAATAATTAAAGCTGAGAGAATCCATTATTAATAGATCTATACTTGAGAAATTCTAAACCAAGTTCTTGAGGCTGGAGTGAAATGATACCAGTTTGGAAACTGGTAATTTGTTTTTACTGGAAGGTTGTAAAAGTACCTGAAATGGTAAATATATAATACTATTTTTTTCTAATTTCTTTGAAAAATATTTGTTTAAAGTAAAAGAAAAACATTGTATTTGGGGGTTTACAATACGTGTAGTAGCAAATTATATGACAGCAATAGCAAAAAAAAAACAAAGAAGGCAAATGGAATTATGGTTTTAAGTATCTTATATTGTACATAGAGTGATATTATTATATTAATTTGAGATATATATATTTTGCTGTGTATATATATATATATATATATATAGTAATCCCTGGAACAACTACTAAAGAATAAAGCAAAAGGATAACAATAAAAAGACAAAAAGAATATAAAAATCAACATGAAATATAGATATATTTGACAAAAATATGTATTCAGGCTAGAGGTTTTCTACAATAATTTTTGAAAAGACAAATACTCCAATAAAAACATACAAAAGAGACTTAAACAGACATTTTACAAAAAAAAAGACATAATTATGTTCAACATTGTTAATCATCAGGAAAATGTTAATTAAAACCTCAAGGAGATATGCTACATCCCCAATATAATGGTTAAAATAAAAAAGACTAACATGTTAAATATTACTTATTATCCTATAATTCCTCTCCTCGGTGTTCACCTGAAAGAAATAAAGACATTTGTCCACAAAGTAAATTCTATAAGAACGTTCACAGCAATTTTACTCATAATAGCCAAAAACTAAAAACATGATATCCATCAACAAGAACATGAATAAACAAATCATGGTACATTTATACAATAAATATAACTGAGCAACAACAGCAATAAAAGAATGAATTACTAGTGATGTGTGCAAGAACATGGATGAATCTCAAGGACAATGTTTTGGTCGGGGGAAACCAAAACACAAAAGAGTCCATACTACATTATTCTATTTATGTGAATTTAAGAGTAGAAAAGCAGGCAAAGCTAATTTGGGGGGATAAATCAGAAGAGATCTTGACTTTCTGGAATAAGGGTAAGGGATCAATTTGGAAGAGGCATAAAGAAATTTCCTAGATTGATAAAAATGTTCTGTCTTAATTCAAATGTATAAATTTGTCAAAATTTAAGATCTGTACATCTTACTATAATTATATGTATATGCTCTAAGTATATATACTTCCATAAAAATACAAAAAGTTACATTATTTAGACAGAGAAAGACAAATACAATATGATTTCACTTATATGTGGATTCTAAAAATAAAAAAAATAGGCAAACAAACAAAGCAGAATTAAACTTATAGATATGGAGAACGTTTTGATGGTTGCCAGACAAGAAGAAAGTTGGGGGCTGTGTAAAAAAAAATGAAGGGATTAAAATGTACAAATAGCCAATTATAAAAATAGTCATGAGGATGTAAAATATAGCATAGGGAATATAGTCAATAATATTATAAGAATTATATATGGTTCCAGGTGGGTACTAGATTTATCAGAAGGATCACTTCATAAGTTATATAAATGCCTAACCATTATGCTATACACCTGAAACTAATATAATATTGAATGTCAGTTGTAATTGAAAAAAATTGTTAATGTATTTAATTATTCTTTCTTTCTTGCACTACTCTTTGACTGTGATTTCCCCTCAAAGCTACTGGAAAAGGAAGGTACAGATTTGATACTACAAATTCTGCTCAGCTCCCAGCCTTATATAATATGCTTTTCAGCTCCAGGCTGTGGTCACCCCCAAACTTCTGAAATAAGGGGACTTTCCAACCAGAAAAAAAAATTATCAAGTTTATAATAAATTCACCATAAACTAACAAGTTGGGAGATGTCTGCCTGAACATAAGGAACAAAATAAGTGTCTATATTCTGTAATCCATCTGTCTAGTAGATAACCTGACTCATGAATATGACATAGGACTTGGAAGGCATAGAGCTGAAACTCCCAAATTGCAAATCAACAGTTTGCCATTCTTATTGAGGAATAAGAATCATGTTCACGAATAGCAGCCCCAGAATTTGGAAGAGAATGTTTTGCCCATTGATAGCCTTTTTAACGTACCTTAACTAAGTGTGTCTAAACCTCTTACCTCTAGTCAGCTATGGAGTATGGGAGTATGAGGGCTACTCAGTGAGTTAGAAAAATTTTAAAACTACAAGCATTCAAATAACTAAGAAATTAATTATTGTCCAGAATAAACGTGAAGCATTGTTAAAGAATAAACCTGAGAATATGAGAACACCTACTTACTCCCATCTTTCTACAGTAGTCCCCTTATCTGAGGTTTCACTTTCCATGATTTCAGTTACCCACAGTCAACCATGGTATAAAAATAGTAAATGAAAAATTGCAGAAACAAACAATTTATGTTTTAAATTGTGTGCTTTTCTGAGTAGCATGATAAAATCTTGCTCCCTCCTACCCTAGATGTGACTAATCCCTTTGTCCAGAATATGCACGCTGAACATGGTGCTCATCCATTAGTCACTTAGTAGCTGTCTTAGTTGTTAGATCAACTGTGTACCGCAGCATTTGTGTTCAAATAACCCTCATTTTACTTAATAATGACCCCATTATTAAGATTAGTGATGTCACCATACATAAGAGTAGTGATGCTGGCAACTTGAAAGAGAAGCCATAAAGTGCTTCCTTTGAAGGAAAAGATGTATGTATAGAAAAAAAACATAATATATATAGGGTTTGTGCTATCCACAGGGTCAGGCAACTGTTTGGAGTCTTGGAACATATCTCCCACGGATAAGAGGGGACAACTGTATGGTTAAAACCAATCTCCTGTCCAGGTACATTTCTCAGCAACAGTTTTTAGAAGACAATGCTAGAGGATTTTGGTGTACTGGACAAAACATTTCATTTTTAAAACAAAAGAATTATCAGTGGTTGGGTTGAGGGAAATTAAGAAAAATAGTTAAGGATATGGGCTAAAATTCTGATCTATCTAGGTTTAAATTTTCTCTCTACCCTCAAACTATGTGACCCCATGAAAGCTGCTTGACCTGTCTGTATTTTGATTCCAATTTGCAAAATGGGAATGGTAATAATTTCACAAGGACATTGTAAATGTTAAATTTAATTATATACATTTTTTAAATAACTTTTCGAGGCCCAAAATGGAGTCCCTCCTGCCCAGGGTGCCATTTTAACAAACCAAAACTTAGATAACTTTTATGTCCCTGTAAATGCTCTGCTTGACCAGACACACAGTGTATCAGTCAGCTGATCCCCAAACATAAAGCCCGTTCTGGGCCTTCTCAACCCAAACAAGGTCGACTATGTGGCCCCAGCCAATCAGATTTTTTTCTATTTTTTTCTCCCTTTTCTTTCTTTTTTATCCTATAAAAGCTTCCTCATTTCTGCTTTATTTTACATTTCAAAAAAGGAGACCATTCACTTCATGAAGTATTAAAAGTTTGTATCAACTAAAGTGTCTTCTTTAATCATTTTTATAATATATAAAGTACTCAGCATAGCTAGTGACAGATAATAATTTTCCAGTAAATGATAGCTATTATTATGGTGTCTTTTTACATTTCTCAGAAATGACAAAAAAAAAAAAAGCAATTTAGGGGAAAACTTTATCAATGTTCAGTTTTTATTCAAAAGAATTTACTTAAATTATTGTGCTTTTTATATCACATACATACATTTGTTGTATGAACTGAGAAAATGATTCCTAGGCCATATGATAAAAGCAAACTTATGCTTTTTTACCTTTTCCAATTACCATTCTATAGCTACTAATGAAGGAGCAGTTTTTGACTCCTTAAAAATTGTTGGTCAAAATGTCCCACCTTTAAAGGAACTGGTAATGACAAGAGGGAAATGATACCTACTGCTGCAGTACCTCGTGGGTCAATTCACAGCTCACCTCTGTGGTTCCATTGGAGATAAAGTTAGTTTTTTTTCATAGCAGGAAGTTCTAAGGATTCCTTATGAAAAGCTTTGTTTTATTCCCTGGAATATGGGAGAATAGCTGTGGCAGATGTCCAGGGAATTTTTACTCTAGCGAGTCCTAACATTTTAACTGTTTCAAAATAATCTGTGGTAGGGTAAGTTCCCCAGGGAACAGACTCTTTGACACTCAGAAACTGCATGCAAGAGCTTTCTTTAGGGACTGCTTTTAGGATTGGACCAAGATCCAGGCTGGCTGTAATGCACATACAACAGAGGCCCTAGCTAATTCTATAGTGAGCTCCTGGGCTGAGATGATTCTCCAGAGTCACCTTGCCTTGAAGCAGGAGAACTAGCCATTAGGTGTAGGCTGTCCCTGGGAGGGCACATGGCCCTGGGTAAGGCAGCACTGATGGCCAAGGGCAAATCCTGGAGGATATCAACAAAAAGTTATCGGCTGCAACACTTTTACCTGCTGAAACCTCAGTCCTGAGGGGGCTCCCAGTGGTGCACCACTGCCTCCACTCCACAGCCTCAGAGATTGCGAAACTCTCCCTGAGAGTGACCAATGACTACATGGCCACAGCTGTTGAGTTACATAAATACCAAATTAAATTAAAGCATCTTATGTTGTTATTCGTATCGCTGCTATTTTTAGCTTATCTCTGTCTGACTCTCTGGAAGATTTGAACTTCTACTCCCTAAGCTAAATTATGTCTCTTTACATGAATATTGGTGCTATTTAGAATGGATCAGAAAGCTAATCCCAAATCTGAAGGAGAATGCATTTTCATACCCAGAGAGATTAACAATTGCTACTTTTGACTTGATATGGTCCTGCTTAGGATAAGACTTCTAGAAGTAGAGAAACTATGATCTCAGAGTTTGGATTTTAAATTAAAGCTCTGTTTGTTGATACAGCTGAAAATGATTTGTGTGTGTGTTGGGAAGGTGGGGAAGATTGAATTTACTGCCACCATGGGTAAAATATACTGGTTTCTGCTCCTGAACTGAAATTTAACAAATACATCTTTACATATTACTGAAGCCACAGACTGATGACCTACAAAAAAAAGTCAGTGAAGACTGTTAACTAGATTCTGAGGGCAGAGAGAAATCAAAACAGCCTGTCCATCTCTGGTATGTAAGGGTGCTGCCCAAGCAGGGAGGCAGATGGTTGTTTTGTCCCAGAAAACAGATGCTTTGGAATTTCTGTGGTTAGGTATTGAGGGGAAAGCTGATAAAGTCAGAAAGATAAAGAGTCAGAGAGAGAGAGAGAGAGAGAGAGAGAATGAAGGAAATAATTACATTCCTCTTTCCTTTGGTCAATAATAACTAGATACATTTTTAACTCAAATAAAAAAACAGGAGATTAGCATAGTATGATTACTCCCTTGTCACTACAACCACTGCCTCACTTGCAAACTGAGTTTGATGATGATGATGATGATGATGATGATGGAGGAGGAGAAAGTGAAAGAGAGGCGGGGAGGAGGAGGAAGGGGAGGTAAAAAAAAATAGAAGATTTAAAACAAAAACCACAGCCGAAATAGGAAATAGAGGATGGCTTGCCTCATGAGTCCATGAACTTGCCTGAAGATCTTTTCTATTGGAAAAGTTGTTTTAAAATTTCACAAATCTCTGCTGAAAAGCTTTGAAGAAATGAGGACTCAAAAGTTAAAGTATCTGGCTTAGTAGGAAAAGGATGGTGCCTGCAGTAAGAATTTCTGTTTCAAGTCACATCTTGGCCATTTAATAGCCACTTAGTTTTGATTCCATCATTAACTTCCCTGAGCTTCATCTATGAAATGGAGCACAAAGAGTTGACATAAAGATCAATAAATATGAATGACAATGTTTTGTGCTCTATATAGTGCTACACAAATTTAATATCAGAAAATTTAGAGATAATGAATTTTTGTGGTTAATTCTCTAAATCAATAAGAATCCAGATACATTTTCTTTTTATTTAGCTTTGTTGCACACCACTTGAAGAAGCATTTTAAATTTCTTTCATCTCTTGAGTCAGTGCGATAATACTTCCTTTCTTATATACTAAGCAGTAATGGACATTCATTCAAGCAAATTGAGAGATGGCTACAATTTGAAATTATGTAAAGAGGCATTTACTGAATGCAAGTTGTCTTTACATTTTATGTCAATAAAATTGAACCAACTCTGGAAAGCTCTATTTAAAAGAATGAGTTCATTTTTAAAACACAACCACCTAATATTCCTTATGGTGACCCTATGACAATGCAAGATACTGTTAACATCAGCCTAAACTGCTTCTGAACTACCAAAGAAAGATTCACTAAGGACAGCTTTATTATTGTGGCAAATATATTTGGATTATTTCAACTCTTTTAGAATTGATCATCAATAGATACGTGAATTTCAGTTTACCCAAAGATTCCATTCCTTACAACATGAGATAGCTAGAATTTTCCCTATAGCCCCTGATCCCTAAAAAAAAATAGAACCCATTTTCATTTGCCTTTCAGCTGAACTTTTTCCTCTTCAGATTTTATTACTTGGGGCAAGTAAGTTGTCACATTGTTGCATTCACACATTTTAAATACTACTATTCCAACTCTCTTCTTTGCTTTTGCATTCAGTATCTCTCTCAGATCCAGAATGCAGTATTCATGTTGACAGAGTTAATCCAAAAAACTTTCCAAGCCTCCTCCTCCTCCCTTGATTCATTTGTTATTTTTGGAAGACCTTTAAGAAAGATATTATGCCTCCACAAAGATAATAGACAGATGATAAACATACAAAAAAAAAAAAGGCAAATCTCTTGCTCACACAGATCCATGTGAAACAAGAATGACATCTGGATGCCATAAGGTAGATTTCTCATTTGCTGGCAAAATGTTTCCTGGTTTTTCTGTTAAAGAACCATAAAGCAAGAAATGCTATTAAACCCACCCATACTCTAAAGTAACTCTGTCTAGTTCAGGTCTATGCTTAATCTGCTTTAAGTGACATGTTAACAAGTACAGAAGGTTTGGTATCCCCAGGGCTAAAATCTCAGAGTACTGATAAATCATAGTCGCTGTGAATCACAAAAGAGCACTTTTCTCCTTACGGAATAGGTTCTCCAAAATTTTATTTTTCATTTTCAAGCTCTGTGAATGACACTCAGAATAAAAAGAATCTTTTAAAATTCCAAACAATCTGAAAAATCCACTTATATAATATCATAAAGACTGATGGAAGCTCTGTTCCCCTCCTAGAGCTCTGTTCATTTTCGGTCAGTGTTTATGGCTTGTGATGTCTGAGGGCTTCAAGGTATCATCCCAAACCATTGAAAGGTACCAGATTTTGCATTTAAAAAGCTGATTTGATGCTCTTTGGTCTGATGAGGGCACCCTGGGAAGTTTTCTACTTGCAGTTAATGCCTCTGAGAAATGAGCATTCTTAAGCAAAAAGTTCTTTCATGCTTTTGTGTGGTGTTTTTTCTATTGCCTCAATTTGAAATATTGTCTCTTCTCCAATTCTCAATGTATTGAAATATTTTAAGTCTTACTCAAATACCACTTCCTTTCTAGAATTCTCCCGTGTTTTCCACAATTAGAACCAATTGTATCTGCTTCTCAGCACTCTCTGCAACATACTATTTATTCCTCTATTTTGTACCTATCCTTCCTTTTCTTATAGTTAATTCCATATCTGTTAACTTTTCTCCAGCAGAAATTCATAAGTGCTCTGTGTGTCTATGCTAGCATAGGACAGGTAGAAATAAGACATAGTTTGAACCAAATTCTTTTGTCTGATATCTAAATTATGTTTTGACCAAAAAAATATTTTAAAAACCTTTAGTGTAGCACTTCTCTTTTGATTTCACATCCAGAATTTTCCATGGAAACATTTTTTTTTTTATGTCTCCTGAACTGACTTTGTTCTCATGCTGTAATGGAGACATTGCAGAGACCAAAAATAAAAAGCCCTGATTTTGAGAGCTGCCCATAGCTTAGGAAATCAAACAAGGATTCTACTATTTAACTCAGAAGGTCAAAGTCAAGACTCTAATAGAGAAAAACAAAAATTTATGGATGCTTGTTTTATTCTAGTCCCCTGGCTATGACAGAGAAAGGGGTCTGCACCTGCATTCCTCACAATGAACTCTTCCAATAAGTATCAAACCAACTCCTGTCCCCAAAATCAGCTCTTCACAAATGCAGACTCCAATCTGACTAGAAGAAGCAGCACCCAGAGGATAAACACACTATGAGCAATATGTAAGTGATGTGTCACATCACGAATATCAGGAATGTAGGGCTAAGGAGCAGAGAGAGATCAACCTGCCACCACCTCCCCCTCACTCACATCCCCAGGATTCTTCGTTTTCTCAGAACTTTTCTCAAATAAACAACTAATTTGTTGGTATTCTTAAAAGAGAGATTAAAACAATAATTGGTTCACAAGAGATGTTATTTGTTCTGTGTGGTTGCTGGCTCTCTAATTTTCTTAAGGGCAAAGGGTGAGTCTAGAATATAATATCAGAGCAGAACACCAAATCTGAGCTACAAAAACACATGCATCTTCCCTAGAGACAAAATACATTGCTTTTCTTATAACTGCCTTAGTACTTTACAGTGTTTTCATTCAATAATTAACTTTCAATATTTTTTTTCCTGAAGATAAAAGTGACCATATGGCTAATATGGTAGTAATTAGGTAATTTTAGGACTTTTTCCAGGTAGAAAACCAAGATTCTCTTTTCCAAATATAGCCATGCACTTTAATTTTTTAGGATAATGAAGAGAGAAATGGGAGGAATGAGTAAATTCTTGAGATCATTCAGAAAAAAACCCTGATATGCACCGTTTAGACTTACCCAAACAAGTGTAACATTGCAGCCTTAGGCAAGGACCAATGGAAAAAGCATAAGAGATGTAGGATTCTTTGTTACCTGCCAGCACAAGCTGTCTTCTGAAGAGGACAGGCATGTAACTACATAATGCTGGGTCTGCTATGCCCAGCGTGGCATTCCCTAGAAGAGGGGTCTTTAAGTAAACAGGGATCCTGGGGAGAATTGTATCACCGCAAAAGTTGATGGAGTACAGGGAGTGCAAACCGTGAAGTTCACAATCTGAGCAACCTGACCACTTTACCTCCTACTGCTTCCTTTCCATTTCCTCCTCCTTCACAGGTTTAAGCATTTGTCAGGACACTACTAGAGAAAACTGAGAATGCAGTGCTATTGTCAATAGCTTCTTGTTCAGGGAGAAATCTGTTATCCTGCAAACTATCCTAATTTTCTTATTTTTTTCCTGAAGTCCTTGAGAATACATGAAAAACATGTTTCATTTTGTTACCTGTTTTGTTGTCGTTGCTGCTGCTGCTGTTAGAAATGTTTGTAATTATCACAAGGGTAAAAGTCCCCTCCTCTTTAAAAACCAGGCGGTAAATAACAATTGCACTTTTCATTCAGACAAATCAGCCAGCAGTGAATGACTTTGAGACAAAATGTGCATAGGTGGTGTTCTGAATATCCCTTTTGAGGGCAATTCAGTGCCAGATAGAAAGAAAGAAAGAGTTATGAAAACGTGAAGCTTCAAATGGTGCAGAATGGATATAAGGAAGAAATTTTATAACTATTTAAGAATTATTTATAGTTTCCACTAAGTAGCAGAGGAAATCAAAATTAAAATCTATTTTTTAAAGTAGTAATTTAGTACAAGATAAAAATTATCTTGCTAATTGGTTCAGAAAATAGCCAGGGGAACCTATTGTATATTTAGCATTTGGAGTGTGTGTGTGTGTCTGTGTGTGTGAGAGAGAGAGAGACAGAGAGACAGAGAGACAGAGAGAGAGAAAGAGAGAGAGAAGCTAGAGTGAGATCAGCATAGACCAGTAAGATAACAAATATATTTCAATTTCTAAGTGTTTTATGCAGCCCACATTCCCAAGCACTTTTAAACATTTATCTTACTGGAGGAGTCCAAGAGTAAGTTTAACAAATACATTTGGTATATTCAAAATCATTGAATACAGTGCAGCCACCTAAGCACATTCTGGAGGGCAGAGTTGAGAAAAGGGAAAAAGAGTGGGAAGAGCTTAGCTCAGGGAAGAGTTCTAGGAGGACCTGAGTCATCAGGCTGAGCTCTTACCACTTTCGTTTTTGAGAACAGAATGTTGGTTACCTTGAGATACAAGTTCTTTTCGGCAACAGCCTTTGTCATCTCCAGTGGCCTTTATAATCTCCACCATGTTACTCCTGGTTCTAGGATATTTACCTCCTAGTCTATGATAATTTAGTCTCTCTGCAATATACAGAAGAAAAAAAAATCACCTGCTCTCTCTTGTGCTTTTTCAAGATTCTCCTCTTCCTTGCTTAACTAAATTTAAGTCCTCTGCTTCAAAGAGAAGGAAGAAGAGCTGTGTGTGTGTGTGTGTGTGTGTGTGTGTGTCTGTGTGTGTGTGTGTGTCTGTGTGTGTGTGTGTCTGTGTGTGTGTGTGTTTCAGTGTAAGCACAGGATAGACTTTGCCTTTGCTAAATGGAGCCTATTCAAAACTGGTCTCATAACTGTCTATTGTGTTTAGGCAGCCTCTAGAGCAAATTGTGGAGCGAATATGGAACGTTGGACATTTACCTCTGGAGGATTAGAACTATCTTCTATAACCTCAGAAAATGTCTGTCGAGGGTAAGGTTATTTCACAGATAAAACACATATCTGAATGAGACTAAATACCGAAAAGATGCCAGATCACCCAAGATAATTTAACACATTAAAAGAATTGCATTTTCAACAAAGTAACCAATGGAATATTTATTTTTTTAAAATATTCGATTTGACAAAATTATCCTAAAATTTGCTTGGGAGAATGAACTATAAAAGTATCTCAATGTTTTAAAATAAGATGAAGATGAAAATAATAACAAGCAGGTGGTATTCATTCAAGTAATTAAACCATATTATAAAATAATAATAATTAAAACTATGTAGTAGAAGTCTGAGATTAAACAGACAGATAAATAAGACAAAATATAAATTTCAGAAATAAATGCAAGTACATATAAATTATGGCATATTGAAAAGTGTTATGTCAAATTATTAAAGTAATGTTGTATTATTTAGGTGCTAGGCTAAATATAAAGGAGAATATTAACTTCTCCCCTCATAATGTACAGAAAATTAAATTCCATACATACTTAAGAATAAAATATAAATAATAACATTAATTTTTAATCTGGTAGAAAATATTATCAAAATTTTTCTGATCTTGGGGCATGACTAAGCGAATATTTAAGGATAGACTCTATAAAAGACAATATTGATAGTTGTTACTATCTAAGAGGAAAACCGAATATCAAAAATTCTATCAACAAAATTAAAAACCGAGGGAAAATTCATACACACACAAAGAGCAATGTAAAAGAAATTCATGGTAGAAAAAGAATTAAGTTATTTACACAGCACTTAAAAATCAGCAAAAGCAAGGACAAAAATAAAGACCTAAAAATATGCTTAATTTAAAAAATAATTCAGAAAAGAAAAAATGACCAAGTAACAGATGAATTCTCACCTTTCCTAATAATAGATATGAATTTAAACAATAATATACCATATTTTGCTTATCAAATTGACAATGATTGAAACAAACAGTGCCAAATGAGGTGCAGAAAAATGGGGCTTTAATCTACTACTGCTGAAAAGTGAAAATGTTTTTTACTTTCTAGGAGGATAGAATGACAATATATATTCCAAGCCTTAAAAATGTACCTTACTTACTCTTTTAATCGTAAACTCCTCTAAAAAGTTAATCAGAGATATTTTCTAAGATTTACGTAGTAGATATTAATCACGTGTTATATATTTTAAAAATGGAAAACAAAGAATCAAGTAAATATTATAAAGTCTCTTAAAATTAAGCCATAAAATAAGTGATGTGGAAAAATGCTCATAATATATGGTTGAACATAGAAGCATATTTTTAAATAGTATAGTTTTGATTTTTTAAAATCACACACACAGCACACACAAATGCACACACACACACACACACAAAAGAACGACTAACTAGAAGAATATACCTCAAAATGCTACCAGTTCTTATCTTCGAATGCTGGGGTTCCAAGTAATCTTTATTCTCTTCCTTAGGCTTTTATGTGTTTATAAAAGCCAAAAAACATTACATATATTTAAAAGGACTCATTTTTTTAATTCAAGAAAATGTTATTAAAATAGTGAAGACAAAAAAGTTAATTAAAATTGAAGAAAGTATTTTATCTATGTCTCTAAAGAGGCATTTCTCTGCAAGGATAAAAAATATTCTTACAGTTCTTTAACCACATCCTTCTTAAGTTCAAGCACTAAGACACAGTTTCTGGCAATTTAATTTCTGGAAATCTGTACTTTAACAGCTGGGGAAATGAATAAACTGTATATTAATGGACTCACTTTGTCTTATAAGCCTGTGCTTAAATTGCTCATATTTAGCTATTGGAAAGTCTCTGGTATGAGCAGAGGAAAGTTTAGAATTTAACAATGTCAGTACTTTTTTTCATTTTCTATTTTATCTTCTTCAGAGAAGATGAAGGGAAACTAAACTGTGTGGCTCCAGGGCATTTTCTATAACTGAACACACATAACTTTCCTGATATGAAATGGATATGTAATCCATTTTCCTTCCCTGTGCTTTTAGTCTACTGTAGTAGTTGAAGCATTTCTACAGTTAGTTATCAGCAATGCCACCAGACTTAGGCTGGTGTGGAATTGCCTCTGGGGTGGTAAAGTAGAGGCTCTCAACTCCCAACTGCTCATCCTTTTAGGAAAAAAATGAGAAAACATCCCCAGGGTTTTTTTAAAGCCATGTAATCTGGGGCAGGCTGCTTAACTTACCCCTGCTGCGATTCCTCATTTGAAAAATAGGGGTAATATTACCAAACTTATGACGTTCCAATGAGGAATACATTTTACAAAAAAAAACATAATAATACAAAATGGTTTTTTTGAAGGGCGTGGGGGAAAAACTCATACAAACATCTTGCCATTTCATAAATATTACTCTGAAAAAGCCATTGGTATTAGCAGAATGAGATTTGAGAGTCTTCACTCAGGCAAGTTGTCACCAGCACCTTCATGGGTTATGGAGTTGTGGAGTGACCTTTCCCCTTGATGTTTGCAGCCACCGGACGATATTGACAATGGGCCTAGGAAAAGAATACTTCCTACCAATATCAAATCTAATGTAAACTGAGAAAGGCCGCAATCCATGTCTCTGCTCTCTCAAAGTCCTGTCAAATATACTCTTTTGAAATAATCATTCATGGCAGAAAAATTTCAAGTCAACTATTTTATTGAAATGTATCACAGCAAAAATGTTGTTTGTTTTTTTTTTTTTTTTCCTTCAGTCACTTTGCTGATAATTCTTTCTCCTCTCACACTTGCCCTCTCTTTATGGATGAGATCTGAGATTCTGCCCTCCCTCTTTCTTCTCCATGCTCACTTCATTATTAATTTAATCTGCTCCTTTTTATTTCTGCAGAGTTATCTACAGGCCCAGTTAAAATGAGGATTATAAACTAAGATAATCATCTCCACCAAAGGAAAAATAAGAAAATAAGTGAGAACAAGTGCTTCTGAAGAGATGTTTGGGGAGCTTTCTGTATTGAGATCACAGCAGCAGTGAGCAGGGGCTAGGATGCTCTAAGATGTATTCATTAAATTCATGCCCTTATCACTCTAGGAAGATTTTAGTGTATGTCTGATCAATGAATTTAAAATACTCTGGAATTATATTTGCCTCCTATTTGTGTGAACATGCAAACAGTTGTTCCGAATGGCTATCACCAAAAAATACAGCTATTATTACTCCACGTGCATTCTTTCACTAGCACTTTTCTAAGGAAATGAGAAGAATCAAACTTTATCCAACTGCTTCTTTCAAGTAAATTTAAACCCAGCAGAATTTATTATATACACAGCAGTGGCCTAGTCAATATGGGGGATGTATAAAGAACAGGGCTCAAAACATGGGCTTTGGTGTTTGGCTTTGAATGTTGGTTCTGTCATTTACTAGCTATATTAGTTTCCTGGGATTGTTATAATAAATGACCACAAATTGCACCACTTAAAATAACATAAATTATTTTCTCACAGTTCCAGAAACCAGAAATTTGAAATCAAGGTGTTAGCAGGGTTGGTTGCTTCTGGAAGCTCTCAGAGAGAATTCATTTCATGCCTCTCTCCTAGCTTCTGGTGGTGGCTGGCAACCTTTGTCACCCCTTGGCTTGTAGAAGCATCACTCTAATCTCTGCCTCCACCTTGACATAACAGGTACTGTTATTTTATCCCATTATCCAGACAAGGAAACTGAGGCACAGAGAGGCTGAGCAACTCATCCAAGGCCCCACCCAGGGCCAGTCAGGGGTAGAGCCTGGCTTGGAGCCTGCGCTGTCAGCCTCTACAGAGGACCTTCTTTGTATGTCACAAATCTCCTTCTCCTTTTTTCTATAAAGAAACCAGTCACTGGATTTAAGGCCAACCCTAAATCCAGGATGACCTCATCTCAACATCCTTAACTTCATTACATCTGCAAAGACTATTTCTAAATAAGGTCCTATTCACAATTACTGAGAATAAGGACTTGATATATCTTTTTGGAGCTCTATTTAACCTATATACCAGTGGTGTGAGCTTGGCTGTTATATAAACTTTAAGCCTCAATTTCCTTGTCCATAAGGTGGGAGTACTGATAATACAATATTGTAGAATCATAATAAAGATTAAATAAGGTAATATTTTAAGGGCTTCATATATTGCTTAGTTAATAGTGAACACTTAATACTTATCAGCTGTTAATGTAAATAGTATTGTCATTATTTTACTATTAAGACTCCTGCATTATTTAGATGTAACAAAGCACAAATCCTTCCCCAAGAGTCTTATACTCCAGGAAAGGATTACGTGCATTGAGTCCAGACCTAGATTAAACTTTTAGAACTCATGCAGTCCTTAATATTGTTACACATGTGTTTGCTGAGACACCTGAGATCACAGAGGACAGATTACAGGTTGATTTCTGATGTGCTGATATGAAGAGTGCCTTCTTTTGTACTTCAAAATCAGCATGCTCTCCTAACATCTCTTCTAGGACCTCTCAAGGAAATGACAAGTAAAAAAAGATTCTGTGGTTTTGGGATTTCTGAGAAGATGCTCATCTTGAAGTTTTCCACACTGACACATGAAGCATCACTTAAAAATCCCTGGCCAGAGGGGCCACTTTGTGACATTCTACAGAGGAAAATCTTTTCAATAATCTTCCCCACTCACTCTAGTTTCCTATGGCTCTTCTATACTTTGACACATTAGAATACATGAAGGTACAAGCTAAAGATTGTATGAACAATTGTTTTTCTCACAATGTCAGCCACCACCAGGAAAAGTCCGCTTTGTCATAGTGAGAATAAATTTCAAATGAATCTATCAACACCAAGTGGTGTATTAGAGTAGAATATCTACTAGAGGAATGTGTTAAGCTCCTGAAAAAAAAAAACATAAATAAGAACTGAATCCAGCAAAAAAAGTCTCACAACTCCATGTTTCTTAGTCATTAAAAAAATCTTTAACTTTTCTCAGGTGAATTTTCTTCTTCATCCTATATTTTGTTCATTTATCTATGGAACATGAATGCCTAGCAGATAAGTAGAGGTTTCACCCAAACTATTTAACAAGATGTATACCTTTAAATAACTGTTTTTTAATAGAGTTCTGAACATTCATTCCACTTACTAAGTAGTTTCACGTATTTAGTCAAAATAGACAAATCTGTATATGGACATGACATTTAACATATACATGTTAATTAATTTTATTCCAAACTTTTCAGGATTAACTTAAATGAATCCTAGTGAAAAGGGTGAAAACAAACTTAACAAAATGAGAAGATTAAAGTGGAGAGAAAGGTTTTGTTTTATTTGTCTGTTTTTTAATTCTTCCAAAAAACCAAACATATAAGGATACTCTGCTGCCACACTGTGAACTTAAATTTTTTCAAAGTGAAAAGATCTTAGGATGTTTTTGACTAAAAAAAAGAAAAAAATATATTTTAATGCCTAAAATCCAAGGATGTGAAGACAAGAGAAAACATAAGCCATTTGCTTTGTTTGAATTTAACTACACATTTTTTTCTGAAATCTGCTCTCTTTGGAACTGAGAGCGTAAATGAGTGAGCCTGTGGGTCTGGTGGTTACATGATTCTATATAAAATACAGATGGCAAGAGAAATTATTCCCCATATGCCCTGATTTGGATTCGGCTCTATGCTCTCTGCAGAAAGGGGTCATTTCATCCAACTCTGTGGTCAGTGGCAAACTATTCGTTGAACTGTCCCAAAACACAGAGCCTGGCCTATTGATGAACTGACAACTCAAAGGTCAAACAAATGATTTTGTGTTTTATTTCCAGGGAAAAGAAAATTGATGCTGGAATTCAAATGGGCTTATTACAGAAACTGACGTCTAAGATGGTAATACAATGAGTGATTCCAACCCTGGAGTGACCGATCATGAAATACAAGGGGAAATAATACTCTGGGATCCAAATATACAGCCAGAAATGGACTTGCCACAACTTATTTGTATGAGGCCAGAACTTTGCCCTGGCACTTAAATAGAAATAAAACTTTGGCTATATGCTCCCTTTTTGAAAGGGAGCTACACAGACATGATTGACTAATACTAAATATTTTTTTAGAAAATAAAGCAGGAAAGGACCACTGCATTAGTTTGTAATTAACTGCTAAAGGTACTCCCTGAACCAAACAAAGGTGCATCCAGCATTTAAAACATTCAGAAACAAACATTAAGCCATTGGACATACTTTTTCAAGGTACTGGCCTTTTGGAAATCTTGGGAAATGTTATGAGAATCAAAGACAGAAGCATATACCATCTACCTTTTTTATCAGACTTATAAGCTCCTCCCAAAATCTTTGAAGAGCAGAAACAGAGCATATAGCAGTGGAAGACAAAATAAAGTGGTTATACTCTTTTATGTATCTGGGGTCTGTCAGAAGGGCAGAAAATCATTCACGATCAAGGCATAGACTTTTTTCTCCGTCTTATCACACTCAAATTCCATGTTGGGTTTTGAGTTTTGAGTAGAAACATCAATCACACTCTCCATGAAATATAGTAGTACTCATTTATCCATGGGGAATATATTCCATGTGGATGCCTGAAATTGTAGATAGTACCCACCTCTGCACATATACTATGTCCTCACTTGACATCATTGATAGTTTCTTGGAAAATGTGCCTTCAAGCAAAACAATGTATAATGAAATCTATTTTACCATGAGCTAATTGGTATAAACAAGAGTTAAGCTCCTATGGCATATTTTTGGTCACAAAAAAAAATCACCAAACTTATAAATAAAGACCCAAAAACACTTCTAATATTAAACATTAATATTAATGTGAGCTATACATACACTGAAGATTAATAAAATCAAATAAGATATTTATTTATTTCCAATCTGCTTATTCCAGTTCAAGGTTGCAGGGGATCAGAGCCTCTCCTAGCAGCTCAGGACACCAACTGAGACATGACACCCTTCCATCACAGGGCACTCTCACACTCACTCCCACACTAACTCAGACCGGGGCCATTTAGACACACCAGTTCACCTCACATGCATATGTTTAGGTTGTGGAGGAAAATGGAGTACCTGGAAACATCCTAAGCAGACATGAGAAGAATGTGCAAACTCCACACAGACAGTGGTCCCAGCCAGGTACAGATATTTTTTTCTCATTAATGTTATAATGAAACAATGTTGAATGAAAGGACATTATTTAAGGACCTGCTGTACTGTGTGTTTTTCCATACATACATAGCTATAATAAAGTTTAATTTATGAATTAGGCACAGTAAGAGATTTACAATTAATAATAAAATAGAATAATTATGATAATATACAGTAATAAAAGTTGTATAAGAGTAGTCTCTCTCTTAATCCATTTCCCATTTAGAAAAAATAAGCGCAGCTCACTACTAGCATTAATTTAATTTTACATAAACATGCTCTTCAAGCCTGAAGCAAATCTGACTGGTTTTCAGTGTGAAAATAAAATATAGAACCTGTACTTGGAGTTATTTCTAAATGGAATTTGTCTTTAATCCTAATGTAACAGAAATGTACACATATATGGGATTCATCAAATGAATCCTTAGCTAACAACTGTTCTAGAACAATGTTAACACCGCGCTTAAGAATGCTACATTTTCTAGGATTTGACATTTTCAGTAATCGAGAATTACTATATTTTGTAAATGGAAATGCCAATACTAAAAATAGAATGCTGTAAATAGAATGGTGTCATTTGTTTTCAAAGACTATCAATATGCTAGAGTGATGCGAAAATAATAATAAAAGCGAGATATTTTGTGGCAAACTGTTGGGGTAAGGTTAGGACTATACTCTGTAAATTATCTTGAAGTAAACACTGCAGCCACAAGCGCTACTGGCAAGTATTCTCGGGGCAAATAGGATATGGATTAAAACATTTTCTTGTACTGTACTCACTTTTTTGCTTAAAGTAAGCACTTTGGCAAATCTAAATCGCCAGCATGACTACTTTTGTGCTTTGGAGCCATTATTAAGTTAAAAATAATGGTTACTTGAACACAAAGTATTGCAGTACTGAGACAGTCAATCTGATAACCATGTAGGTTACTAAGTGACCAATAAGCAGATAGTGTATACAGTATGAAGACCCTGGATAGAGAGATGATTCATGACCAAGGTGATGGGATGTAGCAAGACAGTGATAGATTTCAACACATTGCTCAGAAAAGTGAGCAATTTAAAACTTATGAACTATGTATTTCCAGAATTTTCCATTTAATATTTTTGGACCATGGTTGACCTCAGGTACCAGAAACTGCAAAACGCAAAAGAGTGAATAAAGGGGACTACTGTACTGCCATCAAGAGCACTCCATGCCTCTGCTTGGAACTTCAAAAGATCACAATTCTTACCACAAGCCCCTGTATATCATCCTGAAAAATGCAACATCTTAGCAGGTACTAAGTCTAGGCCATTTGTGTATCAGTCTATTTCTCACACCTACTCTCACCAGAGTCCTTTTTGACCTTTCCCTAATTGCCTACAAGAAAGGTGAAATTATAGACAATTATTCTTATGTAGACCCTGGAAGTTTAGGGAAAAAAATCAGAAGTGAAATGAAATTAGAAGATATCCTTAGAAAGGGTGAAGGACATGAAATACTTCACTACCAGTGATTTGAACCTTTCCAGGGATCAGTGAATTCCCAAATGAAATCTAAATTCAAGGCTACTTGACAATTCCATTTTAAAAATGTGATGATAGTTTACAACTTTGGTCACAAAGAGCATATGCCTTTCCATTTTGACAACTTTTTGGAAGAGAAGAGTGACACAAAATGCACCATGGACAAGGAATGAAAATTGCTCTGGACACTGAATTTTGGACATTGAAACACAGGAGATGCCAGGCTCTGACACTCTATATTTTTTTCTTTGATCTGACTCTTCAAACATGATTCATGTACTGGCAAATTTCCCTCGTGTCCCTGGTAAGCTTCAAATTAAACCACAGGTTGGCCCAGTATCTTTACATTGGCTTTCCCCATTGTTTTTATATATGAAAAGGAAAATAAAAAAGAAGAAAAACCTCACTGGGCATTTTACATGTGGTTTTCATATTGTCTCTTAATCACTTGGTTTGAAAGTATATCAAAGAGGAAACAGGAGTCAAAGTGCTTGAGGTTGGGGTGAGAGCTTCAGACTCCTATAAGCCAACATTAATGTGTAGAGCATTTAATATAATTCAAGAACATCTGCAGGGCAGCTGTATTCTGTAGACCAGACTCACAATAACCTTTCATTACATATCATCACCAAATGAGAAACAGATCTGTGTGTGTGAGTTGTATGTGTATGTAATGTGTAGGAAATCTAATTGATGTGGCTTAAATTAAAAACAATGGCAAATAATTTGAACCTATTTTTAAAATATTATAAATTTTTAAATTTAAAAATATTATGACTACTCCCCATCAATACGCTGAGTAATCGTTGAATTAATGATTCAGAATGTTGTTTTTCTCCATATATGTTGAAAAACAGAAACTCAGTCAATTATCTTCAAGGCAAGATAAAATAGCTATATGATTCAAATATCCAACCAAGTTGGCAAAGCCTGGATTACCAAAAGAATGAGCCTTTCTGCATGTTTGCATTGAGTCACATGGAACACCTCAGATTATGTTCCCCCCTAAGTCTTGCTCTCTCTGTGAACAGATACTCACCACTCTTCTGCTTTTATCCCTAGGTTACAGCTGATAGTTATGGAACTCTGCTTATTCTCCTGATTTTGTCTCCTGCTGATCATATGGCAGAGATGGTGCCCATGAAACACCCACCCTCTGCCTTTGGAATGATCAGAACCTTTCTTTAAAAGTGTTCTGTGGACATTTTCTATGAGACATTAATTCTTATTGTATGAAAAGAGAATTGCATAGTCTAATAAATGTAGGAACTACCAAATTAAACAGGATTTATGACTGCAGGACTTCTCAAACCCTTTAATTTGACAATATATTATGCATCCAAACGGGATAAAGCAGGTTTGGTCCTGTTGGATCTGTCCCTGGGGTTCAGACAATATTTTTTAAACTCAAAAAATTATTTTGTGTTTATTTTTTTCCTACCATACAAAGTATTGGAAAGTTTGAGTCGGCCCTACATAATAATAAGGCTGTATATTTTATTCACCTCTGCAAAACATCCTTGATTTCCTACTTAAAAGATGCTACGAAAAAATGAGGAAACAATAGTGCACCTACTTTTAAAAAATCTAAAATATTAATACCCAAGCTACTTCTGAAATTTTGCAGTTTGTTACTGTTTTGTTCATGCTGATTCTTTTTGAAATTATTTTTTATTTTTATTTCATTTATTTTTTTTTATGCCTACAGCACCTGGTCTTCCTAAGCGGTCTCCCACCCAAGTATTAACCAGGCCCGACCTTGCTTAACTTCCCAGATCAGACACTGGGATTGTTCAGGGTGGCATGGCTGTAGACCATGGACCATGACTCCACTGGGGTGTGAATCCAGGACCTTCTGCGTGTAAAGCAGATGTGCTAACTGCTACACTACGGAACCACATTGTTTTTCTTTCTTTCTTTTTTTTTTTTTTTTTGCTCAACTGTTGTCAGTTGCTGTTATTAAGGAAAAAAATGTCTTTCAAAGGCTTCTCATTATCAGCTATGTCAAAAATGGCAGGGCATACCTAAGCAATGTCACCAAAATAAAAAGGAAAAATACAAATCTACTAAATGCCTAGACTATGAGTCAATCAGTAATTGAATGCCTTGAGTTAAACCAAGCAGGGATGAAAATGACTAAAATAAAAGACAGCCAGGCTACCGATAGTAAATCACAGCTGGAAATAAAATTAAACTCTTAAATTTAAAGTTTTTAAATTTTCTGTGTGTGTGTGTGTGTGTGTGTGTGTGTGTGTGTGTGTGTGTGTGTTATTGTGTTAAAGGGCATAGGTGTAGAGGTGAGGTTTTTAGTGGATAAAGAAACAAACAAGATGAAAATTTTTAGTAAAATAAATAGGGAATGGAGAGTACAACCAGATGGAAAAATAAAAAAAAATTAATTTACATTTCAAAACAACCTAAGGGATCCAAACTCTGTAAAAGGAATATTCTATGACTGGAGAACATGTCTAAGACACACATAACTTCATCACTATGCAGATTGTACAATATTTCTTATGCAGCCCAATAAATGTGCCCAAAGATAGCATTTTAAGCTACACAGAAAATACCGAAGCCCAGACATATTTCAATGCCAATCCCTGGGTAGGCTAGCCTAGGGCAAAATATTCTGGAACACCTGGTTGGCTGAAGAGTTTCCTTGACTGCATTTGGGACCAAAGAGGCATTTATTTCAGCCTCTCTGACACTTTCATATGGTAAAGAAGCAATCACAGAATACTGACTTTATTTTTTTTGAAGCATCAGTTTTGATTCACTTAAAAAAAAAAAAAAAAAAAAAAAAACAACGATGAGTCCGGTGGAGTGGGGGAATGGATAGGAAGATGCATGAAAGGAAGGAGGGAAGAAGAGTAATGTGTTTCACAGCTTCAAATGAACACTGTTGGAAAAACGTCCAGAAAGCAATTTGAAGTGAAAATATTTGGTTTCTGGCTAAATAGCCAGTAGCTTTTTATTACAAAATGGAAATAAACAGTGCTGCTCATTTATACCAAAAAAGGGTAATCTATAAATAATCCAAATCCCAAAATAAAGGTTTTGCTCAACAGACTAGAGGTCTTGACTTCAGTTTCCTTAGTGAGTACATCACATAGGTTGAGGTTATGATTAGTAAAAAGTCTCAAATATTATGAGTCTACACCCCAGAAGGCCATGGCCAGTATGATCAGTGCATTTTACTTTGTTTATTGGGCAGATTCCCTCTCTCCCATACAGTGCCTGGCAATGCTAAAACCCAAGCCCAAACCATATGCAATGACAATAATAAAAGAAAGTCACACCAAAGTTAACTTAAATGAGAGATGTTCCTATGAAATTATTCTATCTAATGGTCAATGGCTTACAAAAGAGAATGAAAAACAAATTCAAAATTCAATAATGCTTACAATGAGGAGAGAGGAGTTGGTCAAGAGAAAAATAAGAATAATAATATTTATTTATTTATTTATTCCATGATATATTGAATACCTACTAGGTACTGTAGATTATAAAAAGGAGTAAAAAGTGATCGCCTGGTGAGGAAGACAGGAGTCAACAGATATATCACTGAAGATGCACATATGTAGACACCAATATCTTTCAACCAACAGTACTTTAAAGGTTTCTGAGTGTTTTCAGTTATGTTATCTCTTGGTCTTCATAACACCCTTTAGATATAAATCAGGCAGGTAATGTATGAGAATACAAAGTCATGTTTCTTTCCAACCTCTGCTAATAAAGTCGAGGAATGAGATTTGTGCTCTAGTCTCTGCTGACAACTCTCTCTATCTAGAAAACTAAAAGTAACTTAGTAAGATGTTTTTTCATGTTTAATCACTTCAAAAATAGCTGTTTGTCTAGATCCCATTCTCTCCAACGTCTCTCTTGCCCTTAAAGCTAAGTAAGCCTTGTGGAATAGAACAATCCCAGACTATCTTAACTACATGTTAGACAAATGACTCCCTCATAGCAAGAATATCACTATGTGAAATTAGTCACAGAGACTAGTATTAAAAATCCCATAAATAATTTGAAAATCTAAATTGTGAATGTTGCTCTTTAATTTATCCACTGAAGTCAGCACCTATAAGAGTGATGAAGAGAGTCAAGCTCTCTACTTTCCTGAGGAAGAAATAATAATCAAGGAAACAAATGAATAAGATAATTGCAGTTACTGTAAATGTTTTGGGGAAAAAATACAATGAGATGATATAATGAAGAGATCAGATGATCAGAGTCATTTTGAGAAAGTGACATTTGAGCTGAGATATGAAGGTTCCAGCAATTGGAAATCTGGGACAGAGTACTTTAGCCAGAGGAGAAACCAGAGCAGAGGCTTCAGGTGGCAATGAGCTCAAAGCACACCATGGCAAAGAAGGAATAGCTAGTCCAAGAGGAGGTTAGAGGGCATCTCAGGTTTAAGGCTGTGCTAAAAAGCTGAGAAGATGGGATCTTATTCTTAAGTGCAGCAGTTTCCACTAAAGGATTTTAGTTAGGTCAGTGAAGTTATCTGATTTCAGAATATTGATCATGAAATGAATTCTCCAAACTCCAAATACAGAAAAAAAGATGTTATTTTGGAAGCAGCTGGCTTATTATCTATCTATCTTATGAATAGAAATATGTCTGAATAACTTGCACAAGTAAGGTGGGACATTCGCAAGTGCCACTCTGACTATAGAGCCTTGCTATTTATTTGTGGCTCTTGAAGGTTTTCAATGCAGTCCTCGTACAAAAAAAATTTCAAGCAACCATGAAGAAAGAGTCCAGGGGTTGCCATCATGGACTCAGTCGAGCATTTATCACAGCCATAGTTGCAGAGTTTATGAAGCTGAGTTAACACACAGCAGGAGCATCCAGGCATTGTTGCTGGAATTGCTTCTTCTATGTTGTCTCCTGGGAAACAGATTCAGTGACCCAATCCATTCCTCCATTTCTAATTTCTGCCATCAATGGCCAATTTTTTTTCTAACTAGGATTTCTCAAGTATGTCTTCAGTGTATTGAGGATGAAATAGCAGGCATACAGCATTTTTTAAGCATGAACTACCTTCTGTATAATAATCAACTATCTCATTTATTCAGCCTGTCATCTGTTACCCATAAGCAGTTCCATATGCATTGGTTTATATTTGGGACACAAGGCTGTTCAGCCATAACAGTCATTTAGTAACAGCAGGCACATGTTTTAAACATGCTTAATGTTATTGCCCTATAATGTCTTGCCACAGAGCATTCCTTCCAAAGAGTACAATGCTCTTTGTGAATACCACTTCATTAATCCTGGGAGAGGCTGTGACAATCACTCTCTGCACATTTTACCAATAAGAAAACAGACCCACTAAGAGAGTCAGAATGGGCCAACCTGATGTGCGGCTACTTAATGGCAGAATGCTGGATGATTTCCTGGTTCTACTTGAGCTGACGTCTGTCTTTACATCCTGCCCCACCCTCGACCAACACATTAAGCATTAACAGATAAACTACCTAACATCCATTCTTGAATGTTATACCCTAGAGCCTTTTCAACCCTCCAGAATCTGTTTGGGACACTACCATTTCAGAAGCTACTTTCTTTATCAGGCAGGTTTCATTCCTTTGGAGCTTGAGCTCTAGTTTCCAACCACATTCGCAAACAATAGGCACAGTCATGGAGGTTCTGAATTCAAGGCTATGGACTCTCTTCAGCATTTTTGTGGCTGCCTTGGACACTCAGAGGGCTCTAGATGAACCAAACACTTGGACTTAGCATAAGTCTCTGCTTTAAAACTATTCAAAACAGCCCTGTAAAACTTAGAAACTGCCCATGACTTGAGTTGTTTTAATTAACCTTGGGTTTTTAGTAAATTCTCTGTTTGTTAGAATTTTGCAATTCTAGGATTCCATTACTTTATGTCTCAAAATGAAGTTAAGTTTTAAGAGATTCTTTCCAGTCTTGAATATCCTAAAAGTTACTGTTCATGCCTGTGGTGCCAAATTTTTAGTATAACTTTTTACAGATTTTGATGAAGTGCATGATGACAGCTATCATTTGTGCCTTGTAGAAAAGCAAGAGAAATGCAGAAAGAGGACATCTGATTTGAGATTATTTGATGTGTAACTGTAAATTTGATATCTGTGAGAAGTAAGCCACTTTCATGCATATTACAATTATCTGCAGGTTGTTTATTCTATCATTTTGCATCATCACCATATCTCTAATATTACTATTTTTTCAGTAAGAAAAATAAGCAATTAGAAATCCTTATATTGGACAAGAGCAATGAAGAACAATGAGTCAGTCAAATCAGTTTTTCTCTTGTTCTTCTGTAATCCTCAAGTAATTAATATTTATGGCATTTCTCTGTGTACCCAACCATCTAGACCCATGAAGAGACAAAAATATTCATTAATTCCTTATCATAGAAGTTCTATTCACATTATTTCAAAGTCATAAGCACATTCAAGTATTCCATTTTTGTGGCATTAATCATTGAGCTACAGAAGAACCACTTGATGCTAGTGCCTGAATTACAGTATTTTAATGCTGTGCACATATGCTCACAAATGTTCAACTCTTTGCATGTACATTAATCATTAAAGATGCTTAGGATTATCTTAAGCTAAAGAGATAGTAAGCCGAGTTGAAATGACCTTGCATATAGTTTGCATACATGTGCTTGCTTATAGCAAAATAGAAACAATAAAATCAGCTTCTGTGCCCAGGTCTTCAAAAATCTTTGTACTTATTAGTCCCAGAATTATTAGCTGCCTGTGTTTTTGCTGAGAACACTGAATAACCATGACCAACACATATTGACCTTCTCAGAATTCTCTTCAAGGAGGTCAGCTAATTGTGTTCAGGGAAAGGCTTCACTTGAAGTTGCATAAGTCCTCTCTCTCTCTTTTTACATTTTTCTCTTCTCACTCTATTTTCCCACAATATTAAGGGATATTCAGAGGGCTGAAAGTAAAAGGTGGTCATGTTCAGTTTACCTTTATTCTCAGGTAAAATAGGGGTTTTCTAAAAATATTATCCCATGATTCCTAATACTCAAAATTCATAAAGATGGAATAAAATTTTATATCCACAATGTATAATGTGTTTTAAAATGTGACTTTCTAAGAAAATAAAATCTATGATTTAAAGTTAAACAAAAATGTAAATATCTGATGATCAGACATCATGACAATTAGAATCAGAAAACCTGGGTTCAAACCTTAATTATGCTACTTTCTGTGTGAATTTGGACAGGTCATTTGCAAAAATGAAAAATAATTACCTTAATAATGATTTTACAAAAATTAAAGGGAGAATAAAATGCACTAAACTAGCCTAATCAGTATTACCAAATTGTACGATCAATTTTTAGTTTTTATCTACTTCTTCCACTAACAATATTAGATGTCATTGGCTCCTTCATAATTTGGCCTCCTGGAAACCACACCCTCTTGGGTTACTGTCAACCCACTTCAACTAGTTGATCCTTCTCAGTCCTCTTTGCTGCTTCCTCCTCATCTTTTTAACATCTTAACATTTGAGTGCACCGGTGCTCATGAGAAGGGTGTACCCAACACAAGCAGGTTTCACGAGGCTGAAGTCAAGCTCCTCAAGCATTCAGAACCAGCAAGGGTGCAGGCAGAATAGTGGCCGTCCTGTGGTGAGAATAAAACTCTGCCTACAGGTAGATAGATACATGTTGAGCTCCAGTGGTAAAAAGAATGGGATGTTGCCATGTGTTCTAAATTAGAATAATTCTCACTTTAGACAGTGCAACCCACATGGACAAGTGTCTTTGACCTTTATTCCATTAGGACTCAGACACATGTTACTGACACAGCTTGAAACCAACAAAGAAAATATCTTGAAGATTCTTTTACCACAAGGACAGATTTATGGGCTAAGAATTTGGGAACTGAGTTTGGAATTGGAGTGGTGGCCCGGGCAGGAAGGTGCAGACAGCTCAGTCTGAGGACTCCTAAACGTAGATGTTCCCAGAGGTGGAGCAAGATAGCCTGAACACACAGGAATTGTGTTCAGCAGCAGAAATAGAGGGGCTTAGGTACTAGGTTTCTAATCAATTAGTTCTATTGAAATATTGTCCTTTAACTGTCTTTCAGGAAGAAATCAGCTCAAGTTTTTAAACATTTCTAGGAATGATTATCTCCATATTAAATTCCAGATAGAGTGCAAGAGATTAACAGGTCCAACAACAAGAAAGAAATGAATATTCTACTTACTTTATGTCCAACACTTGCATGTGATTCACACATGTTATCTCCACTGACCCCCGTCATAACAGATAAACTCTAATAAGACCCCATTTTATAATGAATAAATTAAGGTTCAGGGAATAGGTAAGTCACTTGCCCAAGGTCACTCAGCAAGTGGTGAACACAGGCAAACAGGCAACCTGATTCCATGGCCCACAGGCTTGCTTACACAATGCTGAGAGTTCTGAAATTCTCACTGGTTGAGGCAGAGCTGGCAACATGATCCCTGACAGCTGGTCTTCTCATTACCATGATGATTAGTATCCTGTATTTAATATATATGAACACTGGAAAGGGATAGGTGTACCACTAGGTTCAAAGTGTGCCCATTATGATGCAGTAATTGGCCCTTTCAGCATTTTCATTGCTACAAATTACACATTACATAACTATTACTAAACTAATCCCACTGAAGCCTATTAATGTCAGAAAGACCTGGCATTTTATTACTAAATCGTCTCCAAGGATGTTTTACACCTTGTCTAGGACTGTATTTAATATCTGCAATTACAGAGAAAGAATGCCATGCAAAGTGTCTTTAAATCTCTTTCTAATACAACCAAACAAAACATCAACTTGATTGAGACCTCCAGGATATTGGTTGAGAGCTATTGCCATGTTTTTAAGCTTCAAAGACTAACAGCTGAAGTGTTCACCAACACAAAAGAACAGAAACACACACCAGCTGCTCAGCTTTGCTTAAGCCTGTGGGATCAAGATGTAAAGAATTAGATTAAGTATTATAGTAATCAGGCCTCAAGCAAGCAAAACCTGGCTCAGCAGTAATGGGCCAGTATACCTCCATGCTCTTGGTGCTTCTGGTATGGAAATATTTTGTAAGAGAGTAGTAGTACTTCTCCAACTGGGAAATATAGTTAACCTCTCTTCTTGCTTCAGTTAAACTCCACTTGTTCATCCTTGCCTCTGAATTTTTTCTCTTTTCCAATAAGCATTTCTTGTCCCCCCGCTTTCCACACTCAAAAGTACAGAATGATAATTTCTCACTGTGAGAAGGTTATCTAGACCAATGTCTAGTTGGTAATAAACTAACTTGCTTGTGTTTGCAGTAAGTGTTCTCAGTGTGCTGCACATGTGTTCTGCCTTCCCAATTTGGCATAAGCTCTCAAAGGATGAAGAATATTGCTTTAATTCTCTTATATTCCTGTCATCTTTACTTTGCAAGCCCTAGTAAGTAGCCAGCACAAAATAAATATCTATCTGTTTATGTTGAGAGATAAGAGAGAAATGACAAGACCAAAATTCTGTTTGGTCTCCCTTTCCCATTCCCCTGTGCCCACAAAAGCATCTCTCTGCACCTTCACTCAGCCATGCTTCCTGCTTCCCAGCATCACAGCTCCAAGCCTACCTAGAATGAAATTGACATTAAACTGCTTTCCAACAGATGACAATGGACCGTCCTGGCACAAATCCAAAGTGAGACAGTAGGGGCACTATGGATTCATGCCTATGATACCTCCAAATAAACACACCCAGGAAAGAGGAAGTAGTTAAATCCTTCAGGTTTCTACATTGTAGTAGGCATCTTGTCCATTCTTATTGTTGCCACTGCTTCCCTCTTTAAATACTTTTTCCTTGTTTTGTTTTGTTTTGTTTTTGAGCACACCAAAGCTTTTTAAAAGTTAATACTAATTATTATGACTGTACTGAAGGTTTCAATAAATCAGATATCGTTTTAAAATAATAGTCACCAAAGTCAAACGTTGAAAGCAATCCTTGATCTCCAGATTTAATTGGCTACCAGGTCCTAAAAATTATATTTCCACATTATCTCTCAAATTCATGCCCTCTGGCTCAGGGTAGGAACATACATACATACACCTAAACAAGAGCACTCAATTGAAGGACAAGTGAGGCTGAAATCCAGACAATCACTGCTGGCCAGGCAGTGTTCCCTGGCACGAGGCTGCCTCTGCCCAAAGGAAAGGGCATCTTTCTTTACTATGCAAAATGGCTCCTTGGGGACTAATACAGACCTACTCTAACAGTCCTGACTACAACTGTCTTGTTTCTGGGTCCTTTCATTTTCACCTGTGATAGTCTCCTAACACTTCTGGGACTGATCTAAATTGAGTACATAAACACACGCACACGTACACACTCACACACACATTCATAACAAGACAAGTTATACAAATTTACAAATATATCATCATCAAAATTCAAATTAACATCATTAATTAAATGTGACCAAAATACTGTGTTGCTGAAATTGAACATTTTTTTATTCCAAGAAGGATATGAAACTAATACATATGTCATAGAATCTTCCCAGTTTGGTACTATATATATCATGTGTTATGTGATAATTCAATATTCAAACATTTTTCCTCTATTAAACTACCTCAAAACTGCGACATCACTTGACCTTTATTAAATTTGCCTCTCTTTTATTCTTATTATGTGGCAACAGTTAAGGTAGTAATACTACTAGAAATCAAAAGAATCAAATGTTTTCAAATATCTGCTTGGATTTAATCAAATCTCATAGTACTCAGGTAATAAAATAATCATTGAATTGAGGCAGGGCGGGTAGTACAGGGAATCCCCCTTCCCTTCCAGGATATGGCTCTAGAAATTTTTTCCTTTCTTCAGACTTCCCCCTGTTTTGGCCCCAGCAGGGGCATAAGCCAAAACCAGTCTTTTCTAGCCTCAATTTCATCTTTGGCTAAGGCATGACTTTTGGCTTAAATATCATTATAATCTCATTCGCATTGCAAATATTGCATCTCCCATCATGCACCTGATGCCATGACAATTCTGGAAACATTAAACTAGGAAGAAAAAGTAGGAAACCAAGTTCTCTACCTACTGACAGGAGACAACAAACCTTTTTGGCAACATGTTTTCCTGGTCTCTACCTCCAGGAAAAACAAAAAGTTCATAACCAGCCATCTTGGTATGATTTGTGCACTCACTCTTTTTCTCTAGAATAAGCCCACACTCCCTCCATTGAGTGTGTACTTTTTCTTTAAAACATTTTGCACATTCCTATTTACTGTTTGTCTTGCCTTTGAATTCTTTCTTGCAGAATAAAACAAGAATCTGGTCACTGGACCCCCATGCTCTCCAGCCATTCGTTTTACTCTTGAATTCTTTTTTGTGGAATAAGACAAGAACCTTTCCGGCAACAAGATAATCCAGAATGTGCTTATATTTTTAAAACATAAACAAATAACAATAATATATGAGGTAATTTTAAAAATTATACCCCAAAGGGACAGATCATCATCACATCTGAATTTTTATGCCAAATGAAACTGTCAGCCATAAACAAAAGTCAACTAAGTATTCAATCACCAAAAGGATTTTATTCATGATCAAGAAAGGATTGCAATCCAGTAATGCAGACATAGCAGGCCACACAAATTAACAAGGGCCAAGAAGAAACAGAAAGCCATTTATACAGAGGGGAAGAGGAGATCAAGGGGAGGGGCTGTCATAACCATAGAGCTCTGTTGTAACCATAGAGTTCTTTCTATAGAGACTCTCACAATGACATAGTGTGATAGCTCCTCCTACAGGCCCTTCCAATTCCTATCTAGGTTAAGGTTTCAGTCATAACTTTTAATAAAACAAGTTAAAATTCAACTCTTCCTTTATAGA
Source organism: Macroglossus sobrinus (assembly GCA_004027375.1). Lineage (NCBI taxonomy): Eukaryota > Metazoa > Chordata > Mammalia > Chiroptera > Pteropodidae > Macroglossus > Macroglossus sobrinus. Next base: position 2,023,648 of record PVKZ01000061.1, on the reverse strand, counting down.
TTTTAATATTAGATAGCCACAGGACTCAATTATAGAAAACACTACATCTTATACTTCAATCTCTCTTATCAGTACAAAAGCAAGAGGATATATTCTCAATGGGGAACAAATAACTGTGGCTTTTTCTCTATTGAAATATATTTTCTATAAAAAATATCAAATGTCATGTAAAAACAAAATAATCTTACTATTATTGTTGGGATAATCTAGTAAAGGGTCAGCAAACTACAGCCTAGGGGCCAAATCCAGTCCATGGTTTGTTTTAGTATTGCCAGAGAGCTAGGAATAGTTTTCACATTTTAAAGAATTATAAAAAGGAAAAAATGGTAATTATATAACAGAGATGGTATTGTAGTTCACAAGGCCTAAAGTATTTACTCTCTGGCACTATAGATAAAAAGCTTTCCGACACCCAAACTAGACAATATCTTAATAAAGAAGATTGCTAATGAAAACTATAAAGAAAGAGTTATTTATGGTTTCTGTGTAAATTCATTGTTAAGAAGCAGTCATCAGAAATAAGATGGAGGGACAAATTTTATCATCCATAGAATTTTATTTCTTGGACCTCTATACAGTAAGTGTTCATCAGTGTATGTCCATACAGAACATCTTGTGTCCAGTCAAGTCTACTGTGTTTAAGCTGGCCAGGATCTGTTAGACCAACAACTTCATTTTGTTCACAGCTTCCCTCCTGAACTACTTGTCTCCATTCAATTCAAACTCCAGAACTGAATGTCAGTCCTACTGACCTTGATTTACCCTCTGTTGACAGCATTCCCTTGCTCACAGATCTGCAGCTCAACACCACTTTTCTGGCTCTGATAGCAACTTCCACTTACATTCACTCTTTTGATTATGCTGCTTCAAAGCAAAGCAAGATTAACCTATTCTTAAGTCAGTTCTGGTACTGTACAATGCCACTAATCAGTGCCCACACTTGCATGAAGCCATGCATCCTGTCACCCACTGAGTTGGAAATTAAATACCCAACTGATAGTGCCAAGCTAGGAAGCCAGCCAAACTGGCTCAATCAAAACAAAATCTATACTTTTTACTTGATTTTTGCTCCAATTTGGCTAATTTATTTGATATGGGACTTGAGTTTTCTTTTTGGATTGAACTTGAGAAAGATGATATTAATTTGGAAAATATATTAGGGAATACTGGAGTTCTAAGGCAGTCTGAGGCTGAGTCTTTTAACTAAGAGCCAGGAACCCCTATGACAATATTTCTTAGCATTTAGCCCAGCTCATTTGAATCAGAATTCTCTTGGGTTCTTGTTAAAAATTCAGAATCCCAGTACCAAATCCGTAATATCTATTAAAAAAAAAAAGAATTTTTGAGAATGTATTCCCAGTCCCAGTATTATTTTTACATGTAATAAATTTTCAGAACCAATGACCTGGAAACCTGTGCATGGTGTTCAGGAAATTTTTTTAAACCACCGAAATTATTTGCAAAAATTCTCTGTGATGGTTCAAATTGCATTTTTGTAAAATGATCATATTACCCATCATGAAATTCTCATAGCAGTTCATGGCTCAAAATGGTAAGAATCACTGGTTTTGAAAGAAAATAGGGTTGATTCATAACACCAAGATTAAACATCTTCATAGACTCATTTACAATCTTCCTCCTTGCCATATAGGCCATGCAGCTCTTCACAGATACAAGCAGCTCAGACCCTAACATTTCTATTTTCCCTAGAGAAGCAGCTTCGGTAATTTCTTTTTGAGATCAGAGCTCCTCTGAGGTGCAGCTGGGGTCTGATCTTACTATTCTCTATTCTAAAATTATTTGCATTCAGAGCAAGGTTCTCCATGTCTGGGAGCCACATGGAGTTCCTCCTAAAATATACCTGACCCCATCAGCTTCCAATATGTATGAAGAAAACACAACTGGGTGAAGGAAGGATTTGATTTCTCAGCTCTTATTCTCAATCGGTGAAAGCACTCACTTTACTTCTTTGTTCCAGTTCCTTTTTAGTAAAAAGTAAAATTTTTTTACAGATTTTAGGATTCCCAACCAAGTTCAGTGTGGGGGAATTTCCCACAATACCAAAGCAATGCTCAGATACCAGCTGGGCATCCTACAGTTTAACTCAATTATGATACTATTTACCTAGGGATAGCATCAGATCCCACAGGTCAAGGGTTCAGTCCTACAAAACTGCCCCTATATTTTAGATGCCAATCACAAGTCTAGATTATTATCTGTGCTTCTAACCCACCAGCTGTACAGTAGATCCCCCTTATCCATGGGGGATCTGTTCCAAGACCCCCAGTAGAAACTGCAGAGAGTGCCAAATCCTATCTATATTATGTTTTTTTCTATATACATATATATACATATATATATATATATATATATACATATATATATATATATATATATATATATATACCTATGATAAAGTTTAATTTATAAATTAGGCATAGTAAGAGATTAACAACAATAACTAATAATAAAATAGAACAAATAGAAAACAATTATAACAAAGCACTGCAATAAAAGGTATGTGAATGTAGTTCCAAAAAATCTTATTGTACTGTACTGATCATTCTTCTTGTGATAATGTACGATGATACAAAACCCACATGATGAGATGAAGTGAGGTGAATGATGTAGGCACAATAGTTTCTGGCACAACATGTTGCCATCAATCAGAACATATCTTGTCTTTGTGTTTTGCATCCACAAATGTAATGCCTTTTCCATCTTAACTAAGCACTTATCATGTACTGTGGTCATAACTTTTGCAGTTTGAGGTGCAACAGCAAAAACAATACAAATTTCTTTTTCCTTCACAATTTCATGATAGAAAAAGTGCTGTAGATCTTAGTAACCTCAGCATACAATATTTTTCTTTCCTTTTTAAGTCAAGAATTTTTACCTTTTCACTTAAAAGAAGCATTTTACAGCTTCTCTTTGGTACATCCTAATTGCCAGCATCACTACTCTTGCACTTTGGGACCATTATTAAGTAAAATAAGGATTACTTGAGCACAAGCACTGTGATACTACTACAGTGATCTGGAAACCAAAATGGCTACTAATTGACTGATGGGCAGGTAATATCTACAGCGTGGAGACACTGGACACAGTGATGATTCATGTCCTGGGCAAGATGAAGCAGGACATTGCAAGACTTCATCATACTACTCAGAATGATATGCAATTTAGAACATATGAATTGTTTATTTTGGGAATTTTCCATTTAATATTTTCAGATAACGGTTGACCATGGGTAACTGAAACTTCAAAAAGCAAAACTGAAGATAAGGGGAAACTACTATAGATCAAAATTTCCAAGAATCTCCTTGAGTTAAATTAATTTGTTGCAGTGACTCACAGAATTCAGAGAAACAATTTACTTACTAGATTACCAGTTTATTATAAAAGGATAAAACTCAGAACAGCCAGATGTTATATATGTGTAGGGCAAGGTATTTATGAAGGTGAAGCTTCTATGTCCTCTCTGGAGATGTCAGTCTCCCCATATTTCATTGTATTCAAAAGCTCTCTTAACCCTCTCCTTTTAGGTTTTTATGGAGGCTTCCTTACATAAGTATGATTGATTAAATCATTGGCCACTGGGGCTTGACCTCAATCTCTAGCCCTTCTTTCCTCCCAGAAGGTTGTAGGTGGGGGAAATGAAAGTTACAACCCTCTAATCACACTGCTAGTTTCCCTGGCAAATGGCATCAATCCTTTGAATAGTAGCCTCGTTAATGTAACATAAGAAATTTTTATCACTCTCATTAAAGGAAACTCAAGAGTATTAGGGGCTCTGTGCCAGGAACCTGGAGGAAGACTAAAGATTTATTTCTTCTTATTTATCCATTTATTTATTTATTTTTAATTCTTTAATGTTACGTCTATCTATTTACCCCTACCCTCTATTAACCACTAGTCTATTGTCCATGTCCATGAGTCTCTGTTTGTTTGTCCTGTTCATTTGCTGCTTTTAGGTTTATATCCCCCATATAAGTGATATCACGTAGTTTTCAACTTTTTCTGTCTGGCTTATTTCGCTTAGCATGATAATCTTGAGGTCATCTATACTGTTGCAAATGGCAGTATTTCATCTCTTCTTATGGCTGAGTAATATTCTATTGTATATATGTACCACAGCTTCTTTAGCCAATCTATTGTAGACACTTTGGTTAAAGATTTATTTCTAATTATAAATCTCAATATCACACATCTGACTCTACTCACCTCCCAAAGTTTAAAAAAAATAACAATGTTTTGTTGAAAAGGAGAAAGGTAAAGATTGTTCAATTGCTACCCAACTCCTTTGTTTTATCAAAGAAGATATCAAGTCTCAAAAAGTTGAAAAAACCTGTGAAAGTTATCTTGATAAAAACTACAAGTACTGTCATTTATTTACATTATCTTGTTGGCTCTTCAAGATTCTCCAGGGAGAGACATACTAGCTGGTTTTAGTAAATCATTTGGCATTAGTACAGTGCTCTTTTCACTTCACTAAACTAACTGGCTCTAAAAAAGAGTGACAAATATGAAATTTCTTAGAAAATATAAAAGAAAATATGAATATAATGTGCTATTATGACTATTATCTCACCCATAATTCTGAATATTATTTTTTTGTTTTCAAATGGAAACAAAGATTTATTAGCCATACAGTATAATGAAGAGAACACCAACCTGGTGGTAATTAGGAAAATTGCCCAAGTTCTTCGGCCAATTTCTTAAACAGTAATCAATTCAGTGTTTCATGAATTTCTCTCCAAGCAATTATCTAACCTTTTAAAATTTGATTTTCTTTACCAGTCCCATTCACAAATTTTGCCTCAGACAGCCTTTTTATGATATTTTCTTAAGGTAATACCAAACTTCCTTCCTGGAGTACCTGCACTGGACAATTTCAGTTGGTGGGAGATGAATTATGGCCTCAGTAGAATATAAAATAGTCAAAAATAGTGAAATGCAGACAAACAAAATCTGATTTTACACATGCAGAAGAAACTTCTTATTCTTCAAGAAACCTGGAAGCTTATACTCTTGATTTAACATGTATGTTAAAGAAGCTATATTTAAAATTTAAACAAGTCTACTTTGAAGCCAAACAAGATGGGGAAGGGAAGAAAAATTCCTGGCAAAACTCAAAATTCCAGCTCTCAAAATAGGATATTGGCTTATTAGTCATATGAGAAGCATTGAATATATTTACTGCTATCATATCTTCCTATAAGTTATGTCCACAAGTTGAGACTGAGGAATGTACACCAAAAATAATAAAATAAGCACAGTAACCATTAATAATATAAACTCCATGAAGTTCTTAAACAGAGGATGCAGGGACATACTTTCCAAGCCAGTGTATGTCACTAGAGAAAGTTAATTTTAAAATCAAGTTGAATATTAGAGTTGTTGAAAGGGCCCATAGGATATATTCTCCACCAATGTCCTTGAAAATATATAATGTCAAATCTGTCCTTAGTTATTTTAAGAATAATTACCAGAAATCACTCCCTTTCCCCATCCTCCTCTTCATCTTTTCCTTTCCTCAATTACAGATCTTGTTAAATATACTGCATAAGACAAGCAAAATAAGGAAGTCATTTGACAGATTTCCAAGCATCTCCTCACCTCTCCTGATATAACAGGGTTGAATATATCATAAAAAGTCAAAATAAGCAATAGATTTGCTTTGCTCACTAATGTTAAGTTTATAAGTTGAATGCAAGAATTCTTTGTTATCTAAATACAATATGTCCCTGAAAGTGGTGAATTTATATAGAAGGACCCCATGTTATATTATTTTAAATGGAAATAAAACAGTGTGCTATGTTCTCAACCCTTCCAAAAATCCCAATTCACTAAATAACATTAAAACACTTTGCAACATCTACCTTACAATTCACCAATTGTCTAATTATTAATACTATTGCACTCCTTGGTGAGTATTTTTATGAGCCAGGCCCAGTAGTACTACAGAGTTCCAGATATTATTACACTTCCTTCTACAATGCAACAAACATGTACTCTGATGTAAAAAAAAATTATTAAGCAACGTTGAAGATAGAGAATGAATACAAATAACACTAGCAAGAGAAATTTTAAAAACTAGGCAGTTTTAAAAATATTTGCTTACTGAATGAAGAGGTGCCTGAGTGAAGTTTGACTGTAAGATGAAGCCTACTTGATGGTAGGTGAAGGTGAAAAGAATTAGCTGGTAAAAGAGAGAGAAAATGAGAGCTTGAGATTCACCCATGCCTGAATGCAAAGAACTGGATGACCAACATATAGACAATTTTGTCTTCTGCTTTCATAGACTGCAAAGAGTAAACAGATGCAGAGCTCTTCATTGTTAGGATAACTTTAAATAATTTACTTCTCTAATGATCATTTCAGAAATACTTAAATCCTAAAGCAAGGAATTAGCTGGGATCCAAACCAATGTAGGAGATTTGACTTCATTAAAACTTCTAAACTGAAAATGCAAATGCTTTCTCTGGAGCATTTTTCACATACTTTCTGATGTGGTTCCTCAGCCTATTTGTGGCTTGTGTGACAGGAATTTAGGGAAGGACCCACTGGGGGCTAAATCATAGATGGACACAAAGGAATGTGCCTATATGGTGACAAACTTCCCGCCAAGTCAGTATCCCTGGCACAAGAAACAGGGCTCCCAGTGACTCATTCATTTCAAATAGAGCTCTCGGGATTTCTCACGCAATCACAGAGCCCCTTGCACTGCAGAGTTTAAAGATATGCCTTGACAGCTGCACAACTTTGACCCCAAGCCCTTTCTTGTGGAAAGCACTAATCCAGCTGGTTGCTATTTCTCACTGGGATCTGTTTTCATTTGTCCTCTTGTATGGTCTTCTAGAACATACCAGAAAGGAAGCTTCCTTTGCCCTAGGAGAAAGACACGTGTATAAATGTCAACTGAACATTTAATAGAAAAGTCAATTTAAAGAGTCCTCAGCTACATTCAAAAAGGCAACTGGAAATTGAAAGATACAGTTATTTAAGAAATTTGGAAAGATGAACTACCTAAATTACAAAAAGTTACTGCAGTCTGACATGGTTTGTGGAGAGGGATATAACCCTGCCTAAATGGAGAACAAATAAAGAATGCCCACTAAACCCATTTTTCTAACCACAGAAAAACCCTTAAGTTTCCTGTCTCTTATATAAACCACTCTTAAGAATACTCAAAGCCGTCAATATATACTGTTTGTATTTGTAGGAGGGAATGGATAGTTGCTACTTTGAGGAAGTTGATTTTCATCATATAATATGTGTGCAATCTCAACATACTCAGGAATTGACTGTTCCCGAGAGAAAATAAAATGTATTATGTGTCTTTTATGATGTGCCTTGCTTTTTCTATCAGCTGCTTAATATCTATAAGGAGACCAAGTACTGTGCATTGTTTTTTGTTCCAGTTCAGTGGGCTCCCTCTTTCTGCTCTAAGCAGGAGGTTTTCTGCATTCCACTGCTGCAATGTATAAATGGCACCTCTCAACCCAAACTCTGGCAGTGTCATTCAGCACAGAGCATTGAACTCATGTCTGGTACTATAGGAACATATGTATACCATAGTTACCCATTATGTTAATATGACTTAGACCCAAGAAAGACCATGTGTGTGTGACCATTTTCAACAAGCAGCAGGTTTTTTCTGTTATTGCAATGAGTGTCCTTAGACTAGAAAAAAGTTTTCAGAGGCTGACTAGTTGTGTGGCCTTAGGTAAGTTACCTTTTATAAGTTTTTGATTCTTTACTCATGAAAAGGCAATAATACCAACTAACAGAAACTGTGTAAAATTAAGAGATAATATAAAGTATGGAGAACTCAGGAGCTCAATAAATTATGTCAACTTTATTTTTATTAGAATTAAATTGGAGAGCTGTAGTTTCATACACTGGCTTTTTAAACCAAGTATGTCTTTTCAGAAACTTCACAAGGAAACCATTCCTGACCTTAGGTTCTCTCTTGCTCCTTGAGGAATTCTCTAATCAAAGTAATCTGAGAGTGAAAAGTAGAGGTGGGCCTCCAAGAGCCACGTGTCTCTGGTACATATATTGGTCAAGAAGGGTTAAAATAATAGAAAGATTTTTTTAGGAAATGACAATAAAAGGCCTAGCCTAGTAATAACTCACCTTAAAAGGCAAAAGGAAGCTCTGACTGACTTTCAATTTAAATAGGACTCTAAAACTATTGCCACTTGCAGGAGATGGTATTGCTCATAAATGATGTGCAAGCCTTATTCTGAACAAGTTCATTACTAAAAGAAGAAAGTTTTTCATCATGATGAGAAAACAGAGGCACAGAATGTAAAATTCATATAGCATGTCATTTCTGCACAGACTTCTCTAACTGGGCCTTCCTGCTCCCAATGAGCTCCTTTTTTTATATTATCATGGCCACAATATAAAAAGTCATGTTCAATTTAAACTGTGTCAGTTCTCACAATTGTTACTATGAATTTGTTACTTGACTTTATCACAACTGTGCCCTTACAAGGCTGAGTGCCAACAGCCTAAATTCAGATTCCATTTTTTTTTGGCACAAGAGGCCGACAATCTAAATGATGTCTTACCACAACCCACAGAGGCTTCAATGAAAACAAAATCCAAATACCTTCATCACACCCTTATGGACTAACACTGATCCCAAAACCAAATGCAGGTTCTATTTTTGAAAAATTTAATTGAAGATTTTCAGGGGTTGCATACTTGGCTGGGTAGATAATGACCTAAAAGAAAATGCAGAAACATTTCAAGAATCACTTCATAAACATCAGTGTAGTTTATTAATGTGATTTTTCTAAAATTATGAATAAGTTTAAGTTTTAAAAATCTTAACAATCAAATGTTATTTTAATATGAGCAGCAAATTTAAATACATCCTATAAATTTCCTCTGCTTATTTACATTTCTTTCTTAGGAGGTTCTAAATTCTTCAGCTGTCTCTTCCTGATTTAATTAAGCCATTCAGTGATATCCTTAAATTAACTTATGAGATGTCCTTTATTGGGCTCATATTTATATCTAAGATTGGTTCAGCTAGTTCCCTCTGATATGGGCCCAATGGTAGCAAAAGTGAATTTTCAAGCCAGATACTTGGAAAAGTATTCTTTTATTAGATCACTCAGAAATCAGAGATGTTCTTTTTGTGGGACCGTTTTAATATAGAATTGTTTGAGAAGCAAAGAAGTGAACTATATTATTTATTTAGACACAAATGTGATATATGTTTATCTAATTATTTCAAATACATTGTGTTTTTATTAATTTTGCCTTAATTAACAGTACTTACTACAGTACTTATCATAATACTAGACTGTATACTTACTTTTTTAACTAACGTTTCTGGGAGTAAATTTAACTGAGACACATTCTCAGGGGAAAAAGGTGAGGCAGTTGGCTGGGGATCATTCTAGTAGTTATATTTTATTTGATTCTCACTTGCCTTTAGAGTTTCTTCAAGAAAAGCTGAGAAGAGTAGATATGCCAGTAATTTAACATTCTATAACCTGAGTAAGTGCACTTCAGCACAGAACTCAATCTCTAGTGTAGAGAATTTATCAGAGAGTCATTTATGGACAAATGGTGTGATCTCCATTGATCTTTACAAAATTAGAAGTAATTTCACAGTTTGGGGTCCAGCTCAAGCTCTAAAGTTAGACTGACCAGGATTCTAATCCCAGCCCTGCCATTTGCCAGCCGTGTGTCTTAATGCAGGTTGCTAAAGCACTATAGGGCCCACTTTTCTCATAGGTAAATTGGAGAGGATAATGGGTCTATCTATGAGGCTTCTTTCTGGATTAAAAAGAGATAGTGTATGTGTATTAGTCAGAGTTCTCCAGAGAAACAGAACCAAGAGGATATATAGATATATAAAAGGAAATTTATCATGGGAATTGGTATAATTCAGTCCCAGTCTGAAAGGCTGAAAACAAGGCAATCAAATTGTAAACTCCCAGTCTGAGGCTGTAAGTTCAAGAACCAGGAGCTCCCATGTCCAAGGGCAGGAGAAGATGGATGTCCCAGCTCAGGAAGAAAGAATGAATTTGCCCTTCTTCTGCCTTTTTGTTCTATTTGGGTCCTCAACAGATTGGATGATGCCTGCCCACATTAGTGAGGGTAAATCTTTACTCAGTCTACTGAATCAAGTGCCAGCCTCTTTCAGAACATCCTTATAGACAAAACCAGAAATAATGTCTACCAGCTATTTGGGTATTCCTTAACTCAGTCAACTGGCACATAAAATTAACCATCGCAATAGGTAATATGCTTGGGTATATGAACATAATCGATGCTCAATTAATATAGACTGTCATAATTATTCTTAGAGCCATCTTTGGCCTCCAGTTCCAAACTTGGTTCAGTTTATTGATTATGAGATTATCAGATGCTGACTTGGCTCTGACCTGCAGGGAAGGATCTCTTTGTTGGTCTTGTTCTTTTTCTTCTGAGGATTAACACAAGCTCTTAGGAAATGAATGGCTCTTAATAATAGTAATAAATACAACAAGCGGTAAACAGAACTGTCCATATTATGAAGAAAGCATTTGAAGAAGCCTTGAAAGACTTAATTAGATAATAATAAAGTAAAATGTGATATTCAAAACTGAAATCTAAATTTTCCTAACCCACTGGCTTCCCAGTCTCTCACATTACTTGGTTAATAAACATTGTGGACTAACTAATGTGATAACCTCTATTTCACTATTTAAAATGTTCAATGATTTTGTTAGTGCTTCAAAAGTGAACCTTGATCCATGAAATTCTGTTTGAGTATAATCATTGCTACAACTCGAAATCTAACAGGATATATCTGCATTGCTCCTGAGGGTGTATTCCTACACAAAAATATCCAGTAATCACTTCTTGCCTTAATCTTCCTGAAATTCCCTCTTTGGTAGGAACAGTTTCCCTTATAAATGCCCAAACAAAATACTATAAGACTGTTCTTTTCCTCAACAAGCCAGCCTGGGTGTTCTAATTCCTCTCACCTCATGCTTTGCACCTGCCACCCCTCAAGTGAAGAGTGACTTGAAAAACTATAGAGAATAAGTGCCTTTGGTTGAATTACCAGCCAAGACTATCTGAATTTAACTTCTGGAATACTTTCTGCAGACTCATCTTTCTTACATACCACAAGAAATGATCATTGTTTTTGAATTGTGCAAAGGGAGTAATAATATGAGAAACTTCTTAAATTTCATAAACAGAAAATTTTGTTCATGATTTTGCCCTCCTTCCTAAGTGGTGGTGTTTTTCCTCTAGCCCTTTTTTTTTTTTTTTTTTTTACTGTACTTAATTCTACCTATCATACGTTAATTGGTCAAAGTCCACTGACAATATTATAAAATAACAATTTTAAAAACCTTTATTATTTTTAAAAGCATGTCACATCTTGGTTTTTCTCTTTAAAAGTCCCTCTCCCTTTCTCCTCCCCATCTTGTTGATGCAGTTTCTATACTACATCAAAGGCTGCTTTCTTATTTACCTCCTTCCCCAAGAGAAGGGCAACCTCTCTTTCACAGAACTCATGCTGAATTTCCTCTTACATCTTCAAGAAATAATTGGATTAAATTCAATTACAAACATTTCCCAAAGCTCCTTAGAATAAAATTGTTTAATAAACTTACAATGATTCCAAAATTACACTTTTTAATCTTCCTCAAGGTTTTTCCATGCACTGATAGATTTCTCTTAAATGCTCTCTTCCCACATCCCATATTATTTAGACAGAACTTATCTATTTCAAAAGGAGTGAAGAATAGGCAAGAGGATTAAATTTGAACAAAGTACAACTGTATGTTTATCATCCTCACCCAAACCTCTGAATCAACGTTATTCTCTCTGTTAGACTTAGTTCATCATTATTGCTAAGTGTTGGGTGCTTTTATCTCCAGTCCCAGGACAGCAGTTGTATTGGAAGTACTTCTGCCAAGAAATATTGACAAACAAAAGAGAGTCAGGACCAAGCAGCCAAAGCCCCTATCTGATGAAGCAGAGTATATTTTTGGCTCTAGTCTTAGTGTATACAATATAAGTCAAGAAAGTTATGTGAACTTTCAAAAAGGAAAGGAAAATATGTTAACACAGGTTTATGACATGGCTACCAAGTGCAGCTTGTTGCTATGGAGGGGAGAAGACGCAGCCCTTCCAAGTCCAAATATTTAACTGGTTTTCCCAGAAGCTTTAAAATGACTAGGAATACAGGGTGGGAAAAGACTTGCCCATCCAAGTAGAAGGGAGAGAAAAAATTCTAAGCATTTAACACAGAGACAGAAAAAAAAAATCATTTTGCAACAGTGATTCATTCTCTCTCACTCCTTTTCCCTCCCGATCATCAGGAGTGTGTAGAGTTTCCCTGCCCTCAATCTGAGAACTCCCTTACAATTAAGTCACTGCATTTGACAATATAGTTACCCAGACAACTGAGGTGTGGAGAACAGAGTTGCAGTTCAGATAAAGTTCCAACAGAGGTTCCCATTGTTCTCTCATTTAGTGTCCACCAGAGTGCACACAGCAGTTCAGATTACATACAGATTATCATTCTAAATAAACCCCTAATTAAAAAATAAAACCTTCCTTCCATCTTTTCATAATGTTCACAAACCCTTTTTTCCCCTTTGGGCTCAACCTTCTCAAGCTTGGTCTTTTCCTAAATGTAGATCACCCTATGAGTCTGAAGTGCTTTGACATGAGGTAAGGGTAGAAATTATTTTTTTTAACTGGATTCTTTTAAAGAAAAATCTATCTTTGAAAGTAAATAAGGTGAAAACAGATGCCTACTTGTACACTTTGAATATTAACAGTTCAAAAGAACAGCTAAAGAGCTTTTGAAAGCTCAACCAAACAGGAAGGCTCAAAACAGACCTTGACGCAGATGCTATCTATTACATTTTGTAATTGCAAAATGGCCAACAGAATTCAAAAGTGTGAAAAGGCTGTTGCCCAATTTTGTAGTGCTGCTGCTTGTGTTTGATGGGGAAGAGAGGGGTGTGTAAAAACTATGAAGCAACTCAAAAAGATGTGGCGAGAAGTCGTTTTTGTCCGATACTTAGAAGAGTTTTGTTTATACTCCCTTGAGATTGCAGAAATACTAATTTGCTCAATACCACAATGACACGACTTGGAAGAGAGGGGTTTCCCCTTTCCTTCTATGCAATTTGTTAAAAATCAGATATGGCAAACTCCCTCTAAAATATAATTTCCAAGATCTTCTACTTCACTCCTCTGCCCTCCCTATCCTACCCTCATCCCCCCTGCCACCAATAAAACAACCTTTGCGGAATCAACCTTCACACACCCTTGTAGACATGTGACATGAGGCATGTAAGCACAGAACAACAGGCCACTGGAAATATTTCCACAGCATTGCACAGATCTGCTTCTCATTTTGTACTTCTCGCCCCAATTTCAACCATGATTGCCTTCTAAGGTGCTTCTCCTAGGACAGGTCTACATGTTCTGAGGATTTGGCAAGCTACCTTTTTATTTTAATTCAACAAACACTATGCTTTGGGTGACATGTTTTTCTTGCTGTGTGATTTACAAAGGGCTTTCCTATAAAGCTCAGCAAAGCGGTATGGCCCACTCACAACATATTTTACATGTGAACTATGGAATCATGCAATGTATTCTAGTTGAGATTGATAGTTTTGAAGCTAAAGCATGATTTTTTTTCTTTTTTTTAGCAGTTGCTGATATAAAGATGAGCACCATGGCGGGAAGCATGGGATGATGAAAGACAATGGATTAAAGCTCCCTGATTGCAGATCCCTGTTTTGGAACAACTAGTTTTTTGGCCTTGGACAAGTCAATTTCTTTCTGTGAGCCTCTATTTTTTCATCTCTTATGAGAACTTGGATGTATATCTAGGTCCATGCAAGCTCTAAAGCTCTACAGAGACGTTCTTTCATTTACTCATTCATTCCAGAAAAATTTATTGAGCACCTTTGGTGTGTTTTCCCCTATGCTAAGGGTTCTGGAAATAAAGCTAGGAAAAGATAAATAGGGCAGTGTCTATGATTTTATGTTGCTTATAATCTAGCAGACATCTAATAGTCACAAATAAATGTCAAAACAGATAATAACTCAAACACAGTAGCAGTTCATTTCTTACTCATGTAAAATAGAAAACAGGAGTTTCTTGAGTTTCTCCCCATATATTAATGCAGGGATCCAAGAGTCTTCCGCATTATGGCTCTGCCATATTCAACACTTAGATTTTAAAGTTACCGTGGTTCCCTGCTTTATGCCACTGGATGAGGAAAGACAAGGTTGCAGAGTGTTGTATGCAGGAGGTAATGAGTTTGGGTCAAGCCATGAAAATTCCACTGTCAGTTACATGATCTCCCCTAACTGTAGGGAAGACTAGAAAATGCAATCTAGTCATGTACCCATGAAAAAGAATAAATAGTTTGTAAATAACTAATCAGTTTCTGCCAGGATGTCAGGAGAATGGAAGAAATGGAAAAAAGAAAAGCAATCCTACAGCAGAACTTAGGGAAGGCAGAGAGAAAAGATGAGAAAATGAAAACTAGAGCAACCCAGGAGATTTCAAAGCAACAGCAAGAACTGGGCATGATATATGGATGTATCTTGTGAGACACCCCCATCATATGGACAGCAACAAATCAGGTGAATCTTCTGGAGGAATCAGGATCATCACAGAATAGGTAGTGATACATAGTAGCTGAGGAGCGAAGGCTGTGGGCACCACAGAAGATGAACTGATATACAGTGGCTGAAAGCCCATAAAATCAGCCCACATTGTTTCCAGTTGAGCTAAAATGTTCATATATAAGGCTGCATTCCTGGTGCAAATCAGTCTTATGAATTGGTGACTGAGTATAGTCAGACCTAGCTGAATCTCTTTTGACCAATAGCATGATTTAAATGTTGGGAAATGAGAAATCTGGGTTTCCATGTTCTGTTGAATGATAAAAAGATTTGGCAATAGTGATTCCTTATTACTGAGTAGCAATAACCAGACAACTTTTAGTAGCCACTGACTACTTGAACTGAGTATGCCTCACCAATACACCCATGTATTCCATTTATATTTTCTACCTGAGTCATGTTAACATCTGAATTTGTAAACCCTAATGAAAAGAGTTAAATACCAGCCTGAAATATAACCAGAACTAATCCAGTCATTTTCAGTGTCTGACAGCAGCACCCATAGAACATTGTTATATATACATATATGTAACTATATGTTAAATATCAACATGAGAGCTTGCTTTGCTTTAGACATACTTGTTTAAGCATCTGTTTTCTTCAGTGCATTATGAGTTATTTTGAAAGCAAGGCTCTGAGTACCTGGTCAATACTAGATGCTCAGTTAAGGCTTTTGAAAGAAATTACAGTAAATTTACAACAAAAAAAATCACTTGAAATGAATTATAACAAAGAAAACAGTGAGTAAAGTGTTGAGGTAGCATCCTGGACTTGGGATAGATGCTGCCATTTCTAGACCACAGAGCCCAGGTGGAAACTGGTATCCCTGAATGTACCAATGTGTACCCTTACACAAAAGGCAGAGAAGGAAAGAAGGCATAAGGGCTGGAGGCAAGAAGTGAGAAATGGTGAAGAAAAAGGATATGAAAAAGATTCAAGACTCCATTGGTTCAGATGACTTGATTTGGGTGGTGTCCTGAATGAACTGGTCCCTCTGGAAGCTGCAAGAGAAATAGCCATCCCAGCACCACTCTGCCCATCTACGACCCACAGAGATCTACATGCTATGCAGCATCAACTAAAGGTTCCCAATGAGACCAGCCAACTCCACTGTCACCTGCTGGAAGAAATTCCTCAAATGGCTTAGTCAACAGCTTTATTAACCACCATTTATTTACTTGGTAGCAATTCAATACAAATTTGATTGAATTGAATGGAATTGAAGAGTTAAATTGATGTTACTGAGAGCAACTTAAGGTTGCTGAACAGGGAAACATCCTGGGCCTTCTTGAGCTCTGTGCGAAGAAGGGTTTGCCTCTGCTGAAGGCACCAAAATTATGAAAATGAGTTGAGCACATAAACAAGTCTTATGGGGATGATTAATCCTTAATCCTTGCTGAGAGGATGCCAGGAAGTTATGTGCCAGCAATTCTCCAGTCAATTCTAATAGTTAACCATACAGGGGCTCTGGCACAAGTTGCCTGGCCAGGCAGAGTGGGAAATGTTGGCAAGGTGGCTGGTAGGAGCAGGCATGTCTGGACAAAAAGGTGCTAGCTTAAACTACTAACATTTTTCTTGGACAACAATGAAAGTCTTGCTGGAAGTATCTTCTAATTCTCTCTTATGCTAACTCTTCTCTCTACTTTCTTAATTTGCTAAGAAGAAGAGAGGCAAAGCCGTTTTCTGGGAAAACTAAATCAGGGTTATGGTCATTTTCAGGAACTGATTCATTCATCTATTAAACCAATGTAACTTTACTGACAACCTACTATGTGCTAACTGCCAGATATACAGCAATGAATAATAAAGATTTGGCAGTTTACTCTGAAGAAAAAGTGAGCACATAAATAAATACATATAACTAATTATGATGTTTCATAGAAAATGAACATAGTGTTTTGATAAAAAATTGCAAACAATGTGGTAGCAGCCTACTCAAAGAAGGCCTTTCAGGAAAAAAAAAAAAAAAAAAACAGACCTGAAAGAAAGGAGGGAAACAGCCAAGAGAAGAGTAGCTAGCAAAGATTATTTCACATGGAGGAAACAGCAAAAGGAATCTTCAGGTCTCTGAGATTCTAATGTAAGTTTTCAAGAGCCTGGGTCAGTGTGCACACTGAGGAACACACAGATTTGCCTAAAAGAAAGACAAAGAGAATTAATTTGAGGGTTTTTTTATAAAAACTCTCAGGTTTTAGGGTCCACATGGGCTTCCATGACTTATACCGGAACCCTTGCTAGTGAAAAACACAGAGAAAACCAGAATCCATGACCAGCTCAGGTCACCCTCACATAGAAAGGATGCTGTGCTTGCCAAACTGAACTCACAAAGTATCCATCCGACCTGAGCCAGAGCAGAAACACGGGTCAGAACCAGCCCTGCTGGTGACAGCTGCAAGTAGAATTTTCTTTCTGTTTCTCACCACCCATATGCCAGCCAGCCACACAGGTTCAAAATGGCATCAGAAGGGCACTCACAGTGCTCTAGAACAAATGTTCACAGCTAGGGTAGTCAGCAGGCTTAGGCCCTTAACAGAGGCCTAAGTGAGAGGCTTAGGATAGAAAATTAGACTAACGGCCAGGTAGTTTATAATTGGGTCAGAAGTTCACATTAGAAAAATATATGATTCCTAATAAAAGCAGACATCCAGACAGGAAGACTCACAATGCACAAGACTCATCCTTTTGAGCTGGCAGCCTTCAGAGGCATTGTTCTAGCCATTTCCTTTATAATCCAAGGTTACTAAAGGGAGAGCTTTATTTTCATTACTGTGATTATCTTCTAAGTAGATGCCTTCGGGTGTTGGATGTGTGTCCCATTTTGCTCTGCTAGAAGTAAATAAACTTCCTGAAAGATAATATAACCCCGCCAAAGAGCCACCTATGTAGTAACTTCAGGCCAATAGAATCAAACGTATTTGAAAAGGTCTTTCAGCACAAACCCTAAATCATGAATTTGTTTTGTTTGATATTTACTGAACAAGCACTGACCCTCTCTGGCAAAATCTGGACATAAATTCAGTTATTCATGTAGCTAGCCTTAGCCCAGTCATTAAACTTCAATCCAGGACTTTCAATTCTTCCTGGTTCAGGTTTTGCTGCAGAAGACAAGACTCCTAACATGAGCCAGGCTACACACTCCTATCCATTCTATATCATCACAAATATGAGTTTAATACAGCCAGAATTAAATGGAAGCTCTCGGTGATGAGGTAAAAACTAAATTGGTCAAGGTTTTTTATCTCTGTTTTGAGGCTACATATTTGTTTGTTTATTTGTTTTTATGTTATTTTTGCATAAAGAGACTTTTGACAATATCTGTCAGGGATTTCTCCCAGTTCCACTCTGTGTGTGCATGTGCATGTGCGTGTGTGTGTGTGTGTGTGTGTGTGTGTGTGTGTGTAAACTAAAGAAAACTTTACCACCCTGGTCTAGCAATGATGAGACTATGAAGCATGTATCTTTCATCTATAAAAAAAAGCCTTCAAACAGACTAAGGCAGAAAGTTACCAAATGTTTGGCTTGGTCTTCCTAAGGTAGTGAAAACATGCTTTTTCATGAACTTTTATAGCCTCACAAGACTTTCTACAAAGCGATATCATAACCCTGAACACGTCAGCATATGCAACTTTTCAAGTCTCAACGTCTCTTCTCTGCAGTTCTAGACAGGAACATAATGTGGTAGCAGGAAGACTACTGCAGTAAAAAAGAAAGGGCGTTGAACTCCTTATGCCTTTCCCCATGGCAGGCAGCAATGAAGAAGTCAGATGCAGGAGGCAAAGCTTGAATCCATCCTTTGTTCCTATAGCTACATTAGCTGAACTTGCTAAAAAAAGCTGACTCAGTAAAAACATTTATACCAAAGACCCGTACCTCTGTCATGTTTTGAGATACTGCAAGTAATCCTCACATAACCACGTTTAATTCTAGAGACTGGGACGCGGATTATGGGAGAGGTAGCAATGAGCAGCTAAAATGGCTGAAAGATTTGACTGACTTTTATGTTTGAGAGTTTTCATGATAAAGATTGCCAAGACAAGGGCAAGTCTGTTATTCATTCCCTTTCCTTCAAGAAACAATTTTTTAGTAAGCCTCACGCAGTCACTCATTTGATCAACAGACATTCATTACAACCCAGGCACTGAGCATGAATAGGACAGGATACATACGCAATGTCAAAAGCAAGGAAATTGGCCAAAGTGGTTTTCAAGAAGTCCCTGAGTCAAGACTCCCCAAAGTTCTTTACTTGTAACATTTCTCCATGTCGGCCACACTATATCAACACAAAAGTTGGGACATCGACCTTCAGAGAGGAACTGTATCATCTGCACAACTGTGCAAGTTCAGTGAAAGACATGCACAAAGGGTAAATGGTATTTCATCACTATGTTCAGAGTACCCCCAGAGTCTTCAACCTGCCTCTTTCCATTGCCTTGGAAGAGGGGTGCTGCCTTGCACCATTACTTTCCCTCACAGACCTATCATCATCTCCATTTACCCTCAAGCAGGCTGTGGCCACTAATCTTTGCATATCTATTCCCTTCTTCCAAGCCTTCCTCCAATAAGCTACATATCCAATTGCATTTCCCCTTTTCTGCAAAAAATTAAGTACACAATGATTGTGACATGTTCTAAAGAGGTTTTCTTGACCAAGAAAGTGCTGCAAACTGGGCCCCCACAAGGAAATCAGAGTGAGTCACTCGGGGCTCTTAGCTTTTGTCTTTCAGGCTATCAATCTCGAGCTTTATGGCACTCAATTCAAGTCCAGTTGGCCCAGCGGAGGGCCTGAGAGAGTTACTCCCTAAACATCACATCACACAGAAACATGAGCCAAATAGGGCCAAACTGAATCCCATGTTTTTTGTTGGTATAATTTTAGAAAATAATAAAACACTAACTAAATGAAAAATAAAGTCCATCATATCTCATGTGACTATAAGTAAGAAAGCGAACAATTCTAAGAGAAATTATTCCAACTCCTCTGTCTCAGAAAACACATGAAAAGGAGGGAAAAAAATAGAGATAGACATTGACAGCTCTCATCATACTTAAATAATATGAAAACTCATGACCCTACTACTATCTGCCTAATTGCATGTAGCTAACTGAGAGTTTGGAAATTGAGTAAGAAACAGAATTAGAGTTGCTATCATCAATCTGGGAGTGACTACAGGGAAAGAAGCAAGTTGAAACTTCTGTTCTCTTGCCTAGGATCAGATCTATCATGTTTTAAACACAGTCACTGGTGATAAAGCAAAAGTAAAGTGATAAAGGCAAAGCTGGGTCCCATCTCAGAAAGAGGCTTGAGCCTTCATAATGCTGTGACTCTGACAGGACACCGCTTCCTCTCTCTTTCTGAAGGCCCAGCCAAAGCACCCCTTCCTCTACAAAGCCCTCCAGGGCTTCTTCACCTGCCTACTACACACCCCTCTGAATTCCTCAAGCAACTATTTCAATGCCTCACAACATGAAACTTTTTCAGACTTTCTTTGATGTTATTCTCCAGCTGTTTCAAGTATATTCACTTCTATCTCATCATTGAATTTTGATTCCCTTGAAATAAAAGCTGTGCAATATTATTTTTTCTTTTGGCTCTCCTACATGGCCTAGTTCGGAGCTGAACATATCAGAAGCATCTAGTGTGTACTTTATCCTAAGAGCTGCCACCCATGGAAGAATTAGGAGGGCCAACAGCTTATTTACATTAAATTTGGTGGGGACTTGGTTAAACACATCTTCCAGGACTGAGAGCCACCTATTTTCAGCTTTCTTTCAAGGTGAAGCCTTAAATAACATATCAAGCCTGGCATTTTTTGTTGTTTCCCTTGTCTCCTCTGTCCGCCCATTACAAGACCCATGTTCCAAGCAGGTGACATGCACCCAGAGCCTAATCTCATCAAGCTAATAGCTGCCAATGTCAAAACCAGACTGGTTTGACCATTTTTCATCAAAGTCGAAGCCATTTTGCTCCTTTCGCGTATGAACATCAGCCCTTAGGGGGCAGATTTGACCAGCCTCATTCGAGTAAAACCTCATTCTATGGACACAGGGCTGGGCTGCAGAGTATAGTCTGTATACAAGGGTACCTTTCTCATGCACATTTGCCTCAGCAAAAAGGGTCTGATCCTTGGATAAGAAAGTGAAAAAAGTTATTTACGGTAGGGGTTGTAATCAGTGAGGTTTGACATTTTTAGGGTGACCAACTGTCCCAGTTTGCCTGGGACTAAAGAGGTTTCCTAAGCTGTGGGACTTTTCATGCTGAAACCAGGAAAGTCCTTGGCAAAGCTAACACTGCCCAGATTCCAGAAGTCAACCTTCACACCTTTCAGCAGATATACCTCTCTCGACTCACCTCACCTGAATTGCTTCATGCAAAGTCAGTAATCACTGATGCCCAGGGAATTTCTGGATCACTATGCCAGTTCGCTTGGGGTTGCTGTCAGTACCCTCTCACTGCCCAACTTCTCTCTAAAGTCTACCCTGGAGAAATCTCATCATTGCCTGTAGCTTCCTTGCATTTTCGTATATTTCATCCCCAAAACTATAGCTCAGTCCCGACCTTTCCCCTCAGCTTCAGTCTTTCACTGTCTATTTCACGTCTTCATTCTCTATCCTGTTGGCTTCTTAAGCTCAGCAAAAACCAAACCAAAACTTAATGTTACCTCTTAACCTATTTTTTCTTACTTTGACATGTCAAACAAATGGCTCTATTATCATTCCAGACTTTCACCTAAACTCTAGCCTCTTCTTTTAACTGGCTTTTTCTCCATGGCTACCTCTCAAGACTAATCATGTTCCAAAGCCTGTGAGGAGGCAACTTTCCAGATGTCCATCACTTTTCCAGTCCTTAAATCCCTCTGGCTACAACCAGTAGAGTAGTATTGTCTCTCCTTCCCTACATTGCCCTCAGTGCCCACCCAAAGCCTCCACAGCATATTATTGTCACCGCTCTGCTCAGATCATTCCTCTGCTAAACATTTGTAACAGTCTCTTCTCCCTCTTACTATATCCAAGTGCTACACACCCTCAAATCCCAGATGGTCTCTTCCCCATGAACATCATCTGCCCCTACAGAAAATGATCTCTTTTTTCTAAATCCCTCAAACACTTAATTCTTCCCTGTTCTACTTGATATTTTTATTTCTGTGCATTTCTCTTACCTTTAAAATAAAAGTCCTTGAGAGCAAGATCTCTACATTATTTAAATTTTTATTCTCACTTCAAATAATTAATTAATTACTTAATTAATTAAAATTTTCAAGTAAGTTTTAACCTGCAGCATATTCCCTTGCTTGGATGCTAGTGTTGGACTTTTTGAAAGCTTCTGTATCCCTGTGTCTTCCAACCATTTCTTTCCATGGTCATCAACCTAGGCAAATCCCTCAGAGCTAGGGGTATTCATTCCCTTGTTTTCATAAAAGCCTTATCACTGTAGGATTCCCAAATGCTATGACAGGCTAGTAAGGATCAAAAAAAGGGACTTTGCCTCCATGGAACTGTGAAATAGAAATTCCTCTGACATACAGCCTGAATTCCTTCCCTGCCCTCTGTCTTCACCTTTTTCATTAGCACACTTTTCCAACATAGGCCTACCACTACACTGTATTTTGCCTTTTCCTCCACACCCTTTGAGCAGCTTTGGCTCTGAGTTTGCTGTTTCCTGACCCAAGAAGCAAAGAAATGTGTTAAATTATTTCAACATTTAATTTTTTACATAGGGAAATAAAAGGGCTGGCCTAAGGCATAGCTGGTGGAGAGGCATTTCTCCTTATTCCTGTCAACTGACCCATCATGGAGCAAACATTAGGACATTTAAGGAGAAAAGAATTTGAATGTGTCCTTGAGTCATTTTTTTATCTCCTCTTATTTTCCAATTGTAGAATTTCCTGGTTTGAATCCTAGTTCTCAAAACCCAATCATTTTAAGGATGGTGCACATGGTCAGAAGAAACTCATAGGTAGGGATGCTCCTGGGAATCTTTGGGATAGAGGAGCAAGGTTGTATAGCCTGAGTCACAGCAGTAGGGCAAGCTGAGTTTCACTCTGCAGCCATGTTTTTGTCTCCTTTCGGTGACCATCCACTGCATTCAATAAATGTTTACCAAGCACTTACCATGTAGCTGCTCTGTGGTTACTGGGAACAATACATAGTGATATTTAAATAGTCAAGAATTAGTAAGACATAGGCATGACATGGGCACCAGCCAGAGTGCTGGAGCAGGGTTTTGAAGGCTCTACTGTGCCAGGATTTACTCATTTTGTTGCTAGATTTGGGGGAGGTCTAGGGCTTTCAGGTGAGTGACTGGGGCAACTAGGGTAGTAGAAGGGGTACTTGGGGGCTTCAGGATAAGTTATTTGCCTACTGCCATAGAATTGCTTCAATAGTTTAATAACTAGTAGGACCATACCGCAGTGAGCCAGCCAAATATGAGTATTTGATACAATAATGTGCAAAATAGAAAGAGGTCTTTTACCTCATGGATCCCACAGTGCAATGGAGATAGACAGTGCTGCGTTCTGACTGTTTGTATCCTCCCAAAATTCACATATTGAAATACTAACCCCTAAAGGTGATGCTTAGTAGGCAGAGCCTTTAGGTCATGGGGGTAGAACTGTCATGGACGTGATTAGTGCTCTTACAAAAGAGACCACACGGAGCTCCCTAGTGCTTTCCACTATGCGAGACCACAGTGAGAAGTGTTCAGAGAGAGGGCCCTGACTAGAACTTGACCATGCTGGCACTCCGATTTTGGGCCTCCAGAACTGTGGCAATAAATATTTGTTGTTTTTAAGCAACCCAGTCTGTGATCTTTTGTCATAGCAGCCCGAATGGACTAAGAATATAATCATATAATCATACAAACAAATGTAAGATTCCCGGTGGGTGAAAAATTATCAGATATAAAACTGTGGCTGTAAAGAACTTTATGATGATAGGTATCCAACACAAGGAGAGCATACAATAATAGAATTTGACCATTTCAGATTGATCAGGGAAGGATTCCCTGAGGAAGCAAAGTTTAGGCCTAAACTTTGATCTAAAGGATGAATAGGGGTTAACAAGTCAGTGAGGGAATAAAAGAACATTCTAAACAAAGGGAACAACATGTACAGAAGTCCTATGGAGGGGAGAACTGGAAGAAAGTGATGTGGCTAGAGGAGAGAGAGAAGAAAGAGTAATTTAAGAGGAGGGAGGAAGATATATAAGGGCCAATATGGCGCCTTGAGGAATTCTATCTATCCCAAGGATAATGGCATGTCATTAAATGATTTAAAGTAGTGGGGTGGTATTATCAGATTAACATTTTGAAAAGACCTGGGAAGGAAGAGTCCTCTGCCATAAAATAAGGCTCTGATAGGGTTCCTCAGATCAATGCAAATAAAGTAGTTATGCAGTGGAGAGAAGAACACATCAGGTTTTTTTTTAAATAGCACTATACTCTCAACTTCGTTCTTAGTCATTACAAACTATAATTTATTTAGTACACACCCTAAGAGCCAAGTGCCTTACTAAATGTGGCCATCCATCATCCCCTTAATGTTTGAGCAACAGCAAGGTGGGCATTATCATCTCTACTTTACAAAGAGGGCAGCAACACTCAGAGAGTTAACTTGCCAAGAAATCAACAGCACAGGATTAAAGCCTAGACCTTTATAACGCTCACACTTTTGTTTTTAACCCAATAACAGTTTCTAAATATGAACATGTGATGCCTCATGATGGGTGCTAAGCCTTTGGAGCTTAACAAGATTCCATCATGCCTAGAATTAATACAAGCTAATGGGGGAGGGAGTCACACACACATATACACATTTATGCAACTAAGTATAATATAGTGTGACACAGGCTTTGAGGGCACATATTAAAAACTTAAATAAATGTTTTCTCCATTAAAAAGCACTAATTTTCTATATTTAGTATTGCATTTGGCTCAGCATCTCTTTGAGGAAGGAATGGACAAAGTTGATGGCCAACTTTACTACATGACTTATGTGTTCCAAGTATTGTGCTAAGTGCTTTAAACATATAAATTTAATGGCGTCCTCAAGGCAAGTTGATCAGGAAGCTAGTAATATTGTCTATATTTTACAGTTGGAGACATTGAGAATCACATCTGTCAAGAAAAATCCCCAAGACCACAAGTAGAAACCAAGAGAAGATAAATAACTTGCTAAGGGAGAGCAAACTAATACCAAAGGTGGGAAACTTTAAAATCTATGCGAAACTAGAGATATGTTCTGAAATGGAAAACCAAACCCCATGCTGAAGCAAGTCTTAGTGCATTAAAACTGACCCTAAACACCCCAACCACAGGAGTCTGACTGCAAAACAGGTTAGCTTCCCAGACCCAGGCTCTATGGGCAAACTGTTCTTATTTCTTGGAATTGTTTTGACACTGAAATGTGAAAGTTCTTAAAATAAGGATAGGAGTAGAGGCTCCAAGGAATGTTAAAATAATTTGTGGCAAAACAGAGAAAGTTTAACATTCATTAAGGGGTTTTTATTTCAAATAATTGTTTTACCATATCATTGTCTAAATTGTGGAACAGGGAGAAGAGGAAGAAACTCTTACTTAATCCCCTTCCTGAATTTGCCACAGAGAATGTACAGCAGAGGCCCCTGGAGATTTCAAGCTCCTGCTGTGAAAGCTCAGGTCTGTGGATGCTGAGATCTGATATAAGTTTCCCTGGCTGCTCATTCATTTACTGAGGCCACTTTTGCTTTGCCAAGAGTTGGCATGACAACCCCTCCTGTCTCCAGCACGTACTTAGGGATGCTATGCATATATGTTCTCTCAGAGGCAGAGCTTTGCTCTGGATTATATCTCCATTAATTCATCTTTAAATCCAAAGAACAAATGTTTGATTTAAAAATCTTAGGAAATATCTGAAACCCAACTCAGCACATCTCCATAAATTAAGCAATGTCTAGCTTCAAATATATGTTGTCATTTCCAAAAGTTGTGAGTGTTTGTATGTCAAGGTAGCAGTCTGCAATGAATGCCCTCTGCCCTAGTCTTTGATTTACCTTGCTAATAGGAGCTGTTTCTGCTCCCTTGAGCTGAGGAGCACCTATAACCTCACTACTAAAATTAATCCTCCTACTCACTACCTTTGGAGTAGACTTTCTGCTGGTTTCCTGAAAGAATAAGGTTTCCCAAAGGCTTGTCTGCCCTCAAATTTATTTATTCATTTATATAGTAAATTCTTCAACTAGTTTTTGAATACTTATGTGCCAGGAATGACACTAGACTCACCAATGGTACATCAGTAAACAAACAGGCACCAGAATTTTAGCCTTCAGTTTTATTTGTTCTTTCATTATTGTATCTTAACATGCCGCCCAACAGGAGGCAATTGATATAAGCATGCCCTGAAAGCACTCAGTGGTTGACCAGTTTCACTGGGAGAGAACACTTGCAGAAAAGCTTTTGAAGAGAGAGGTGCAGTGGGGGTTGAGGGGGAAGCAAAGAAAGACTCGACAGTGTAGAACAGGCCAGGACAGACTGGACTAAGCCTGGCAAGAGTCAGGGACACATGGGGTCACTGTTGCCTGGAAGGTGGTGTCACCAAATCTAACATGGGAAAAGAGAAAAGTGGAGAAATTGGAAAATCCCAGAAATAAAATACACATGCCCTCAAAAATTTGTAGGTGGGTAGGCCACATTCCTCATTTGTTCAAAAGTACCAGCTATGGAATGATAGGGCACCATGCTGGACAGAGGATGCTACAAAACATCAAAAGGGTTAACTTCCCAGACTCAGGGCATCCAAGACTAAAGGAGTCACCAGACCCACAGAAACGTGAATTATAAGAGAGATGATTCCTTAAAGTCATCTCTCACTTGAGATATTAAAATAATTTCCTCATTTTCCTTCTTTTCAATGTCTTCTATCCCCAATTAATTTTCTACACTTGTGCTAGAGGTATTGGTAAACTACCTACTTGGAAAACTGCCTACAAGAATAGTTCCCACACTGTTGTTCACAAGCCATTAAGGTCAATTTGAGCTTCTGTACATACCAAATCAAAATTTCTGGAGGTAGGGCCTTGGAATCTGCATGTTTAACACATATTAGTGTAATTCTTATGCATGCTCCAGTTTGAAAAGTGGATAGAAAAGGTCATTAACAGGGCTGGATTCCCTTCATAATGGATTCTAGCCCATCTTTTTAAACTTATCTGAAGAGATTACATTGCCAGCCTTATGTCTTAGTAACACAGGTACAATGCCTAAACAAGCTAAAAATTTTCCCTCCCCTGTGCTGTTTTTCATGCAAATCCTGCTGCCTGTTATTCCCACACCCTTCTTTCTGAGTCAAACCCCTACATATGCATATAAATACACATACGCACACATCCTCTCTACTTGGAAAATTCTGATTCATCTATTAAAGACCTGAACAAATGACATTATCTTATTATTTCCCTGGACCCTTTCAACTCCTGGTAAAACATACCACTCTCTCGTTGTGCTTCCATAGCACTGTATACATTCTATTTTGCTTCATTAAACACACTATATTATAGTATTTAATTTGTGTTAAACAGCCACCCTTTCTGTACACACACGCATACACTTCTTGAGGTTCTCAAGTGTATGGACTATATCTTAGTCACGTCTGAATTTCAAGTGCCCAACACTTAGTGAGTGCTCTACAAATCTTAAACTGATCTGGGGCTATTCAAATCATATGCATGAAACATGTAACATCTTTCTCAATACTTGCCTATTTTTTAAAAAATATTTACTTCTTCTTCTCACTTCTGAGGAAGTCATATATGACTGAGTCTTTCGAACCATAAATAAAGTATTTCACTCCATTTACTTAGGCCTTTTAAAATTTATCTCAGTAAGTTTTTTAGTATTCTGGTTAGAGATTTTACCTTTCTTTTATTATATTCATTCCCAGGAATTTACTGGTTTTGATACTCTTGGTTTTTTTATATTTCAAACTCCAGTTATTTGTTATAGACATATAGAAATACAACTAATTTTTCATACTGACCTTATCTTCAGTGTCTTTGCTAAAGTCACAGATTTTAATATTAATTTTAATAGTTTATCTGCAGATCTTTAAATTTTCTATATACACAAATAACATATTTGCTTCTTTTCTAATTCATATATATATATATATATATATAATATATATAAATTTGACTTATTGCACTTATTGGTGACACCTAGTACAATGTTAAATTGAAATAATGAGAATGGATGTCATTGTTTTATTCCCCATGCCAGATGGGATACTCTCTAATATTTCACAATTAATTATAACATTGCTTATGTTTTTAATTGCTGAATATTTTTTATCTTAATCATGAATGATTGTTTAATTTTATCAGATATTTTCTCTATCCATTGATATGCTATGGTTTTTCTCCTTTCCTCAATTTTCAAGTGTTAAGCCATCTTCACATTCCTAAAATACTCAAGTTGTTCATGATATAAAATTAGTTTCATATGTCATTGGATTCATTTTGCTAACATTTTATTTATCTTTTCAATAGCCATGACCATAAAAGAAGTTAGCCAGTGAAACTTTTTCTTATAGTATCCTAGTCAAGTTTTGATATCAAGTTTTATTGTACTCAGGGATAAAGCTGACAAGTGTTATACCTTTCTATTCTGGAAGTCTATGATTCAGCCCTCTTCATTTTAGCCAGAAGTAGATTTTCCTCCCCTTTTCTTCTCCCATACACACCTTATTTTTGAGAGGAGAACATATTGAATAAGAGTAAGGTGGCTAATACAAACTTCAAAGACAAAAACTTGACTTAGTAATAAGTCTATCAGCTCTGCATTGTAAGCTTCACATACGTAGTATGTTTTATCCTTAATATTAATGTGTGAATAGACCTAAAATCTAACACTGTATTTTATTGCACATATTATGTAGCACTGCTCTACCTATTACCTCTTTTGATGAGTATACATACACTTGACTTATGGGAGATACACACAGTATTTAATCCTGCATTACTATATTCAAGTAGACCTTCAGTGTAGACTAATGGTATTCTGACTACATATAGAATTACTTTATGCTTAGAGTCAAAGAACCCATTTCAGTATAAGTACAGTCCAGCACTCAGTTTTTACGGACATTCTTTAAAATAGTTTTGTCATTGTTAATATGCCTGATAAGCATGTTTTGATGGTTCTCATCTGTTAAAGCAAAGTTTAGAACATAGTTATTCACAGTATCTGACAATGAATAAGTGACTAATAAACACTTGTTGAATTTATTAATAAATTAGTAATGAATGTCTGGAAAGTTACCATCATCTAAAACAAGAGTTGACAAACTACAGCCCATGGTCAAATTCAGTTCACTCTTTGATTGTTGAGGGAAATGTGTATTGGATACAGCTATATTCATTTGTTTATTACCTCTTTCAAAGTTGAATGTCTTCTGCATTTACAGTTGAATAGTTTCAATACAGATAATATGGACCACAAGCCTAAAACATTTACTCTCTGGTCCTTTACAAGAAAAGTGTGCCAATGTTTGCTTTAAAACACAACATTTACTAAATAATTGGAGAGTAGCCAGTATGCAATCACCCTAGGGAGGTCTATGCAAATAAAATCTTCTCCAGTTTACTGTTGAAGGAATAAAGGATGGTACCAGAGGTGGAGATGTTTATGACAAAACATAAATCTGAATTTTTTCTTGAGGAAGATGATGGAGTCTATTATCAAAGGTCACAATGTGAAGGGACAAGTCTCTACAGCTAACACTCTTTTCTGAACTGCCTTGTATTGTCCAGCTTTCCCCCTGATCCTGAGGGGCTTTGGTTAAACCTCTTGCTAAATTTCAGGACTTTCAATGTCTCTTTTTTCAATAACAGGATTTCACTGAACTCAAAACAGTGGCTCAAGCAAGGTAGATTGTTAGGATGATTGTGGCAATTCAGTAGATGCTTGGACTATAACAAAATTTTTCTCACACACAGCTATCCTAATTTTTTACTTCTTAATATGAAGAATCCCTGACTCTTGAACCAAATTGTCTAATAATTCAACATGCAACCAAGTGGTAATTCTACAATGCTCTGGGATGCCTAAGCAACATTTGTTTTCAATTTCCATTATCCTTCCTCCCCATTAATACACCAAGATGCCATAAAACAAATGGTAAAATATGAATCTATTCTGAAAAAGAAAACAAAAATAAGACATTGTCATAAATGATACATATCAGCCTTCTGAGAACCAACAGTATTTATCAATTAGTGAATCCCTTTTATTGTGTGACAAATGGTAGGGGTTTTTTCTGATCGTTCAACATGATATTTTTCTAAACATTGTATTAAATCAATTGATTGATTTTTAGTAATGTACTATATAGTCCCAAAGTCCATTAGATGTAGGAGCACAAAAATTAAGAATAATTAGGCACATGAATAGAGAACAATCGGCCATAAAATAATCAAGAGAATAAGACAATATTGTTTACTAAGTATCCATTGTTTTCTAAAAACCATATTGGTGACATTAGAAAAAATGCATAAAAGAAAGACTACCCAGTATACTTCATGTAAGCAAACATAATTCAGGTTTGTACTACAGATAAAACAGCAAGTTTTCTTTTTCTTTGAAAAAAATTTCTTGGCGAAGGAATTTACTACAATCCCTGCTCACAAAAATAAGCATCACTTTTTGATTCAATTTATAAAATTTTCACTTTCAACTTTTTTAGGATATTTTGTAGATTAAGAAAAATATATGCAAATGTTCAGTCCATAGCAGATATTAAGAAAAAAATTACCAGTAGGCCTTGAGAGCTTTTCAGATTATGCTGTGAAAAGTGATTTATTCCATTTACTTATGTCTGAGGCTACTTCTAGCCTTACATCAAATGTTCAATATTTTTAAAATGGAAATATTAGGCTTATTTGGCAACATCAGTTTTTATTAAGTTGACTTTATATAGAAACTTTTTTGCTAAGCTTCTGTGTTGTAAAATTGGCCAATGATGCAAAGGAATAGACATTTTCATACTCAATAAAAACCAGTGGAGTATAAATGGAGAACAATTTAGCAATATCCATAAAAATTTTAAATGCCCACTGGATCTGGACATATACTTCTAAGAATTTATCTTGTGGTTATACTTACATAAGTGCATGGTTTTAATTTTCCCTGGGTTATCTTAATGAGTATGAAAATATTAATTGTAACATTGTTTTATAACCAAGATTGGAAAAAACACAAATAATTTTTAATAAATTAATAAGTACATTTTTACTTAATAATAATTGGTTAAATAAATTGTATACATTCCAACAACAGAATGCTCTGCAATTTTTAAAAATAATAATGTGGCATTCTAAATTTACAGTTAATAACCTCTAAGAGACTAGTAAGTGACAAAAACAATACAGATTGTTACATAATATAATACTATTTGAAGGAAATGCATATGTGTGTTTTATATATGTGTGCTTACGCAGACCATCTCTATAAAAATTATATAAGTGGTAGGATAGTAGGCATGATGCAGGGAACTGGGAAATTGGGGGGTAGAATATGAGAACATTTCATTTTGCTATATACTCTTTTATGAATTTTGAACTTGGGTTCATAAGCATATTACTCAAAAAATAATTTTCTGTAAATAAAATTGTCAAATAAGACTTGCTCTTATAGTTTAGGTTACTCACTGTTAATGGCTGGAACATTTAAAAATCCACAACTAATAAAAATATGTATATTATACCTTTTTTCCAGAAAATCTAAAACATAACAGTTCATAGTTTCCACAATGATTTCCTTTGATTCCATTCTGGAATGTTGATTTGTTTAGAATAGGTAAGCTTCCAAATTAGATTATCACCTCATTTGTGACAGGCATTCATGAATCTTCCAATGACAATAAAGAGTCAAAAAAGAAACAGGCAAAATCTGGCAAAGGCTTGCACTTGTACTAGCCTGTGTGGAGAGCACAGGAAGGTAATTCTCAGAACCTGCTGAGATGACTACAGAAAACAAACAGGGGTAAAATAATCTGAACAGACTCATACAATCCTGGTTAGGACTCAATTCTTTCTAGGACCAGAGGAAAGCCATGGCAAAAATGACACATTCCCCATTTTGCCCCAGCCTTGAATGTATGCCAGCATTTTAGTTGGGGGTGCAGGGGAGGGCTGAAGCTGGGAAAGAGGCAGATGTAAAGAGAGAATGGGCCAGAGTTGGGGACTTAAACATCAATGAAGGAACAGTGTGCCCCAAAGCAGGCAAATCACATCTGTGTGTTCTGGCCTCTAGGTCCAGGCCATCTGGTCTGATGTGAAATGACAGCAGTCAAAAAGAAAAGAACAATAATGGGGGGAAAAAGGAAAGGAAAGGAAAAAGAAAAGAAAAAAAGAGGAAAGAAAATAAAATAAAAAACAGCAGAAATCTCTAGGCAGTGGTAAAATACAGGTGTTTGGGATATGCATGGTCTGAGGCCATTTGTGGAGAGACAGTTTCAATACAATTTAAATCAGGATCCTACTTATAGCTACATGATCCTGGGACAGAGTTTACCTAGTAGGAAGAAGAGGCTGGAAAACACTAGGTGATATTTAGCTACTTGTGTGTAAACTTGGGTTGCAAGCTACAGCCCCAGCACAGAGTAGGCAACGTTGGAAGATATAGGGGGAAAGGCTGAAGGTGGTGAGCAGCTGGGGAAGAGCCCACCCCAGACATGGGACCAAGAGATCCCATGCAGCAAGACTGAGAGCAGACCTCAGTCGTTACAAGAAAAGTGAGTGATTTCCAAATTATGATGCTTAATTGTTTTTTATAGTTTTATTTTTCTTTCTCAGAGAACTCAATCTGATGTATTTCATTATTATTACTTGACTAATAACTCCAAATGAATACCTCCAAGCCTGTTGTAACATGCTTTCTCTAGTGCCTCTTTCCAAGGTTTGTTTGTTTCTTTGCTTGCTTGCTTTATTCTCTAACTACAAACTAGACATTTCCTATGAGATGTTTCAACATCATTTTAAATGCAACTTGTCTCTTTAAGCTAAATGCAGCATCTTCCTTTCCCTTCCTTTCCAAAATATCACCCTCTTCCTTCCCTTCTCCCCAACTTCTTTGTTCTGTCATCAATATCTCCATTCTCTCTACCCAAGTCCCAAAACATGTAGCTGTTTCTTTCTGCCATCTTCTTAGAAATCTGGAGTCACAAAGTTCTGCATTAATTCCTTCAAATATTTTATTAAATACAAACTAGTGCCAAACTATGTTGCAGGTACAATCCGTCCCTAAAAATGAACTTTCTCTTTGTCCATTTCTCCCTATTTTCACCACCATACACTCAAGATATTCAAAGCTTTGCAAAGCTTTATATCAGGCCTCCATGATTCTCATTTTACCCCTTCTAATCTGTTCATATCTTTAGATTATGTTTAACATATCCTTTTCATGTAGGCACTGCATTATAATTGCCTGGTGCTTAACAGCCTCTCTCTCTAGACTGCATGCACTTTAGGGGTAGGCTCATCTACAATCGTATCCCCAGAGCCTATGTTAGTGTCTGAAACAAAATAGCATCCAAGAAAATTTGTTTAATGAATTCTCAAAAACTTTCAATGCCTCTCTATAACCGGTTGCCTCAAACCTTCATATCTTTACTTATCTTTCATGATCCTTCATCCTCTGGCCAAAATTGGTCTGTTCAACCCTATTTTTCACTGTGTCACCACCTGCTTCTTCTGCACCTCTGGGCTCATTTACTCACAACCCTATAACATTCGTGCTAGTTCCCATTTTTACCTGCTTGTCTCCAGTGCTATTGACTGAAATGTTCTCCCTTTTCCTGTCATTCAGAGGGTCTTGACTTTGCACACAGCAGTGGCACTTTTTCCAACTAGAGAGTGGGAGTTGTCAAAATATGATGGCCATAATCCTCCCTGCCTCCACCAAGAAGCATTCGCTGATCCTCTGTCCTCCCAGTGTCAGTGAAAGGTGTTGGCAAGTGAGTCCAAGTACATCAATGATATGAAAGAGTCAAAGGGCAGTTAGTAAAACCTGTCAGAGACTACAAAAAAAAGGTCCTTCACTGAGCACCGCTCCTGTGACACTTATTTTGGGTGGATGTGGAAAAGGAGCAAGCAGTTTCACAGACACTGCCAGATGTGCCAGAGGTTAGCAAAAGGACACAAGCATTTATTTGCTTCCTGCTTCCCTGACTGACCCTCTCCTTGGGTAAAAATTGGGCATTTGGAAAACCTGGTTTCTTGTCCTCAATGCCCTTTCAATTTCCTCTGCATCATTACTATCTGAAAAATAAAGAAGCTAAAACAGTCCCTCAAGGACACTACACCTAAAGTTTTTGAGGTGAATGAAAAAAGAAGCTAGAGGCAGCTAATCATTCTAGACATACTTAACCTATGCTATGGCCCAAGGAGGCAATAGCCACATCATGAATATTCAACCCATCCTCTGCCATTAACCACAAGTTCAATTTAATATAAAAATTTCATTACATGCCTTCTTGCATGCCAAAACTGTGGGAGATTCTAAACACAGAGGAAGGAGTAAGACATTGTTCCTGTTGTCCTGGCTGTTTCAGCATCCCAACACTTGCCCATGAACTTAATTACAATGAACCCACAGAATGCTTCCCATAACCACATTTGCCTCTCTGGGTCTCTATGGAACCCACCTGTGCTCTGGCTCCATTTCAAGTCCCTTTCATATAAATCAAAATTTTCTTATGTACCACCTACTTCTGTAGACCTGACGGTTTGCATTTTTCATTTCTTCTTTAATTCCCAAAGCTCTCTCTGACCTTGCACTCTGATTCTCTTCTGCTTGCAGCTTCTTCAACACACATCTGGCAACAAAATCCCAGGTCTAGTGATTGTTGCACTACAGTGCAAATGTATTTAATGCCACTGAATTGTACACTTAAAAATGTTAAAATGGTAATTTTCATGTTATATATTTACACACACACACACACACACACACAAACACACACACACACATACACACACACACAAATCCCACATCCAACTAGAGCCCCCAGCCCTGGCTCTGGAAGCAGAGGTCAGTCACTTGTTGTGAGGGAACTCAAACTCAAGTAAAAGAAACACAATTCATACATTCATTAATTCAGCAAACATTTTTTGACTATTTAATACATGCTAAACACCACACTGAGAACTAAGGATTCAGGGAAAATCATGAAAAATATAGTACTATTTTTATAAGGCTTTTTTTTTTATTCTAGCCTGCCTGGGGGTTAGTCATCAAGCAGATAGGCACAGAATTAAGTAAGCCATTACAATAGTGATAAATGCTATGAAGGGAAATACAGGGTCCTATGAGAGCACATAACAGGTGGACATGAGCTAGTCTGGGGGTTCAAAAAGGCTTCTATGATAAAATGATATTGAAGATGACACTTGAAAGATGAGTAGCTATTACACAGGCAAAAAGGTGTGATGGGATGGTGTGGGGAAGAGCGTTCCAGGCACGGGGAACCACATATGTAAAGTAAAAGAACTTTCACAAAAGGTAGAAATTAAACGTAGTCATTTTGCAGGACTGCTAGAAGCCAGTGTAGGTAATGAAGGAAAAGAGGCAAGACATCAGGCAGGCTGCCTGACACAAACTCCAACTATCAGAAGCACTGAAATTAAAGGTTACACAAAAACACAGAGTAAAGAGTTATGCCTTCTAAGTGGGGAAAGGATGGTTTGTAAAAACGTCCTGGAAGAGTTAATATTTGGAGGGAGTTAGAGACTTCGATAGCTCAAAAAGAAAATACAGGCACTCTAGGTACAGAAGCTACCTAAGCAAAAATACAGATGTGGTAAAATGCCCGGAGAACTTGGGGCAGGAAATTAGTGCTACTTAGGTGAAACACAGAGAAGATAAGGAGGGGGAGATGAAGATGAACATGAAAAATAAAAGGAAAATGAATTAGAGGCTTCACTTCAAAGTCTTTAGCCAAGACGGCTGGTCCTAGACCAGTGGGTAGGAGTATTCCATCCACTGTCACTCAGGGTCCCACCTGTCTTCTCCCACCACCAGCAGATGACCCTGCAAACCAAAACCCTAGCCCTTATGCATCAGTAACAAGGTGATGCTACACCTGAGAGGGACTTGGTTCTCTAAGGCCCCAGGCCACAGCACCAGAAGGAGCCCTTCTCCCTGGTTAAACAGTTTGGAAGCGATACTAAAATTAGCCATGGAATTCAAATGATAGGCAGTTAGAGGATTGGGCTCTGTAGAGCAAGGACTATAGATACTCACTGACCACATTGCTTCTTCAAGCCCTAAGTGGGATGCAGGCAGTTAAAGAGTTTGGCTGGGAAAGCACCTGGCACCTGGTTTGTTAGGCGGAAGCATTCCCAGAAGCATCAATTGGCCCCTGGCCTGATGATGGAATTCTGAAAAGTTTTGCCTTTTGCCATTTTGTGTTTGTCTCTGGCTATAGGAGACTCTTCTCACTGGCTATCTTCTGCAAACACTCTCTGCGAATCAGATTTCTCATTCATCCAGATGAAGGACCAAGTGTGAACATGTAAGAATATTGTTAGCCTGTTTTCCCTGATAACAACAAAGGCTGATTCCCCAAAAAACTGATGCTGAAAGTCAGCCTCTCGGGACACAAGCATCCCTTACACAACACTCATGTCTATGATAGAGACCCAGCTGTAGATTTTGGGGCTCCCTTGTCCTCAGAGGCCTGCAAAAGAATTCCTGTGCTCATCCGGCTGGGAGCAGCACGGGCTGGAGAGTACTCCCATGAAAGCAAGCCCAGCTCTGAAGCTAAGGATGTAATCCCAGGGGACCAGGAGACCCCATCAGTACTAAGGTCAGGGGGCCAGGCCTGAAAATACATGGGCGTCTCCATTTCTGCCACCATAAATGTAATGCTAGAAGGAACTGTAAAGATTTTGAGCTCAACTCCATTCCACAGATAAGAAAACTGACACCCAGAGAGCGGAAATGACTTGCCTACATAGAGGCAACTTGTTCCATAACTCAAGGCTGATTATTTCTTGATTCAAATTTCCACCTTGAACAGTTGATCATGACCAGCAGATTTGTAAAAATGGAGTTTTATTATCTATGTCAATAAGTTAAAAATCTAATACTCTTTTATTTATTTTTTTTTAAGTCATAGTAAAATCTCTGGTTAATTTTCTAAAACTGAAGTTGGGAAGAAATTATATTAGAGGCATTTTTCTAGTTTTAGAATATAGGTTTAAAATTATAAGTCCTTTTCTATGAATTGAAGGGTCTCGAGTGCTAGAAAACAAAATAGACTCAGTCTCCTGAGTCATCTAGAGATTAGGCTATTCACTGTCTGGGGCTGACATTTTACTCAGCAATTGTACTCACAGTCCAGGGACTTCAGATGAAACATTCACATCACCTCCTCATCTCCATTACCACACCCATCTACCTTCCCCCATCTTCCCAGTAGAGTTTTACCAGTTATTACTATAACTATTTAAATTATGTTTACTGCTGAGCCAAGGAGCATGTTGATTCCTTTTTTGTTTCTTGGCCTTTTTTTTTTTTTTGCCCAGAGTTAACTCCCTTGCCCTCTTTTTTGGCTATTTAAATCACATATTAATACCTTCCACACCCAAAAACAGCTCTATAAAATGGCTCTCAATTCAGGTTTCTACTGGGGTAAGTAAGTCAGATAGGCTACCAATTCCATTTTTCCCCTGGAAGCATTCTTTGGAGAGCATGTGATATCATACTTTGTAATAATTTCAATTTCTCCTTCCACCTGATGAGAAACCTTTCTCCCAGGCTTCATTTTAGAAGCCTGTTGTTTATAAAGCCAATGCCATGATGTTCAATTGCTAGAAATACTTCTTCCCCAGCCTTCTAGGAAAATAATTTTGGAAGAAGCAAAGGTTCTCTAGTGACTCAGATCTCCTTTGGTCACAGACCATGTGGAGTCCCCTGACTGGTGTGCCCACAGCAGTGTAACAGAGAGTGTGAGGGCTTTATGTCCAAAGGAATCCTGCTTCTGCCACCTGTGAGCTATCACAAAGGTGCATGTCAGCCTTCTTGTCCTCACTCTGTGCAATGGAGTCAATAACACCATTTTAAACACCTATGAGATAATCAAATGTCAAATCACCTAGCAAAGACCTAAGTAAATATTTGAGATTAAATTAATGTTTATTGAATTTGAAAAGCATCAACTTATTCTTCCTGATTCAGCTTTCTGGCAAGTCAGGCCTGAGACACCTTAACATTCATACATCCCATTAGAGAATATGGATGCAGATTCCTCTTATATATAGAATTTTCCAACCTTCTGAAGTCCTGTCTCTAAGAAGTATCCAGTGGCAAGCACAACGTTTTTAGGGGCTCTGCCAAAGCTTTACCCTTAGGAAAATTATTAAGATTATTTCTTTGAGAGCCATTTATTCAAGAACACCTGACTGAATCAAAGAGATAAACACTTATCTGATTTCATTTGTCATTAATATTCATTAATGTAAAAAAAAATCACCCATGGGATAAATATAGGGGGAAATTGGCAATGCCAAACAAGAGGGCAACATTATTTTTAATCATCTACTCAGCTTTTCACCCATTATTTCCATCTTTAAGATGTGTAAGGTAGGCCCAAATTGAAAGTGACTCTTATTTTCCTTTTGACTCTCAAAACCTCTGTTTCTGAGTCTAATTCTGAATCTCAAATGGAAAATTTGAGGTGCCCCCTTCTCATGTTATGTTCTGGGTCACGTTCCCTCCAACTGCAGCAACAAGCCGGAGACAAGGCAAGCCCCCATCCTCACTCTGTGTTTGGCCAAGGAATTGGTCATTCTGCTCCTGGTTGGATGGAGTTTGACAGAAAGTCAAACCACTTAACTCAATATTAACAAGAAACTATCTTAAATGGAGCTCAGAAAAGCCTTCCTAAAATCTATTATGTTGACATGATTAATGCAGCAATGATTTTTAACACATAAAACCACCAAATCTCATGGCCCTCTATAAAAGTTGTAACTGAAAAAAAACCCCACGTATTTATTATGGATCTTCATTATTTTCCAACAGAGAAATTAGATATGGTATTTTTCTATAAACCTGACTCTAGCATTGTTTTGTTAACATAGATGTAATAGAAAATGGAACGAAATGCAGAATATAAAAAACATTTCATATGGCAGGCAATCAGACACATAGCACAGTAGAAAAAATATTAAACTTGATTTCAAGGCCATTTCCTAGCTCTGTAGCCTTGAGCAAGTATTTCAACATTCCTGTGCTGCATTTTCTTTGCATGCAAAACAATAATAGATCCTCAACATGTGCTTGTCTTAAAGATGTAATCAGATGCTGTATGGAAAAGCAATGTGAAATGTAAAAGCTAGATCCTAATATAAAGATTATTGTATTAACTGAATCCAGAATGAGTGTATTCCTAATTAGCATATAATCTACAATGTATTTTCTATTTGAGATGGCATGAGTTAGAAAGATGAACGTTAGATAGATGTTAATCTCTAAGTTATTTTGAGGCTCCTCAGACCACACCATGCATCAGGATAAAACTCACTGAAGCCCTGCACAAAGAGGACCCCAGACCACATGAGCAACATCTTGGGATCTAACTGGGGAAGTTAGTTAATCTTACTTAACTCTGAAATGTACTGCCCTTTAATTCTGCACTACCATATTATACAACTACACAACCTACTTCTTTCCATATTCCATTTCTCCTGCTTAGAAATGATTCATGCTATTGTATATTTTTTTTTACTTTCTATAATACATCTAATGCATAATAAATAATCTTTATTTTATGTCTTATATTTGTGCTTTGATAAGGACCAGGTAAATTTTCCCTCATTAATTGTTTCCTGATTTTTAATTATATACTCTCAAGTCATCTGTTTTTGTCTTTGCCTCCTTGTTCTTTTTGGTCCCCCTAACTCTTTGTCTATTTCTCAACTTCTGTATCTTTGTATCTCTCTGTCTCGTCTTTCTTTCATGCAAACACATATACACAATGCTCATATGCATACACACACACACACACACACGCACACACACACACACACACACGCACACACACACACACATACACACACACACATTGCTCCAACCTTTTGGTGTCCTAATTTAAATTCTATGCTTTCCATGTAAGATTTTCGACTTAGCATCTGCTAAACCCTGATTTGCAATGTGACATTTTTCAGTTCTTCCCAAGCACATTTCAACTGCAGGTTCTGTGCTATTTTCTTGTTGTGTTATTTGCACACAGACACCACAAAAGAAATTAATTACTCACTCCTAAAAAGAGATGCCAAACCTCTCATTTAAAATGAGTAATTCCCAAAGCATTATTTCTCCTCCAAATCCAGAACATTTTAATTACCTGAAAATAAACAAAGAGCCTTGCAAGCCTGATTCAAATTATTTATTCAAAATTCTTTCTCTCCTATATGCTAAGGATTTCCACCTGCCCCAAAGCTCTTCATAACTTGAGACTTTGTTCACCAGCAATGTTGTAAAGAACCCCATTAAAAAGGGGACATAAATTTTGCACTCATTACTAGTCCTAAATTGGCATAAGAGCTAAACTGAGCATAAAATAAACAATGACTCATCTCTTTCTTTAACTGTTCACCAGCTGGGCCAAAATGGTCAGCTTCCTGCCTGTAACTACATATTTAGTTGTGATAAGGAGCAAAGAAAAGCAAATAGCTTTAAGGAAAAGCAGTACTATCTCTACTGAAGGATTTGTGCTATTATGTTGAAGTCTATTAAACAAAACACATCTCCCTTGCCAGAGGAAGCAGAAAAACAGAAGCACAGGGAGGGTGCTGAAAATATTTCATATGCAGTAGCAAAAAAGAAAGACCTATAGATAGAGTGGTTCCCAAACATGTCTCAAGCCTAACTCCTAACTACTAGCTGCAAACAAAAGTCTTTCCCCCAAACTCCACTGAATGAGAGACAATCAAGTAAGTCACTGTTGAGCCACTCCTGCTCAAAGCAATGGAATTCTAGAAACTTGATCAAGAAATGTTTACTGGTCAGACAAGTAAAATTCAGGACATAATCCATCTGTGCCATCCACAATCCTTTTTTAATGTGCCAATGTATGGAGATTAAATTGAGTTTTTTCAACTCAATTAAACTGTCCTGGGTCAGGGGACAATCAGGAATTTGCGGGAATTGCATATGTTCAGTAATTTATAATGAATCATTTAAGATCGCATAAAGGCAAACTATTTCAATTGAAGAATTACTATATATTAATTCTGATAAATTTTCAGGTTATCTCTAAATATTTCTTCTCTATTGTTTTATTCTCTCCTTCTGGCACTCTTAAGAGATATTTTTGGAGCTTTTCTCCATGTCTCTCAACTTCTCTTTTTGTATTTTAAAACTCTTTATCTGTTTTCTAGATTAGTTCTTCAGTTTTATCTTCTTGCTCATAATTTTCTCTTCGGCCATATTCACTAGAGTTGGGACAAGGGTAATGCGAGCATGGTGCCCAGAGTGCACAGTTTCAGGAGGCATTCACTCTCAGGCTGTGTAAGCTCAAGGGCTGTGCCTGTCAATAGTTGCCTCTTGAAATTTGCACCTTGGGTGCCTCTTTTGCCTCTCACTCTAGTCTTGGCCCAGATGGCTAGTCTACAGTTTACCTTATCAGCTACATTTTTTTTTCAGTAAGTACACTTCCATTTCCAAAGTTTTTAGGTAAATCTTTTTAATACCTGCCTGTCCTTGATTAATAATCCCTTGTTCTCATTTTCTCTTTAATAATTTTCCTTATTTGATGATTCCAAAGTACTTACTTTAACATATTTTTATATTACAACATCATTTCTAATTCTTCATGTCTTGAATCTATAGATTCTATAGACTTATAGTTCTTCATCTATGAAGTCTATATATTCTTAGGTCTGCTGACTACCCACAACAGAAAATTCCCTTATGTGTTTTGTAATTTTGTTTGAAAGCTTATCTTACTTGGAAGATTTTTTATCTTACTTGGAAGATTTTTTTCTAGTAGGCTCCCCTCCCTGTGGTGGTTTTAGGGTTGGTTCTCTTAACCTAGCAATTCAGGTGTGTATCACCAAGCCAAGATACAATTATTTTTTCCCCA
This sequence comes from Macroglossus sobrinus, assembly GCA_004027375.1. Lineage (NCBI taxonomy): Eukaryota > Metazoa > Chordata > Mammalia > Chiroptera > Pteropodidae > Macroglossus > Macroglossus sobrinus. Next base: position 1,981,847 of record PVKZ01000061.1, on the reverse strand, counting down.
GTTACCAATGGTAACACCATGTTAAGGGCTATGACTAGATGCAGCAGGGTCTGGCTTCTATTCTCACCCAGATGGGTCTTCTCCACCCCAGCACCATAGGAATCAGGATCCAATGATGGGTAGTTAGTGGAATTGTTCATGTGTACTGATTGTCAGAAGCTATAAATATTGATCTGGGGAGCCCAGTTCAGGTGTTTTGCCTTTTGAGGGATGAGCAATGCCTTTGTTACCAAGTGATCTTTGAAGCTCAGCCTCCATTATTGTTTGTACATAGTATTTTTTTCCCCTATGAACCAATTGCCTTTAGCTTTTGTTCCCCTTATAGGTTTCTGTTAGCTCCAGATCATTGGATCTTATCTTCTTGTTTTTAACTGTGGCTGTGTTTACCAAAACAAACAAACAAACAAAGTTTTTTTCTCTTTTTTTAAAAATGAGAAATGGATAGGATGAGAGCAGCAATATCAATGTGACAAGGAAAAATGTAATTTATTACTAGTGCTAACTTGTCATTGTAGGAGTATTTTTGAATACCAATCAAGTGTTCCTTATACAGTTATAGTCATGGACATGAGGACAGCTCCACCCAGACTCAGCCTGCATAACTTGTGCTTTTTTAAATTGTTGTTCTCTGCTAAGAGCCAAGGAGATTATGTATGTGCTCATTTTGCCATCTTGAAGAGAAATTTAAAGGCAGATTTTAACATACACATTAAATCTAAATTTTAGTTTTAAATTTCTAGACTAATTTTAGTCTTAGAAGTCCTACAGCTATAGAAGATGCCATCATTAAGACAAGCTGGGTGAAGCATACACCAGACTTTATTCTATTTTCAGCTTTTGTGATTCAAGATAAAAAGGTTTTAAAAAATAGTAGCTTAAAGCAACAATCTTTTATCTAGCACACCATTCTTATCAGATGGCAATTCTGGCTGGGATCAATTGAGTAGTTCTTTAGCTAGTCTCAGCTCTATGAACTCATACCTTTGCTGTCAGCTACCAGTCAGCAGGTAGGAGTCTCTGTTTCTGGAGCTTGGCTGGCTGGGTGATACGGGGTCACTGTGCCACATATCTCTCCTGTTCAGCAGACCAGCCCCAACTTGTTCACTTGGTGGCAATTACAGGGTTCCAATAGCAGAAAGAGAGTGAGGTCTAATGTGCAAGTTCTTTACAAGTCTCTTTTTTATATCACAGTCCCCTTTTGCAAATCATTCAAAACATTGCAAGTCATTCAGCCAACACAAATTCCAAGGGCGAGGAAATAACTCCAGTTATGATGGGAGGAGCTGCAAAATGTTGTGGCTATTGTTTTCAATCTACCATAGCCACATTATGCTAGTGGAGAGAGAAATGGACTCGAGAGTTTAAGGCTTCTTTTCTCCAATTTGCCATGAACTGTTTCTCATAGAGACTCCATCATGAATAATAGTGAGTACATGGAGAAAAGATTAGACATGTTTTCTTAAAGCATGCACAAGATGGTAGCAGAGAACTTCCCACCCTCAGGGAGTTATTCTATAGACTCAAAAGGTCAAATGACAAAAACTATCTAAGTAAGGTGTATTCAAAGTGAGGCTGTGGGAAAGTAAGAGACTAGACTAAAAACTCCTTGAGGGATAGGGCTATGTCTGAAATTTTTTGTATCCTTCACAGGCCTATATAGATAGTTAATGCTTATTTAATATAAGTATTAAGACTGAGAAACTGTCCTGGCCTCATTACCAATGCCCCTCTACCAGGTAAACTAGCATGTGGCATTGGTGAGGGGTAGGTAAGTTGAAGAGCCTGGGATTATTGTTTGGGTTTTTTCTATTTTGTACTTCTCTAACATACAGTTCCAAAGTGTTTGCAGGAGTCATTATTGGGCTTAGGAAAACTATGAAAATAAAGGACCTGACCTAAATACCACTCAAACCTCTCCAACTTGAGCTCAGAACCTAGAGATATGGCAAGATGTTGACCTGACAGCCAACAAGCCCAGGCAGAATCAAGGGGCATTTGCTTTTGGGTTATTAGGTTTTGCCAGAACTCAAAGTTCAACTGAGGTGATCTGAAACAAATTCACAGTCCTCCTACAACCACCCTCAAAATAGGTTAAGATTTCTGGATGTAATATACCACTTGTCAAATTAATTCTCTTTTCTCTGGTAATTGTGTAAATGTTTGCACCCAAGTAAAAGAGTTTTATTCATTGGATAATAAGTTAGCCCAAGACTCTTCAAGAAAAAGCTTATCTTCCAAGAAATGCCTCTTCCCCAGAACTGCAAAACTTCCAGGGGGTTTCTGAGACTGCAGAGTAAGGACCACACTGAGAACAAACAAACAAAAAACAAAAAACAAAAAAAGAACCAATGAAAAAAGTTTTGCTCTCAGGGGATGAGATTTTTCCAAGCAGCCTGATCTGCACTTCAGTCTCTCAGGCTTTCCAGACATTACAGGATAAATGAGACTGATCTAACATGTGTGCAAATGCCTTTCTAGTGAACTCTGTACGTCAAACAGGTGCCAATGTTTAAATGAAAGGCAGGGATTTACTAAGGCAATAATAATATTCTACAAAGACAATTCCATACCTCGTGATTTGGGATTTTATCAAAGGAATGAAAATAGTGCATTTGAAGTCCTTTGGAAAATGAAACTGTTCTAAAATACTTCATTATAATATCCAGATCCTCAGTACTTATCAAAAGTATTCTTGTTTCTAGGTCATTGTCTATTGCCTCATCCAAAGTATTTTGCTGGTAAAATAAGACATGTCATTATCATCATAAAAGCAAAAATTTAATACTAATAAATCTTGTATACAATTAAAGTTTTATGGTTTTTCTAGCATTTCTTATGCAATATTTTATTTGATCATAACAACCCAGTTAAATAATAAGGACACTATTACTAGCTGCATATTACAAATGAGTAAACTGAGGCTCAAACACTGAAAGTCACTTATCTACCAATGACGGAGCCTAATCTATTGAATATGGATTCAATGTCTCATTTTTCTTGTCTCTTACTATGTCTCAACAAAGAAGGACATAAGTTGAAGAGCTTTCTAAGGGACTGAAAAGGATAGCTATGATTCAAAATCAAGGATCAGAGGACACACGAGCCAGCTTGGTGGGGTTCTCATGGGCAAAATTTGGCACAATTTGAGCACTAAAATAAATAGTCATAGATTATGACTAAATTTATAATAAAATTAGAATTCACGAGTCCATGTTGACATAAATAAATAAAATAGATAAATTAAAATGAAGAAAAAATTCTTTCTAAAAAAAATCCAAGTAAAAACTATAGGAGCAGATGACAGGGTTTAAAAAATTATTAATGGATGCTAAAACTAAATGGGTGAAAGTTTTATGAGAAACAGGACAGGATTTTTACATAGTATCGAGATATTTCCCCACAAATTACTTGCTAAGTACAAGAGGAAAAAATGGTAACTTTATGGTAGAGTAACTTTATGGCATATAATACCTTCAACACATTATCAAAGTTATCATCACTAGTACTAGGACACACTGATACCGTGTGTCTCCTGCTGTGTTGTACAGAGAAAGACATAACATCACTTTAATGGCATTCGGGTCAAAAATGTAAAACCTGAATCTAATCCAGACAAAACATCAGAAAACCAAAATTGAGGGGCATTCTACAAATTCTAGCTTGTACTCTTTAAAAATGTCAAGGTCAAGAATGACTGAGGAAATTTTCCAGAATAAGACTGACTAAAGAGACATAATGACTAAATACCATGTGGAATTCTAAGTAGAATCCTGGCTGGGCTGAGAAAAATTAGCTATGAAACAGTAATAATGGGACAACTGATAAAATTTGAATACAGGTTGTGTGTTTTAGATTATAATATTGTATCCACGTTAAATTTCTAGATTTTGACATTTTTAATTTGATTATGTAAGGTGGTCCTTGTACTTAAAAAATAAATGCTGAAATATTTAGGGGAAAAGTACACACAATATTTCCAACTTATTTCCAAATGGTACAGAAAAATAAGAGGGTAAACATTGGATCTTGGAGAGCAAAAAAAATCTTAGATATAATAATGGTTATAAATATATACACAGTTTATCTGTACTCTTAAATTTTCATGGTGTAAATAATTTTTTATAAATGTCTAAAATGTCTCCCTCAGGGAGTGATAATAAAAAACAAAAAGGTTGAAAAACAGAGAGAAAGCAAAATCAAATGTGGATCTTTGTAAAAAAAGTGTTTAAGTTTGAAATTTCTCAAATTAAAAAGTTATAAGAAAAATACATATATTGAAAGGCACAGCAGCAGCAAATGCAGGAATAACACTCTGGCCCAAGGAATGATTCATGTCGCCATGTGAATAATTTGCATTGTTGCTTCTCTATAATGTATTGCATATACGTCATTCATTTAGGCACTTGATCCATCTCATATGATTCTGTGATTGTTTTCTATATGGTAGACTTGTCTTCTCACTGCTCAAGGACAGTTATGGCCAGGTAGGACTATTAACTTTTAAGTAGAGCATTTATACAGTATAAGATGATGTTCCAGTTTCATGAAGAACAGACTAAAACAAAGGTTTAAATAATGGCAGGTAGAATCTAGGTTAGAATGCAAAAAAAAAAACCTTTAAAAATAAAATAGTTTGGAATATAGTCACTGAGTTGGTTACACAATATTCTCTGTATATTACATCCAGAGACATTTAAGAGATCAATCATATTTAAAAATATTATCAGGCACACCTCCGTAAAAAAAATTTAAGAGTGGCTTAGTTCATTATGGCTGCTATAACAAAATACCATAGACTGGGTGGCTTATAAACAACAGAAATTTATTTCTCACAGTTCCAGATACTGGGAAGGCCAAGATCAAGGTGCTGACAGATTCAATGTCCTCGCATGATGGAAGGGACAAGCTAGCTCTGTGGAGTTTCTTTTATAAAGGTAACAATCCTACTCATTAGGCTCTGCCCTCATGACCTAATCACCTCCCAAAGTCACCACCTCCCAGCAATATCACTTTAGGAGTCAGGATTTCAGCATATGAATTTTGCGTGGGGATGTAGAGGACACAAACTTTCAGACCATAGCAAAAGTCAAGGAGATGTATTAGAAGAGTCTTTATGCATTAAGTGATACCCTCTGTGTGGCAGGCACTGTTGGCTCAAAGCTGAGTAGGACACACTTCTTTCTCTAGTGAATTTCCAAACTAGTAGAAGATTATTTTAAGATTCATCTCTCAGTATAATAATCATTGTCGCCTTTTTTCACATTCTCAGTTTTACAACTTTTTCCTAACATTTTACCATTACCCTGATGTAATCATAATTAATATATCTATATTTCCAGCTGACTACCATTGTCACTATACAGATACCTTTGTGAAATATTTTCTAACCACCAGTGACAGTACAACACAAAAACAGATAAATAGGTCTGGATTCTACAGCTTTGCAACCAGGTATGCTGATTTAGCAATCAACTCTCTCTGAGACTACACAACAGTCAAATAACTAGGATGACCTGAAACCCTGCTTGCGGGCCTAAAGTGCAAAACTGACCCTGCTGCCACCACTTCCTGACCATTGGATCCCCTCGCTTGATTAATTAACTTAAAAATTTCTTCTCAGTGACAATCCAGACTCCTGTTTCCAACTTCCTCATGTGTTGAAAAGTAAATAGGTCTAACCACAATTTCAAGCCCCTGTGCATGGGTCTTTGTGCTTATACCAAACCAGTATCCACCGGAAGATATCAGGGCCACTGCCAAGATGGGTATTTGATTTCTTTGTTGTCTTTCAGTATAACCTAGCTAACCACAATCTCTTTCCACCATTTCTCTGCAATGTGCTTGAACTCAGGCCAAACACCCATCATAAAAAATGAACAACAACAAAAAAAAAAAAAGGAGAAATAAGGAAGGAACAATGGAAAAAAATAGTATTTGTGAATATTATGCCATATATCATGTTTTCTTTCTACATTTTTCTTTTGTGACTTTAAAAAAATATTTAGACCCTGAATGCATAGTCATATGTGGAAATGACTCCAAAAATTTTCCATTTTTTCCTTCCCACCTGAGAAGATTATATGATTATAATCATGAGGTAAATTTTTGCAATCCTATTTTGGGGGGCATATGCCCTGACTTTTGACTTTGGAGGGTAGAAGTCAGCTAGCAAATGCCTAAGAGGTTTTAATGACCATCCAGAGAAGGAGATGGCTTTAGCAGACCAGTGCCCAACACATGATTTGTATTATCTCCATGCCACTCACTTTTCCCATACCCCAGAAAAAATATATATTAAAAATGAGTCTGTGCTTACTCAAAAGGTGAATTTTCCAGGACAAGTATTCCCATATTGAAAGGAAGTGTTTCTTTTAGATTATAGTTAGTGGTGACATGGCTAAATACACCAAGAAGGTTGATATCGTTGGTAAATATGGGACCCATTATGAAGCTTCCTTCAGGAAAATGGTAAGAAAATTGAAATCAGCCAGCACGTCAAGTACACTTGCTCCTTCTGTGTCAAAACCAAGATGAAGAGAAGAGTTTTTCCTGCATGTGTTTCCTGCATGAAAACAGTAGCTGGTGGTGCCTGGACCTACAACACCACTTCTGCTGTCATAGTAATGTCTGCCATCATAAGACTGAAGGAATTGGAAGACCAGTAGAAGCTCCACAATTTGAAATATTGCTAGCCTATAACAAATAGGTTAATTTATGTAACAAAAGAGAAAAAAAAAGAAAGAAAGCATAATGGCACCAGGCCAGAATATGTACAATGGTTTCCAAATATCTCTCTTCTAGTGGGCTACAAATATTCTGATGGACAATCTTTTTATTCTTCTCCCAATAAACTCCCAATTCTACTCTCCACTACAGATATTAAACAACTCTCTTCTAATCCCCAAACAGTGAGGACAGCATGACCATAGGCACAAAGGCAAAAAAGTATGATACATGTACTAGAAAGAACAAATAGTTCACATGAGAGAGTGCATGAGGGATAATATTAGAGAGTCAAATAACCAGGAGCTTGAAGTCAGACATGCAGACCATGAACACCAGACCAAAAATTTAATATTTCCCAATTACCAAAACTTTCTTTAGTAATTAGAAAATATTAAATATTAAAAGATAAAATGTTGGATGATTAACCAATTTAGAAGAAAGACAATGCTACATCAAAAAAAGAGAGAAAATCAAACATGAAAATTAGTAGAATGTAAATGTTTCACCTCAAGGATAAATTCTTATGACTGACCACTGGGAGCCAGACACAAATAGACAAATTAGAAGCCTATATAAATATTTATCTGATAGAAAGGAGCTCATTTGTTCTTAAAAAGAGAGCAAACATTCTAGGAGAGAGCATATGGACCCTTTTACATACCATTATATGACACAATGGGAAAATTTTTCAACATTCTTTATCATAATCACAAATGCTAAGTCACATGGCTGCACAGTCCTTTCTCATACTGACATTTAATACTGACTCAGAACAATAAAACATAATTTAAAAATGACAGCTGTGTAGGAGATTAAGCTAATATACCTCATATATGGAAACTTCTGATCCTTCCTGATCATCAGAAAATGATGAGCCGGCAATACCTGGAAAAGTGCATGAATAACATGTCTTCCATACTCTTCCATATAATACCACATCTGTTAGCCACTCATTTCGGAAAGTGGATAGATTAGAGCCACAGTCCCTAAACTTTTTGACACCACAGACCAATGCTCCCATGATAATCTAAAGCCTGATGATTTGAGGTGGAGCTGAGGCAGTGATGCTAGCGTTGAAGAGCGGCTGCAAATACAGATGAGCTTTGCTCACTTGTCAGCCGCTCTCCTTCTGCCATGCGGCCCGGTTCATAACAGGCCACAGACCAGTACCAATCCGTGGCCCAGGGGTTGAAGACCCCTGCATTAGAGTTTCTCTCCATGATAAGAGCCCTGAATTGGGTAGCATACATTATTGATTAAGGGACAGTCTCTGGGTTTATAGGTTGACTGTATATAAACTAGGTTCTCTCCTGGTTTATTACGGCTGCTACCCCGGCATAATTGTAAGTAACTTCCTTTCACTCTCAAAATGACCCTAGTTTAGGTGATAAATTATATGGGCAAGTCTAGATTTAAATATATGGTAAGCAGAAGGTAGATTACTACTTTATTATGCAAGTTCAGAAGCTAAATTATCTTCTAACTTGGAATGCAACCCACCTTTACAAGCAATATCTGCTCTAATGATGGTTAAAGATTTTAGTAAGACTAAAATCACTAGCATTATCAGGTTCATGAATAAAGTGCCAAGCCTTATTAGATTCTGTGTCCTCATCTCTAGTACATAGCTCCATGACATCACAAGCATTTACTAAATGAATTAGTTGGTTATTGATAGACATGATGTATGACACAGCTCTCCCTTCTTGGATAACTATTACTATAACCATAATGTAAATAATTACATAAATTTATGGCTTAAATTTTTTCTTCCCTGTTCCTTCCCAAAAGGTACCCAATTTATAACTTCTTTTCTAGCACATCTACTGATGTCCACCAAAGATGCTCATCCTCCAGAATTCAGCCCAATTCATCACACACAAAAGTTAAACCCCCAGGATTCACAGTGGTTCAGTTCAGAGTGTTATCTCTCAACAGAGCCAAAGTCATCTATTTTTCACTCTGCCAAACCAGCCATATTACCAAAATTGAATACACATAATGCAGGAAATTCCAGTTCTAGGACTCAGACATAAATTTCCCCGGCTATTATTGTTAAATTGCATGTGTTAAAAAGTAGTTTTTTCCTGTTGTTGGTAGACAGTACAGCATGTACATTGTGGTTCACAGAAGCAATAAAAGTGTATTATGAGATCCTAAAAGTGGGTAACAAATCTAAAAACAGTCAATTTAAGAGGATGGTTTTTATTTCTGATTTTGCACATAATTTAAAATTAAGTGATTACTGTGCTCATACTTTAGGAATCATTCAAGAAAATTTGTGGATTCTTTTTTTTGGACAACTCATTTAATGGGGGCAAGTGCAAATGTCTGACATTTCAGACACTTTTATGAGAAATAAGTGCATTATCTTTAAATGTACTCTGCATTATCTTGAAATATTTCTAAAGTTAATAGGATTATTTACACAATTCCTATCTTAACTATTCTATTACCATAGCCCCCTTTAAATCTGTCTCTAAAAATGTAACTGTACTTCAAGTAGCTAATAACATTATCAGTAAAAATGCAATTATCCTGTGAATAATATCATTGGTTCTTGGTTAGAGACAAGAGTCATTCTCAATTAAAGAGAAAATTTTTTGGTAAAGCAAAAGGAATGCTAGAAGAACACCTTTGAAAACTGTCTTATTTGTGTTTTGCCCCCCAAACTCCTTATATATAGTAAATGCTAAACATATGTTACACTGTATTGAAATTGATATTGGGTCTTTCTTGCATTGGCCAAATTCTGAGTGTGTGTGTGTGTATGTTGGGCTGGGACAGGGTGTGGGGATGGGGATAATCTCTGCCTGCTTTGCTTTGACACCATTTAAGAGCTTATCCATATTAAAGTTGCCTTTGCTATTGACTTTAGAGCCCGTAGTAAAGTAAAGGATTTATAAAGCAACTCTCATTTTAACAGCCTTAGTATAAATAAACATAAAAGTTCTCTTTGGGGGGTTATCTTCTGTTTTTTTCTTTTCCTTTCCCCCCCCCCAAAAAAAAAATTGGTAGATTTTTCTGGTTGGGTTTGAAAAAGGTAGAATATTCATGCAAATCTCTTTCATTCTAGAAATATTTATTGAAAGCCTAACACTTTATGGCATTACATTAGGTTCAGTGGGAGATACACAAACAATTAAGAGACAGGCCACAGCCTCAATCTCACAATTTATAGGAAGGGATTTACATGTGCATGCAGTTCTTTTACCTAATAAGAGTGATATGTAAAAGAAAATTCACAAAATCAAAAATAAGAAATCATTTGTTTCATTGAGGGGTATTGAGAGAGACTTATAGAAGTGTCAATTTTAGAGTTAGCTTTTAAAAATAAGTTGAATTTTTACTGGAATTTCAAGAGAAGGGAGTGTCGTGAGCAAAAGCAGAGAAGTACACTGTTGGTTGTATAGTATTTAACTGAATTTTGGCCATAATTATATGAGAGTGGTAAACGAAAGTGAGACATTAACAAAACTAAGATTTCTAGATCAGGTGAATAGATGTGAAATGGGGAAATTATGTTTTCTCTTTTGCATGGTGAATTGAAGTTTCCTGTGGGATACCATGCTGGAAGCATTAAGTAGGCAATTAGACCTAGAGAACTAAAAGAAATACATAGAGAGGTGACTTGGAATTAGTTCAAGTATGAGATTTAATGAGGTGATTCATGATGAACTATAAAATCTCACATTATGCCAACATTTAATGGCTGAGAGCAGGGTATAAAGAGGGAAGAGAGAGAAACGATGCAGACAGAAAAATAGAAAGAGAACCAAAACAATTTACTATACTAGAAACCAAGGGAGAAGTGAATGTTTTTGATGAGATGGTCTGGGCCAATATTGTCAAATGGTGCAGAAATGAAATAGAAGGAGATATAGGGACTCTCTGTTGTCAGTGGAGCACTAAACTGCATTTTCCTGGTTCTCTTAACCTACTGAAGGGTTATTTTTGTTGTTTTTTTAATTAGACAGAAGTAGATAAGTATAAACATAAATATTATCATTAGACTCACCAATATTATTTTGATGTCTTTTTAGTCTTTATGAATATCTCATCCTGTGCTTCATTTAGGTCAAAAGCTGATTTTTATATTAGGTAAAAAACCTTCCTAGCCTTAAGAAAGTTTTTTGCCATGGCTGCAGGCTTGAACATTTTATTGCTCTCTCATACATGGAAATAAATTCTATGGCCTTTTTTGGATGTTGGGAGTGGAAACTCATTTAGGAGCAAGCCTTATCCTAAATCCTAAGTCTAACTAATAAAATAAGGTGTTTGGTGCATCTAATTCTGAGTGAAATGGTCATCTTTAGATGATGTTGCTAATATGTTGTCATTTTTTACTATTAAAAAATTTTATATCTGGAACTGACATATAGATGTAAGGATTTCATTCTCTAATTGATTAAATATGAAAAAATTGGAAAGGCTATGCTCAACTGGAATTTATATGACCAAGAGCTGCTATGTGATGAGATGAGGCAGAAGATCAGAGAGAGGATAATTTTCTATTCTTTGCCATCTACCTTTCAGTGTCTTCCTTGATTATATAATTTATTTGCATTTTAATTTTTGTGGTCTGGAACTTAAAAACTATTTTAGTAGTTCTTTAAAAATAATTAGAAATGTAAAATAATTCACAGAAAATAAATTTTTGTACAATTATGTCAGCATCTAGAGAAAATATTTTGTTTCCCTAATTTTCTTCAACCTAGGAAGTTGTCCAACAGGAGATGAAAGAAGAGTTTGGATTTAAACAGGCATTTCTCCCTGTAGAACTGGTGTGTACTTAAGTTCTTAATGGTTAAATTCGTGACATTCCCTCTCCTGGTACTTCTCCATAATCAGGTCTTGAGTGATGTGAGAAAGCTACATTAACTATTAAATCATTTACTTAACAAGTATTATTTAAGTACACTAGTTAACTTGGGAACTTCAACATGAATCAGATAGGAATTTTGCCCACAAGGAATGAAACCTAAGAATATAGCATATTACAAAAATAACCAAAATACTAGGCAAAATACATTAAGTGTAAGAGAAATTCAAATTTCCATTTCTAGCAATATGGTGAAATAGATATGTAAAGAAATCTACCCCAGAATAAAATATATAAAAAGAATGTATCAAATATTATAAATATTTCTCGAAATCATGGCTAATTGGGACACAAAAATAAAGGAAAGATATAGCCTAGAAATGGCATGCAAGTGTGATTAAGTAGCACAAGCCAGTTCTGAAGCTCATGTTTTCTCTCAGAGCATTTGCTAATTTGAATGGACCAACAACTACACTCAAGGGATATGGGTAAAGGGAGCATTGGTGAACTAGAAGATAGAAATGAGAAAAAACCTAGAAAGTAATTGTATACAATAAAAAGGTAGAAAATAAAAAAGTTTAAGAGATATGGTGGTTAGAGTAGAAGATTCAACTTCTTAAGAGTTTCATCATTACATATAATGAGTTTCAGAAGAAAGAAGAGAAAAATGAAGGAAAGATAATGTTCAAAGACCTAATGAGTAAGAAGTTCCCAGAACTGATGAAAGATGCCTATACCCAGGTTCAAGAACCTTAATGGATGTGTCAGCACGCATTTCATTAGGCTTCTTGAAACTTGAGATTGTTATCTTTCATGAGTATTTTCATATTTGTCTTTCATTTATATTCATATATTCACATATAAATTAGAAAGTTTTCAGAGAAGGCAAAGAGAAAAGAGAATGAAGGACAGAGGGACAGAGAGATTAAATACCAAAGGAAGACAATTAGCTGCCAGCTGACTTCTCAACAACAATAAAGGAAGCCAAATGACAATAAAAATATGTTCAAAATACAAAGAAAAAATAACTTTTGACCTTGAAATGTTTTTTAGCAATGAGATATTTTTAAAACATGAGAAAATAAAGACATTTTCCAATGAACAAAAACTGAGTTCACTACCAATAGCACCTTACTAAAGGAACTTCTAAAAGATGTATCTAAGGAAAGAGGAAAGGATCTGAAAAAGAAGGTGTGGTGTGAAAGAAGAAATGCTGGGCAAAGAAAATGGTAAACGTGGGTAAGTCTAAACAAATATTAACTGCATAAAATAGTAACAATGAAGTTTAATTTGTAGGGTTTAAAATGATCCAGTCAGAGTTAAAAGCATATGAATTAGGAAGGTTCTAATTGGATTTAATACATTCTAAGGCAGAGTTTCTCAAACTTTAATATGCACCCAGGTCACTGGAGGATCTTGGTAAATGCAGATTCCAATCCAATAGGTCCAGGGTGGAAATTTTGCATTTCTAAAAAGTTCCCAAATGCGTCAAGAATCAAACTTTGATTAGCAAGAATCTGAGGTCCTTGTATTATTCAAGAGTAAGACAATGCCTAAATTTGTACTTTAACATATATTCATGTCAAAATGAATAAACATTAAAAGATTAAATACTATATAACTTCCAAACTAGTATAAATAAGAATAAATTTGGGAATAGGGAGAAAATGTTATCAATTCAAAAAGTAGGAAAGAAGAAGATGAGGCAGAAAATGAAGGAGGAAGGAAGCAGGGAGAGAGTGAAGGAAGAAAAAAAGAAAGATCTCTTTAAATTCAGGAAGATATTTTTAAGACAATAAAACAAGCCAGTTACATATTTTTAAAATTTACTTTTTAACAAGAGACATACCTAAGACAAAAGAAATTTTAAAAGTTGAAAATAAAAAAAGAGAGTCTATATACCAGCCTCCCTAAATATAATCTTTCCAAATAGTTAATCTTTACTAATAACAAACAAAAAGGATTTAAGGCCAGAACATTTTGAAAGGCAAAAGTTATCACTATATAATTCCCCTGAAAGTACTAGAATTCTTATTTACAGCCACCTCAGAACATAGCTTTATACTGTGTAAAGAAGAAAGTATCACAATATATAAGGATATATTGATGAGTTCATCAACATAATAGGAGATTTAAAATCCTTTTTTTCAGTAATCAAAAAGCATACAAAATAAATCAGAAAGTATGGTCATTAGTGCTGCTCACAAAAATGATGGTTTTTCCTTGTGTGTAACACTTGGTAGGAGGACACGTTCCTACCCCTTGAAGTTAGGTGTGGCTTTTGGTCATATGGCTTGCTGTGCCCACAAAATATGCCCACAAAATGTGGGCAAAAGTTATGTGTATTGCTTCAGGCAAAAGCATTTAACGGCCACTGTGAGACACTGCAAAAGTCTTTTTCCCCGCTGAGGCAATCATGGAAGCAATTGGATCCTCTGTTCGCCTAATTTTTCAGTAAAAATAATGTAAACATGAGCCAGAAAGCAACTTTAATTGTGGGGTTGTTTATTATAACCTAAGCCATCCTAACTATTGCAGTAAGGAGAGAGAAGAATTTGGCACCCAACAATTGGAAAATAGACATACTTTTCAAGTAGACATAAAACATTTATTAAAATCAAATACATTCTAGAACACACAGCAAGTTTCAAAAAACTCCAAAAATCTGTGTTTTACAGGCCACATATTCTTACTACAATATGATAAAGTGGAAAATTAAAGCCAAAAAATAACTCTATTTTGAAAAAAATGTTTAAATAATTTATGTCAAAGAACATATAATGAAATTTAAAAAAACTATTACTATAACTCACCATATTAATGGACTAAAGAGTGAGAGGAACCCGAATAATTATTCTGATACAGACTGAAATAACAATTGATAAAATTCAAATACTACTTAAGATAAACTTCTTAGCTAACCAGGACTGGAAGGGAACTTTCTTATACTACTCAAGAATAGCTAAAAAAGAAAAGGACAAGAATCTTACCACAAATATATTACTCAGTGATGAGATGTTTAAATCAGGAACAAGGCAAGAATGACCACTATCACCACTTCTATTAATATCCTGGTGTTCTAGTAAGTGATTTAAAGATATAATTGTTTGCAAAAAATGTAAAATAATTTCTGAAATATTATTAGAATTAATAAATGATTTAAAATAGGTTTTTTAGACATAAGATTAATATATAGAAATCAATTTCATTTTCATATACAGATACCAACAGTTAGAAAAAGCAAAGGTATTATTTATAACAACAAAAACATTAAGAATCCAGACAATAAAACCAACAAAATTTTGTAAAGACTTTGTGTAGAAAAATATAAATCTTTATTGATAGCCATTCTAAAAACCTTAAATAGAGACATACATCTTCATTAATTGGAAGGGTCAACATTTTTAAATAAGCTATACATCCCCAAATTGATCTAAAGTTTCAGTGCATTTCTAATAGAAATTCTTGCAAGACTTTTCATGATCTCTTACAAGTTAATTGTTAAGTCATTAAAGTGCAAAGTACTAAGAATAGCCAAGATGTTCTTAGAGAAAAACCAAGTAGAGAGAGAAATTAAATGACATAAAAATTTATGTTAATCAAAATACTCCATAAAGAGAACTAAAAAATAAGCCAAAACTAGGAGAAAGAAGATAGCTGCTCCCTGTGTAACTGACAAAGAGTAAGCTTCCAGAATACATAGAGAATTGCTATAAATCAGTAAAAAGACAATCCAGCAGGGAAAAAGTAGAAGAAGATATGAACAGGCTTTTCACAAAAGTAAAAACATTGATGGCCTTTAAACATATCAAAAGATGCACAGCCCCATTATTAATCAAATACATGCAAATTTAAATTATAATAAGATACCATTTCATTCCTATCAAAATCGCACAATTAAAAAGTCAAATGAAACAAGTTTTGGTAAATACTCAAAGCAACAGGAACATTCATAAACAGCTGGTGGGAGCATAAAGTAGACAACCATTTTGGAAAAGCAATTTGACTTTACTTAGTAGACTTGAACAGACATATATTCTGTTTCCTGAAAATCTCATTTCTACTTACATATCCAATAGCTATAGTTCTCGACTCTGGCAGCACTGTAGAAGCACTTGGCCTCAACCTAAGTGATTATGACTTAATTATTTCTCAGTAGGGCTCAGCTATTGGTATTTTTTGAAAACTCCCCAGGTGGTTCTACTGGGCATCATAATCACCTAGAAAGCTTGCTTATTAAAATCCAGATTTCTGGGTCTCACCCACAGAGATTCTGATTCTGTGGGTCTAGAATGTAGGCTAAGCTCCTTGTCCAATTTAAGAAACAATACCCTAGAGAAATCTTTGCCTTTGTGCACTAGGAGACATGCATTAAAATGTTCATAAGTATGAATAGCAAATAATGGAAACTCAAATGTCCATCAAAAGATGAATAGATTTTTAAATTATGTAATATCCAAGTAATAAAATATTATATAGTAGGAAAAGTTACACAAGTGTTCATGGCATATAGTTACTGCTCAATAAATATTAACCCTGTTTATTATTTTATTCCAGTTTCTGCAGTGGCTGGCATTGTGTCTGGTGGTAGTGCCCCATTAAGAAATATTAACTACAAAAAAAAGGGAGCATATTTTAGTGAGCTAAGTAACACTTCAGACATTACTTTAGCAGTTTGGAAGTAAATTCAGTCTTATGTTACTGTGAATTCATGGGGAAAGTTTGAGATTTCTGCCACCATCAGCAAGAGATCTGATTTTTTCTAAACATCGGTGTCTCGGCCAAACCAGTCAGCCAGTTAGTATGGTTACTATCATTTGCCTAAATATTTTTATTAATTCATTTATTCCCCCTTATCCTTGGGGGTACATTATAAGTCCCCCAGTGGATGCCTAAAACCACAGATAGTACCAAAACCTATATATATATACTGTTTTTTTCTATATAGCCATACTTACAATAAAGTTTAATTTATAAATTAGGCATAGTAAGAGTTTAACAACAATAACAAATAATAACATAGAACATTATAATGTATTGTAATTAAAGTTATAAGAACATAGTCTCTCAGCCTCTCTCTCTCCTCTCAAAGTATCTTACTGTATTGTACTCACCCTTCTTCTGATGATGATGTCAAGTGATACAATATATATGTGATGAGATGAAGTGAGGTGAACGTGAAGTAGACACCATGTCACAGCATTAAACTCCATCAATGATCTGATGATACAAAATAAGCACTTTACATTTCTCTGCAGCATATCCAGATTGCCAGCAACACTACTCTTTCACTTGGGGCCATTAGTAAGTAAAATAATACTTGAACATAAGCACTGCAAAACTTTGACAGGCAACTCAGTAAGCGAGGTGGCTACTAAGTGACTTAATGGCGGAGAGCGATGTCTATTGGGAAGCTATGGAGACTACTCCGTCCCTGGTGGGGCGGACCCAGACCGGGAGAGATTTTATCATGCTACTCAAAAAGGCATGCAATGTAAAACTTAGGAATTGTTTATTTCTGAAATTTTCCACTTAATATTTTCTGACCACTGATATCTGAAATTGCAGAAAGAGAAATCAGGGGGAGAAAGGTGGACTATGTATGTTAATGCAACAAATAACATTTGAAACTTACTCTGTGCCCATCACTGTTTGAGGCCCTGTAGACACAGTAGAGAACAAGATAGGCTGCATTCTAGAAGGTTCTAGATAGTATCAACAACAACAACAACAAGAAAAATATAGGATTGTAAGTAATGCTAAGAAATAATGAAATAGAAAGATCTGATGGAGTGATAGTATGTGTCTTCTCTAGAGAGTGTGGTTAAGGGCAGCATATCATTATAGGTGAATTTTTCAAATTCAGATCATTTCCTAAAAGCTGTCTGTTTTAAAGTACCATTTAATAGAATGACTAAAAGAAGTATAGCCACCATGCCTATGGGAATTGAGGTGAGAGAAAAAGAAGAGATGTAATTGAGCATCATCCTGCATTTCATGTGCCTTCCTCCAAGCCTTAAATCCATATATATATTGGTGCTAAATGTTGCCACCACGTTCTTTTTTACTAAATAAAGAAATAATATAAAGTTACTAGCACAGTGCCAGGCATACAGCAAACATTTGACAAACGTTCATTGCCCTCCATGCCCTCTCTGTAAAATGAAAGTTTAAACATTTCTCTTTTCTTGTTACTGTGATGCTTGAAGTAAACTGTGAGGTTCGAGGACATCCTGCATTCTGAATTCAATCCCTGAGTCAAGAGACACAGTGAACCATGACACAGGTGGGTATATTCCATAAACATAAGTTTAGAAAATAATATTATTCTTCAAATACTCTCCAAACTTATTTTACCATCACTCAAATTATTAAATATACTCTCCTCAATGATACCCTAGAGACCTAATTCCCAGTTCCCCAATCCTTCATGAGACTTTCTGTGAGAACAATACTAAAGCAATTTTATTATGCAACTATGCACACATTCATTAATTTCAGAGGTAAGTGTCAATTCAAGTAATGACTACAAGAGTTACCTAGAGACCTATGGACTCTATTCAACCAATTAAGATAATTTCGATATCTCTTTACTACATTGAAAGACTGGGCAAGGACTTAACGGTGGCTGGCTTTTCGGAAACTTACCCTTGCATTGGATTCAAGTCTGCTTCCAGATTTATCTTCAAAAGAGAGAGCTCCATTTCTTGTTTAAAAGGAACATGGGGAGAAGCTAAGAATAGAAAATAAGAAGCACAAGGGATGTTGTCAATTCCAGCTTTATTATGCAGGTTTCTTCCCATGCTCTACTTTGTATGGCCCCTGTATGGCCTCTGATGCCAGAACATGACCTTAAAGAATACTCTCATAAAATATCAAAGTTTTATTATTTTCTAAATCCATCTGGGAATTTAAAATTGCTTCTAAGTTCCTGTTGTTTTATTGGAATTGATGAATTGATGAATGCATGGGCATCCGGGTGGGTGTTTTGAAGCTCCCACTCACCAAGCCTTGGCAGTTTCCTAAAAGATGATGGGAAAACAAGGAGGGAGGGTATCCTGTTGGTTGCTTCTGTTCTCAGTGGAGAACTGACCTTGCATTTGCCGTTTCATCAATGAGTCTAGTGAGAGTAATTCTCTGAGCCTAAAGTCTGAGTGAATACATTCTTCATAACTGCCAGTGAAGCCTGGGAGGGCTGCCTGCTGCTGTTCTTTGTCGAAGGATTGCCCTTAAAGACTCATTATCACGTGTACCCTGAAAGTATCCAACCTGTCTGAGACTGCAAATCTACCCAATTATATCTCTGAAATAGTGTTGAAGGCTAAATTGTGTCCCACCTATCCCACACAAAATTCATATGTTGAAGTTTAAACCCCAGTACCTCAGAATATGACTGTATTTGGAGATAAGGTCTTTAAAGAGCCAATTCAGTTCAAATGGATCATTTGGGAGGGTCCTAATCCAATATGACCTGTATCCTTATAACAGGAGGAGATTAGGACACTAAAAACACAGAGTAATGTGAGGGTCACAATGAGAAGGAGCCCATCTGCAAGCCAAGGAGAAAGGCCTCAGAAGAAACCAAACCTGCTAACACTTTGATCTTCAACTTCTAGACTCCAGAATTGGCTGTGGTATTTTGTTATGGCAGCCCTAGCAAACTCATATAGATGTCCTCTATTCTTTCTAGTGCCCAAACAGCATAAACTCCCTAGAAAGTTCCTTCTGGCCTCAAGGGGGAAAGCAAAACACACACACACACACACACACACACACACACACACAGAAAATCCTGGGAAGCGATGGCTGCTTTAATAGCCCTGACTCCTGATTTTTAAAAGTGTCATTCACTTTGTGAGACAAGTTTTTCATTTTGTCTCCAAGTGTAAAGGTCCACAGATACTTATTGAACACCTAGGACATCAGTAGGACATAAGCTCTGCATCTTAGGGGATCTTACTGTATTGTGAAATATACAGGCATAAAGTCCAAAAGACCCTCTTTTTTTGTTTCTTATTATTTATTATGATTATTTATACCTATAGCACCTGGTCTTCTTAGGTGGTCTCCCATCCAAGTACTAACCAGGCCCAACCTGCTTAGCTTCCAAGATTAGACATCAGGCTTGTTCAGGGTGGCATGGCCATAGACCATGGGCCATGGCTTCACTGGGGCATGAACTCAAGACCTTCTGTGTGTAAAGCAGACGTGCTAACCACCACACTATGGAACCAAATCCTAAAAGATCCTATTTGAAATCTCATTTCTGCTACTTTCTGGCTGTGTGATCTTGAGTAAATTACCAAATTTCTCCTAGTTTTGTTGTTTATAAAATAAAGATGATAATACCTTGAATAACACCTTAAAGTGTGTGTGAGAATAGAACTATTAATACAAATTTACCCATTCTTAACTGGGGAGCTGCTGTTCAGTAAATGGTAGCTGCAATAATACTATTATTTTAAATAAATAATTTATCATTGAGCTGGGCAACTGCTAAGGTCCAACATATACTAACCCTTAATATTTCCCTTTAAGTAAGTTTCATTTGAGAGTCCAAGGACCTTAATACACCTCTGAGATGCAACATTAAATTTTGTAGATTCTTCTTATTTTATGGCAAAAATTTGTATGACATACAAATATTGATATTTTTGTTCCCTTTTCTGTCCTTAAACATTTTACTTTTTTCTTGATTTACCATTTGAATTGAAGCAGTGATACCATGTATTTTTGTGTTGTTCTGATTTTAAACAGAATGGTATTTTTAACATTTGCATTTAAGTATCATGTTTGCTGTAAGTCTTCTGTAACTACTCCCCAGGTTCAGGAAATTTGCTTTCTTGCTTAGTTATAAATTTTATCATGCATGGTTGTTGTATTTTATAAAATATTTTTCTTACATTTATCAAGGTGACCACATTTTTGTTCACTTCAAACCTTAAAATGGTAAATTACAATAAAATATTTTCTAATGTTTAACTCACCTTGCATTTTGGAAAACATCTAACTTGGTCGTAATTTCTTGTCTTTTGCTAATATATTGCTGAATACAGTTTGCTAACATTTTTCATTTAACATTTTGATATCTATGTTCATAAATATCAAAACTGCCATATCATTTTACTTTCTTATCTGTCCTTGTCTGGTTTTAGAACCAAGTTTTTATTTATCTCATGAGAAATTAAGAAAGTACTCCGATTTTTTTATTATTTGAAAATTTAGAATTACCTGTTTCTTGTGTTATTGGTAGAACTTACCTCCAAAATTACTGGGGCCAATGTTTTCTTTGTAGGAAGATTTTGAATAATTGGTTCAATTCCTTTAATAGTTAATAAGTCATTTAGACTTTTTATTTCTTCTTGAATCAGTTTTGATATATTTTTCTAGATACATATTTGTTTTTTCTCTAATTTGATGGCATATAGATCTATAAAATAGTATCTTTTTAATAAGATAATATTGTGGTTATTTTTCTCTTTTATTAAATTTATACTTTCTCTTTTTTATATTCATCATTTCAGTCAAAAGTTTGTCAATTTTACTAAATCTTTTCAAATATACAGTCTTTGTCTACTGCACTAGCGGGAATGCATTTGTTCACTGCGATATCCCCAGCATCTAGCAGCATGTCTGGCACATTGTAAGCATTCAATAATTACTTGTCAAAAGAAAAAAAATGGATAAAAAACACATAAGAGATAACGTGGCCAAAGACCAAATTTTAACTAATTTCCATAGCAGAAAACAACAACTACCAAATGTAGTTTTCTTCCTTTCGGAAGAAAAAGTAAATAATAACATAAGAAAGAGTATGTCCCTAAACTCTTTATATAAATATTGAGTATTTGCCTAATTATGATTCCCAAAATGAAATATAGACTTTTCAAGATCGCAGACTCATAAAAATTTTCTACAAGTTCTAGTGGTGTTAATGAAGGCAGCATATTTTAAACTATACATTATAGGTTCTGGCATTAGAAATGTGAGATCATGAATTTGCTAATTTTTTTCACTGCCGTGGACATTAGTTAATATTTGAACTTATAATATATAGTACTAATTCATCACTATTGTTCATTTTTTAAACTGACATCGCTGGTGGAAATAAAGGATTCTCAAAAATGTAGAGATACAGAGGAAAATTTGAAAAGACAATGAGCTTTGTATGTGTTGCTTAATGCAGTTCTTCTGATATGGAGTCATCAAATAGAGAAGTGCAGGATGTTCTTTTTATTTTCAGGAAGAACTCTCTAGTGATCTAAATTCCAATCCCTGAATCTCTATTCCTAGACTAAATTAAACAAAGGGGATGAGAAATCACATTTCCCTCTACACATTTAATCTATGTTCTTAGGAGGAGATTTCTAGTGCAATCTGAGCTGAGAAAAGATTTTTAGCATGATTTGCTGGCCCAAACCAGGCTCTGTAAATCCTAACAAAATCCTTAGATCAAATTTTTAAATTTTTCCCAAAGAGACATACTGAGAATAAATTTCAGGAAATTGAGTCCTACAGAACTGGTGTCAGGACAACAGACTTGAAATTAAAGGATTCAACCTAAGATTATTTCTGGCAACCCAAAGGAGTAACAGTGAGGTAGCCATACACAAGCACTTGGTTTGAAAAAAGTGGACCAGAAGCAGTCCCATCTCTGCTAATTTTAGCCAGGCATAGGAGTGGATGAAATCCCTGAAAAGAAGGCCCTGCCCTCACAAAACTCAGATCAGATACATAATGCAAGAACCATATGCATGGGCTGTCAGTGCTAGAATGTTAAACTATAGATGAAAGTATAATATCCTGAAATATTTAAGGATCAAGTATATACTCAAGCATACTAAAAGTAATAATTTTTAAAATTATAAGTGCTAGAGACAAGTGCTCTATATTTTGCATGGTAGATGCATATTTATATGCTCTATATTTTGCATGTTTTGCATATTTATGGTACAACTACATATACCAGTGCCTGGAACATAACAGGTGCTCAATATTTTCACAAGAGTAAGTGGTATAGAGAGCACTTGTCTGGGAGAATGGATTCTAATCTTGACTATCATTAAATAGCTGTATCATCTCAAAAAAGTCACTTAGCTTCTTGATTCTCAGGGTTTTCCTCTATAAAGCAGAAGATAAATTGAATGGTCATAAGATCATTCCCTATCTAAAATGTCTTTGTCTTCATTATTAGTGCTGCAAGAAGACCAGGTCCCTGCACCCTAGTAAAAATGACCTCTCAGAAAATCACTGAGCAGAATCACAAAGGTGGAGAAGTGAATGAGGTTTTCAATGAATTGCAGCTGGTTTGATGTGGCTAGAAAATTGGACTGTAGAAAGACAATATAGGAAATGACAGTGGAAGAGTAGGATAGGGCTAGGTCTGAAAATACTCCAAGTATGAGGGGTAAAGAGCTGCAGCTGAAGATGAACCAGAAGGATTCAAATTCATCTGTTAAGACGAATGAAGTCTATAACATTGTGAGTAGTGATATCACTGTCTTATATTTTTAGAGGACAGTGGATTTTGACTCTTGCTGCACATACATTTTGTTCTAAGTAGCAGTACCTATGTCCCACCAATAGAGACTCTGGTTCAGTAGAACTGGGGAGGCCCTGACATCGGATTTATGTTTAGTCTCCATGGTAATTCAGGTATGTGATGAAAATCATTTATATGGTGTTTTACAGTTTGCATAGCTTTCATTGATATCCTTTGATCCTCACAGCCAACGTAGAAAAGAGTAGGTAGAATTAGCACCATTTCACATGTGAGAAAACTTTAGTTTCAAATTATATCTATCCAAATGACAAGTAGCAGAAAGAAGACTCTAAACCTATTTCCTGAGTCCAGGTCCACTGCTTTTTACTGTAGCTCAGCTGCCTAAAATGAAAACAGGGTTAGATGGGTAAGAATTTATTCTCTGATCCAAGAAAATGTTAGAACGAAGAAGCATCATTTAAAGTTAGCAAAAGGATACATTCAGGCCCAATGAAAAAAAGCACTTCTTTGAATATATTCATAGACTTATTAACCTGAAGATAATGATAAAAGATGATCATCAAAAGTTTGAATGAGATTTTTTTAACATTTTTTTTGTTTTTCCCCCTCCTCCCTTCCCTCTTCCCTCTGATAACCTCTAGTCCATTGTCCATGTCCATGAGTCTCTGTTTGTTTGCCCTGTTCATTTGTTGCTTTTACGTTTAATCCCCACATACAAGTGACATCATGTGATTTTCAACCTTTTCTGTCTGGCTTATTTCTCTTAATATGACGATTTCAAGGTCCATCCATGTTGTTGCAAATGGCAGTATTTTATCTCTTCTTATGGCTGAGTAATATTCCATTGTATATAAGTAACATAGCTTCTTTAGCCAATCATTTTGGAGGACATATCTTATTGTAAGACACTTTGGTTGTTTTTATGTTCTGGCCACTGTGAATAATGCTGCTATGTGAATAAGATTTCAATAAATTTATAGATGAAGAATTCACCTTTTTGACTCTTTGAGAGCAACACCATATCTTCTCATGCATGAGAGATCAAATTCCAGACTGGTTTATTATGTTACTGACAGTCTACAAATTATATTCAGATATTCTCAGAGCTTATAGTTATGTTTACCTCATCCTTCTACTAAAAATTTGATTATCCATACCCTCAGAAGGAAGGAGCAGCATAGATAAGTTAAATTCTAACAAATCAGCTACAAAATATGAGGATGTGGTGATGATCCTATTACCGCAGAAAGACTCTGGGGCCCTTGGGTGACATCAGGCAAGCTAGTTATTACGTGGTTAATATAGGGAAGGAAATTCAGTATCAGATGCATGCAGTGTGGTATGCCCTGTGCAGGACACTTTACACACACCATCACATTTAGTCCTCATGGGAATCCCAAAAGGGTAGTATTATAATTATCCCCCTTTTCACAAGAGAAGAAAGTCAGGCTCAGAGAAGTTAAACAATATGCTTGAGGTTACAGAGCTCTACATTGCACAGCTGAGATGTGCCTATCTCTAAGCTTGTGGTTTTTCCGCTATGTTTCTTGTACCCTACCAAAAGGTGAGAAAACCTGATGCAATATAATAAGCAACTAAGTAAAAACACCTGCCCACATTTAGATGGCTTCTACCTCTAGGGAGCTATACCTCAGTGGCTGTATAGCTGTGTGGCTCACATCTTTAGCAGCAGCACCCAGACCACCTGCAGAAAGACAGGGCATGTGACCAGCAGAGTCAGGGTGCATCTGACTCCTATACTCACATTTCAGATGTTCAGCAAGAGCTGGGATATGTCTCCTGTGTGGGGAATCCTTCCTCACTTAGTCATCCTGATATTGCATAATGGATAGGGCATTTCCAACATCATAGCACGCTAACTATCAAAATATTAATAATAAGATAAAAAATTTTGGCAACCAGATTGCTGTTAAAAAAAATCAAAATTTCACCACCTATTATAAAAGCCAGAGCTGATAGAAGGTGCTGCCTTAAATTTTCCAGGGTGCTAAGTTCTAAGGAAGTACATAATATTATATATACCATCTTGAAATGCAACCCAAAATGAGAAGCATGTAGTTGATTCAGAGGATTGAGTGCCAAACACCTTAACATTGAGAAACCACCCCATGAAACATACAGCTGAATCCTGATTGAGCATCCCAAATACACAAAAAGCATCAATCACACAGAAACCACACCATCATCCCCAGGTTACGCTGGAAAAAATGGTCCTGTTACCCCTGCATTCTTTACCAACTTTCAATCTACTCTCCACCAGCAGCCAAATTCTCTTCCTAAAACCTATCTGATTGTGTTGCACCCCCACTCAAAACTTTCCTATTGTCCTTAGAATAAAGTTAAAACTCATGACCATAGCCAGCACCCATCCCTTGAGCCTGATCACACCACATTCTCCATCATACCCTCTGAGCTCTGTTTTGTCCTTCTTTTAGTTCTTTGACCATACCTGCCTGCCTTAGGATTTTATCATGTGTCATGTCCTCGTTCTAAATCACAACCTTCTTCCCTAACCCCACCCCACCACCTTATCCCAGCTAATTGCTTTCCATCTATCATACTTCTACCTAAAGGTCACTTTTCCCAGATATCCAGATTAGGTATCCCTTGTTATATTTTCTCATAGTAGGCTATTGTTTCACCCTCAAGACTATAATAATTGAAATGTAATAAGTATCTAGACCTTTGTTGAAGTCTTTTCTTCCTACTAGAACATAAATTCCATGAGAACAAGAAAAAATCACTATCTTATTCATTTTCTTTTCCTAAGGTCCTTCTACTTTAAGTTATTCATTCAGTATTTGTTGAATGAATGAATGAATGAATGAATGAACATAGTTACTCCTTCCCTGAAAGACTTTGTTTTCTAAGAATGTAGGGATAATCCAAAATAGATTCGCTTCCAAACAGAGAGCCTTTCCCTACATGTCAAATTATCATTCCTATGTCACAGGATGACCCACTATACCCAACACTATACCCAGGTAGATGCTCCCTATCACTGCCATATCACTGTATTAGAACCTCACCTGCAGGATGGCTCTCGTAACACCAGCACACAGGTTATAGTCAGAACTCATGTTCTCAGCACAACGCCAATCAGAAGAGGCAAATTCCTTGCCTTGCACAAAATTAGCCATTCAATAAATATTTGTTGCATTGGAAACTGGAGTTGAGCAAGACCTATGAAAAAGCTCACATTTTATATCCAAAAGTTTAATTCATAATGGAAACACAAGAAAACAAGAGTGAAAGATAGCTGTATTTCAAACTAAAATGTAATTTTTGTATGTTCTTTTAAAAGTTTGTGTTATAAAATTTGTGACTTTAACATTTGACTTTAACATGTGACTTTAACATAAATATGAATTACCCTTTTTGGTTACATGTATAAAACATATATCAAGTTGGCTAAAAATTTTTAAAGTACATTCTTGTTGAGGAGATGGATTTTTTCCTTAAAATTAATATTGCTTTATATTTGTGTATGGCAATTTTTGACCTAGAAATAACTAGCATTCCAAGTTAATATTTAAATGAAAAGAAAAATAAAGATGATTTTGCTCATGAAAAACAAAATTTAGTTTATGATTTCAAAAGTCGAAACCCTTTGTTCACATGGAGTATATCTTTGCCAAAGCACGTTTCATTTGTTGGTTAAGAAAAATTCCATGATCTTTGTTAGAACCTACCTCCAACCTCCCAAAACAAAAACTAAACTAAACAAAACAACACTCTGAAAGGTTTAACATCTTTTTATGGAGCAGAAAATTCTATTCTTATCCTTGGAATCTAGAGACCCAGAATAGGATATAAGGAGTGGACAGTGTTGCAAATAGGTTTGTAGCCCACAGACCTCTGCACTGTCCATGTATTTGTGGTAACCATGGCAGAGTCTACAGAATATCATTGAACTGCACCGATGAAAGGACATCACTGAAATATGAAAACAGCAATTAAAAGCAAAGTTACTACTTTCTTCCCAGTATGTTGCTGAAACAGTGACATAAAATGCCAAAAAATAAAAGCAAGGAAATTAAGGACAAGTCCTTAATGGGGTTAAAGCATTCACTAACCTGGATGGATGAGAAACACTAACACAATCTTTATTATGTTCTAGTACTCAATGATGTAAAATTCAGGCAAGGTAGGCTCACTGGTTGTGACAATCCCAGGCTAAGAATTCATGCAGGAAATCATTTAAAATATTAAGGGAGAGAAAGACAAAGCCCACACATACCCACATGCACTTGTACACACACATAAACACATTTGGAGCACAAGTAGGCCCCAAGTCTATGATGTCCAACACCTGCATATAAACCCTCCTCTGTTCCCACTCTCTTACCATCAGGAAACTCAGGCTCCCTCCCCCTCCCCACATAGCAATCATTCCTAAGTGTCCACAACTCCAAGAGTGTTAGTATTTATGGATGCATCATATTCAATTAGCACCTGACCACTTGTCTGCTGGGGTCAGCTGCCAGACTCACACAATGACAACAATGACTGATACCTCAGCAGTATAAACCAGAAAAGTACTGATTAAAGCAGATCTTTCTCTCTCTCTTTCTCCTCTCCTCTATTGGATACATATATTTGAAGATCTAGAGAGTTCCTTTGCCTTTCCCGGAATTGTGTAACCAACTACACTTTTGAGATCTACCAAAGCAAGTTCTTATCAAATGCCTTATATCAGGGTTTGTCTTCCATATAAAACATGAGTCATTCCCAGGATCAAATAGTTTTAAGTTAAAATTAGTCTGTACTGCAGTTTCCTCTTACAGGACTATGCTTCATGTCTCCCCTAAGTTTGTGTCAGTCCAGGTGTCTTTCCTGGGTTGTGGGCAGCTCTGGGTTTACTTTTGGGGTCACTGCAGTGCTCTTGTGAAGATAAGGAAAGAAAAACGAACACTTGGGGGTGGAAACTGGCATCAATACTCATTGGTTGTTACTGAGAAATCAGATAACATGAGAAACATAGACCTCATTCTCCGGTGAGCCTGTTTTATTACTTCTCTGTATAAGCAGCTGGTTGCTGCCCAAATACTGATGGGATTGCCTGTCATTCCACCACTGAGTTAACACTTTTGCATTTTAAAGTTTTTCACTCTTAAAGATACCTTTAGAAAAAGTTCTCAAAAGGACCACACCTTAGAGCTTCATTAGATTATAAATCAGTGTTTAAGATGTGCCAAGGGTGATACTGAGATAAGTAGATCAAGAAAGAAATTGTGCCTATTTTTCATTTTTTCCTAGTTGTGGTCAAAATTATGCCATCATTTATTGTGAGACTTTGCGTGGATTACTCAACTGCACCAAGCTCAAGTTGGCTGTCTTTCAAAAACAGAGATTTCAATCTCTTTTCAATGTCACATGATCATAAAATCTGTTTACTGTATGCATATAAAGTACAAAAGGTAATTTCAGAAAATATAAAACATGATATTTACTTTAATCTTTGAAAATCATATAGCACAAGAAGCATGGTGACCATTTAAGTGCCATAAAAAGATAAAGAAAAGGGCAGCAATTACATTTACATTTATAGAAGAGATGAGTGTGAGATGATAAGAATGTTCTTCATGAAGCATTTTATTTAAATTTTCAATTTTATAAGTAATAAATGAATATATTCTTATAAGCATAAGAGAGACAGTGCAGCATAATTCATATATTTAGAGTCAAGAGTCTTGAGGTCAGATTTCAGCACAGATCTTCTGGCCACATGACCTTGTGCAAGTCAATTTATTCTACAGCTCAGATTCTTCACCTGTCACATGTGGACTAAGTTAGCCTTTGGCTAGACATAGGTGCTCCACAAACTGTAGTAAGTAACACATCTAAGAATAAAATGTGTTAATCTTTTGAGAATAACTGGAATGTAACCAAGGTAGGAGAGAAGGAAAGCAAACAGCCTCAAATGTAGCCACACAATAGATCCATTCCTTGATCCACCATTTTTTCAGTCATTCACCAAGCATTTATTAAAATTTACTGTGTGATAGGAATCATGCTAGAGGTTGAGTGTTTCTTTTTTAGTAAGGGAGCAAGACATATACACAGATGATCACATTGCAATGAGTTAACTACCAGACAAGAGGGAGACAGGGCTACTTCTCAGGAGAGATGGCATGAAAGTTGAACAGTTAATTTGGGCAAGAAAATTGGCCAGGAGGTCACAGAGATGAACTACTTTTCAAAGATAGGGAATGGACGGTACAAAGGAGTGACTGCAAAAAAAGCACGTAGACTGGCATGATCTTTCTCATGTTTGTAAGGTTAGGACAGTGTGTACTATCTGGGTGCTCAGTAATGCATAGAACTGAGAAGAGGAAGAAAATTAAGGCTGTTCCAGGTGTGAAGGCAAGGCGAAGGATCTGAGAAGAACTAAAAAGTCTGAGAGAATAATAAGAAGCAGAGGCATGAGATCAGGAGAACAAGGCAAATCAACATTCACCAAAGACAGTGGTGGTGGAGGGGGCCACTGGCCGTGAAATCCAGATGCCTTCTCCATGATCTTCATTGAGCCACTAGCTGCTTGCATGGCCTTGAGTAAGTCATCTCTGTCATTTCTAAATACCAGTGTCTTCAGCTTTAAAATCAGGGCACTGAATCCACTGATATCTGAGATCTCTTCCAATTCTATTCCATTTTAAAACATCTGACAACTTTCTACTCAGTACTAGGCACTACACTATTCACTGGGTACTCGAAGATGAATAAAATATTATTCTGGTTATTCTCCATTTTCTGCTCCCACATGCTTAGATCCAGTTTATCTCTTTCCTGCCCTACTCTGTTCTCCAGGAGCACAACTCCCACTGCATTACCCAGGCACCCTGGCCTTCTGGTTGTCCATTATTTTCAAATAATGGGAGCATTTGTGACAGATTGCAAAGAGCAGGAGAGAGCATTCAGGAGTATTTCTTCTGCCCCCTCCTTGCTTAATCTCTGATGGCTGGCTATGATGACTTCCCTTCACAATTATATCTCCTGCCTGGCAGCTCTCCTTCTATGGCTCCAGCTCACTCTGAGATTCAGTAATACCATTGACCCTTTGTTCCTCTATGCCCAGATATGTCAATGGCTTCTCACATTTGCTAGTGCCTGAGTACTTCCTTTAAACATATCCTAAATCATTCTGCATGGTATATTAAAATTTCTTCAGTTAAACCATGAGAGTAGAATTCTATTTGCTGTGGGCCCTAAACTGATGCAAAGTCTAGAGTGCAACTGAGGAAGCAGAATTATCAATATGTCATTTTGTCCCAATATAAAATACCATGGGAAAACCAAGGAAGAGGCAGTGCTAAAAGACTGAAGAAGAGAGACTCAAGGGGAGTGTTTGTGGAGAGAGAGTCCCAGGACTGGGATGCAAGGACTAATGGTAGACACAGACATGGAAGGATGGATAGGGGAGTTCATTGTTGTCGTTGGTACTGCTGCTATTGTTGTTATATTAAGAATACTTTTCCAGATGTACAGCCCAAAGAGAAGTAAAAATCTGCCATACTAGAATAAAAAGCATCACATAATTGAACATGAGCTATGGCACAACTATATTTTCAGCTAGAAATCTTAACAATTTGATATTTGCTGTTTTATGTAAGTTAATAGTGCTCAGTGTTATTAGCTAAGTGTATAAATTCAGAAACTTGAAAAACATGCAAGCTCTGTATGAAAATTTCTTTATTTGGAATAAAAAGTTATCTGGAAACCAAAGATTAACAAAATCAACAACTTCTACACCAAAATCAATGAAATTCTTTCTTAACCCTTCCATACTTAACATTATGATTCCACAGGCTCAAGGAACTCCTAATTTTCTCCACTGCCACGTATATTGTCACAGAGAAGACAATAGCTTCCTTGGAGTCTTTGAAGAGCAGATGTGCCACTGCCTAGCTTTTGATATCGTATTACGAGTTCAGTAGGAAGATGGATATTGCATCACAGAGCCAGCTACAGTAAGCTGGTACGCAAGGAGAACCCAGCAATGTAGAAATTAGGCCTCTGTCCTGCGTCATATTAGAGAAATCAATTCCCAGACCTCGAGGCCCTGTGACCTTTTTTCACTAGGATGGAACGGAGAATCTTTTCAGAAAGTCATTCACTCATAGATCCAGGAAACAGTATAATAGAAATACGTTGTACCAAAACCCCCTGATTTTCTATCTTAGGCAGGTTACTTAATCACTCTGAGTCTCAGTTTCTTTATTCACAAACCAGAATTAGTGATACTTACTTCATGACCTTATTGAGAGAGCTATATTAAATCATGTAGGCAAGACTTAGTCTAGAAAGTGCCATGGAGTTGACCTGCAATGTGGCAGCCGTTGTTCTGCTGGTATCACTTCAATGTACGGGCCTCAGACACTCTTGTAGAGATCTATACCCAAGAAGTTTGAGATGGTCCAACCTAATCCTAGTCATTTTCAATCCAGAGATTATTCACGTTCCCCTCAGAGAGTTTCAAGGAGCATTTTGAGACGGCTACAAAGTTGAAACTGCTCCCAAATCACCTCGCACTCAGCCAGGCAAGTCAAAAGCCTCCCTTCTTGACTAACTTGAAATTTCCAACATTAGAGTCATTCTTTGGGGTTAGCACAAATGGATGAACAATGACCAGACATCTCATACGTATTCTATTATCTATCATCTATCTATCTATCTATCTAATCTATGTCTGTCACACACACACACACACACACACACACACACACACACACACATACACACACACACACATACACATACTAACCAGCTACTTGCTTGCACCAGAAACAATGGAAATGTACTGACTCAACCTCAAATTTTATTTTCTTTGAATATCATTGGGCCTTGATGTTGTTACCAACACTTTTGCCCTAATCTGTTCTCAGCACATTACTGAGTGCCCACATCACCCTGCCTCACTACAGCTGAACCACATTATAAACTGTCTCAATGCATTTCCTTTTCATTTAGAATCTGGGAAGCTCTTACCCACTATCTCTAGTTTTCTGTTCCCTTACATAGCAAAAAGTAGCAGCCTAAAGGAAACAAAACCACATGATAGGAAAGGAAAAGAAAAAAACTTCTCCATGCTCATAAAGGAAAGTTCTACAGCTTTAGGTTGAAATTACATTGATGAAGTGATTCAGACTGCCATTTTAATAACCTTAATAAATGGCCCCCTAAAAAAATACAAACTTAAATATCTTTATTGCCTGAAATAGAAAGTGAGAAAAAAATGTGCGTGAATTTGAAAGGTAAAAAGAGACACTCTAGAGAAAAGTGTCTTTCATCACTGACATACACCCTCTCCTCATCATGGGGTTACCTGTTTAATCTCTCCATAAAGCTGACCTTGCCACATAAAGAGTATTGATAGGGTAGATTTCTAAACCAAATATCCTTTAGCTCATGCTAAAAATTATAGGATGTTAACCTGATCAGAATTTAAAAGTTTAACATTATAGTCACAATTCTTTGAGTCTAACACCTGTGACTTATTTGCCTTTAACAGCAGGGCTGGCTATATGGTTATATAACAAGAGATGTTCATTAAATAAGTGATCTGACAGAGGAAAAGATGAGCCATGCATAGGTGCCTTGGAGACCCTCAGTCTTGTTTTTTTTATTTTTTTTTGAGCTAAGTGTGCCATGAAGATACAGTGACCTCAACATAAATAACTTTGAATAAGCACATGCAAGCTGTATCTTATTCTAAATAGGGAATCCAATGCAACCCAAAGTCACTGGAGAAAACCTTAGACTCCAAGCAAGGTGTGAGTTCCCCAGTGGCTGAGCTGAGTCTACTACTCTCACAATGACAGGGCAGTGAAGGTTTATCACCTGTGTGGGATAGCAAACCTTCAGAAATATCTAATATCATATGCTTGTAAAGTGAACAACCACAGACATAGCTTCTTTATGGGGGAGAAAGAAAAAAGTCCAATTAAAACTAAAGTCTCAGAAGATTTCCAGGTATACTCAACAATCAACAAATTATCACTAGGTCAACTCTCCAGGTAGAGGTTTTGACTTCACTCTCCCAGTTCCCTCTTTCCAAGCTGACACAAAATTATTTTGAAATGTCTGTGTTCTCCGTCAATGAAGGGAGACATTTTAAAGAGACTTTAAACAATATGCCTTGTTAAAGAGATAAAAAGTTGACCACATCTACATGCAAAGAAGTAAGAAATACTAACTTCAGCAGGCAGAATGTGTATCCTCTCTCATTGCTTTCAACTCTAAGAATCTGAACAAATAAAAAATTATTCTGATCTTTGATCTGCACAGATTAACAGTAGAAAAATCAGAAGTGATATTCTATTCTATGGCAACTTCTTTTCGATTCCTTGCACTGACAACAAATAATTATTAACTGAACAAGTCAACATTCTTCTCTGGAGCCACCAAACATATTACTTTTCACAACAACTCTCTGGGGCAAGGACTATCTAAAGTAATGATTACATTCTCTCTCACTTTCAGCTCGTCTTCTATTTTATCAAGTCATTTCCCCACAGAATCCTTTCCATGAATTGTGCTACTTTCTAAAGAATGAGGAAATTAAGGCTGGAAGAGGTGAAGGGCATGGGTCAATCTAAAGACAGAGTAGGGAGTTCCATTAAGAAATTAAACCATACATCCACTTTTCTCTGCAATGGAGATGGTTCTGAAAGCACTGGCTCATAACTCCTGCTGTGTCTCCCATATTCCCACATTTTCAGCCATATTACTGAAGCTCTCAGGAGTGGGTATCTGAACCAGCAGAGACAGTGAGTGATTCAGAAAACTCATGAATTCTTCTGAACTCAAAGACATAAAAGGAAAAGTTTAAAATCAATGTACCAATAACATGCTAACCATTTTAACCTCTTCTTCTTAATACCTCATAAGGTTAAGGTAGAGAATTGACATTTGAGACTGAAAAAAAGATGAGATAGCTAATTTTAAGAATAATTGGAGCTCCCTAAATCTATAAGCATTCCTCAAAGTCCAGGGGAAGAAGTGAAAAAGAAATCTTTTAAGTAGACATTTTCTAGTCCACTAAATTTTCTAATGCAAAACTCTGTGTCCTTTTTTAAGGCACCCAGTAGCTTTTTTGTTGTTAACAACAATGAAACGCTGTCTTCAATTTTTGGCTTTTGGTACCTTTCTTTGACCAACAATATGGTTAATGTCTCCTAAATTTTTCTGAGTAATTTCCCTGAAAATTAACTGTGCTAACTTTAAAGATATCCAAAGTCTTTCTTTAGGCGTTTATTCAATAAATATTTATTTGACACCTGCAGTATACAAGTCACTGAGCCAAGAACCATGGAGCATGTAAGGATAAGATATGGTCTCTGCTGTGAAAATTAGAATGGTGTACATTCAATATTATCCATCTCAGAAAAACAGAAACTATATTTCAAATAAAAGAAATGTAACATGTAGGAATTGATTACACAGGTGATGAAAGAAGCCCATCAGAGGATTATGAAGCAATCCAGAAACAAATAATAGGCTCTACCACAGTCCCTAGGCAGGAAAAACGAGGATGCCAAGTTCCTGGAGCCCAAGGGCAGGTACCACCCATCAGAAGCTGAAACTATCAAGTAGGAGTTGGAGCCTCAAAGGAGACAGAGTTTTCCTGGAGACACATCCCAAGGTAGAAGGAGTGGGGAGAAGAGCCTGAGTTCTCATGCCAGTACTTCTCAATATGAAACCTACCCTGTATGAAAGCAGCCGACACAGGAGTACGGGCCGCACGATCCCCAGGTGCAGCCCCTGTGATATAGGGCAGATCAGGGACAGGCAAGGACTGAATCAGAGAGCAAGTGGGCCACACACAGCAAACTTTGACACCTGAGTAAGAGCCTAATGCAAATCAGCAATATTAGGGGAGAAGTAAAACAATGTTATAATATTTTCCTTAACAGAGTTACAAACAAGAAATCATGAAAATTTAGAGAAAAGAGATAATTCCATTTAGAATTGCTTTACGAAAGGCAGCAGCAACACTTTGGAAATTTGGGAGAAATAAATAGAATTTTGAAAGCTAGAGAAGATACAAAAAGGATTCTACTTTGCAAAAAAACTAAAAGATAAGTAAATATCTATAAAAACCATATTAAAAATGAACATAAGTGCCAAGTTAAAGAATGTGGCTTTTTCCCAGTAGATAAGGAGTCACTGAAGACTTGGGGTCAGGGAAGTAATAAAATCAGAGCTTTGCTTTAGGGATTATTTTTGCAGCAGCATATAAAATCTATTGGGAATGGAGACATCAGGTAAGAGGTAATGAAGTCTTAATCAAGGCATGGCTGTGGGACTGCCTGGAGCCTTTTCTAATTAGCTGAGTGTCAACCAGTTGGAGTTATTGGGCAAACAACAGGAAATGTGAGCCCCCTGAGAGTTCAGAAAAGGTATCTAGATTGCAGACATACCTTGGGGCACCATATGCAAGGTGATATAAGCTTAAAACCGAAGGTGAAAAAAATCTCACAGACAGTAAAACAGAAGAGAAATACATTTCATAAAAGCCCTGGGCATTGAGGAAGAGGAGCTTAAGAAGAGAAAGAAAGTGGTAGGAGAAGGAGGAAGAGACCTAGGAGAATACAGCACTTCACTGGAAATAGTTTTAGAAAGGAGGGAGCAATTTTGGAAAATGCATCAGGAAAATCAAAGAGAATGAATACTGAAAAGAGGTATTAGGATTTTAAATTTTATGGAAAAGTTCAGGAAGAACCTTGAACTGAATATGAAACCAAAGGACTTGGGCTCAAGGTACGCATAAAATAATTTTTCTTCATTATACTTTCTGCTTCTGTGTTATTTCTGCTTCCTCACGTGAGTAGATATGCCGTTTGTTGCATCCTCTTTGGCTCTTCTCTCCAGCATAATCTTGCAATTTTACACCCTCTGCTGAATGCTTCATACTCTTGACATTTCCAAGGAGAGTGCATTGTCATGTCACAATGCCCACCGGAAATCCAATCATCTATGGCCAGAGAGAGTGGAGTCACACAACACATAATTTGGATTCCTAAGGACTTGGCCATTAACACACACTTAGAAGAGACTGGGCATAACAGAAAAGAACTGTCAGGTAACCAGCATCTAACTTTCTCAGTGCAATTAAATAAAACTTAGCAAAATTTTGTAAACAGCTTCACTAACATGGTTTCATTTTCTTTTCCCAGCAATTTTATAGAAAACACTAAAGAAGAGAAAATATGGGTTAGAGTGACAGATGTTTATGAACTAGTATGTTGCCCTCCAGAAATTTAAGCATTCTAGAGAAGATATTATCCACAGTACTAAGTTTAAACCACTTAGACAGTAATTCAAAGCCCTGCACAATCTGATAATAGCCTACTTCTCCAGCATTCTCTTACTCTAACCATTCAGTTTAATTCAACAAACATTTATCAAGCACTTATTCTACTCCAGGCATTGTGCCAGTCATTGCACCAAGCACCCACCAGCCAGGCCTTTTCCATTTACACGTTATTGCCTCTACTCCCTTGCTGATCCCACTCCTCTCATCAGGAATGCCTTTGCCCTTCTCTGCACGTACTGCAATCCCTCCAAGAGAGGCAGCATAATGCCACTGATAGTCCAGACTCACATGGTTCTTATCATATGCTGCTTTGTATATATGTCTTATATCTTTAAATAGATTAAATTCCCTTGGAGGAAAACTGTTACACATTTTATATATTTCCAACACACACGAGCATGTGCACCACAGTGCCTACTGGTAATAGTAAGTGATTATTTATTTATATGTGTGTGTGTGTGTGTGTGTGTGTGTGTGTGTGTGTGAGTGAGTGTGTGAGAGAGAGAGAGAGAGAGAGAGATTATATATATGTGTATATATGCATATATGATATGTATTACATACATGTATATAATATGTGCACTGTATACACATAAAATATGTATATTATATGATATATACATATGTATAAATGTAATATGATGTGGATTAATTCAGTGGACCCTAAGGAACATTCTATGAAAAATGGCAAACCTTAGTTCTTTTGTATCAGGAAACATCAAGGTTTGTAGCTACCAAAATGGGAGGAAGGTGACTATAGAATCTCCTTTTCAATGAACTTTTAGTAGTATTTCTGCTTGTTACTGGTCTGGGTTGGCTTGCTACAGGCTGGGGGGTATACTAAATATTTATAATTCTACCAGTTCACCTTGTCCTAACATCTCCAGATCATAATGCCTCTAAAACTTTCTTTGTAAAGTGTAGCCTCGCTGGGAGCCAGGCCAAGACCCTGTATACCTGAACTTCACCCACAGGCATGTTCCTGGAATCAGCCAGAGCTGGCCTGTTTCTCATGAGACAAAGAGCCATCAGCTGATGCTTTGACCATCCAAAGCAGTGATCACAACTGCTTTAGAGGTAATCAGTAAAGAATGTCAGGAGGAAACGGCCCGAGGGAGTAGAAATGCTTTTGCTCTCTTGGATAGTAGTTTCGCAAGCCAATGAACAAATGACAAGCTGGAAATAGAACACGGCAAGTGATAGTGCTGAGAAACGACGTTAGCCTACAAGCTGGACCACACATCTGCCACCTCCTTGCATGAGAGGAACCAGTGCCTGAAACAGATAAGTTTCCCAACATGACTGACTTTTTGAATGACTATCTTTTTGCCTGCTTTTCCCGGCATGCTGACGGGAAATGAGGCATTAGCGAAGGCTCAGACTTGAGGAAGCCCTGTTGATCTGGGGCACATGCTCCCTGGGCAAGTCCTCTGGAAAGAAGTAGATACTGCCCCCAACCCAGGGGTCTTATCATTGTTTCTTCAGCTTTAGAACTAAGAGGGGTAGACCTAACACCTCTGGTCACTTGTGGGGTCTGTGCCAACTCCAAGGCTGGATTAACAATAAAAATTAAAATTTTATGATTTGCATATTTTGTTTTAATAAATTGAACCTTTGCAAGGTTATTTCTGCAACAGCATTACATTTGCTGTGTTTGTGTCTTTGTGTCACTCTTTCCCAAGTTTTATTCTACAGAATAGTAAGTAGTTCCTTGAATTATCAATAGGAAACCCCTTCAAGGAAGGGTTCAGAAGTGAAACGAGTTTGAGAAACTCATTTGAGTATGTTTCTTTAAGTGGGAGGGAGAGGAGGGGAATGACACTGCAGTCCAGCTATTGTATGGACCTTGGGCTTACCCATAGGATTGGGCAGCATGGACCAGCAAAGGCCACTGTTGACATGTTTGGGAAAACTCTGGGAAAGTCTCTCCTTTTTTTGGTGACTTTTTTGGGTGGCCTATAGGAACAATCCCCTACCCTCCATGTTAAAATGCATTTCCAGTGCCATATGAAACAAATCCAATAATAAACTCACAATAAACTCTTAAAACTTCTATTTCCCAGGCAAAGTTGCCTGCAAAAGCCTTGCAAAGAGCAGTAGCAAATACCATATGGATGATTCGAGACCATCACCTACTTTCCTATTCTTCTAAGATGTAGTTTTGTAAGCAGCAAGTTGGTCATTAAATCCATTGATTGAGATGTATCCTTATTGATTCTAGCACAACCGCATAGCATGTTCCCTTTAGTTGAATAATAAGCCTGAGGTATAAAAAATTCATTATCCAGCAGAAGTGCTGACTCTTCTGGATGGTATTGAAACATGCTGCCTTCCTGTTACCTCTTTAATTATCATTTTAATAACAATCGAGTAGTCAGCCAAACTCCTCTGCTCAGGCAGGCCCAGAAATGCACTAAGGGTTGGGGTTAGGCGAGAGAAAATGACTTTCTCCCAAAGAATAATGCTCCATGGCTCTGCTTCCTCATCATACCCCCAAATGCTCTAATGTCATGAACAAAATTTATCCCAATATTTAAGTCACTTTCTAGGCATCCATGAGGTTTGGGGAAGGGCAAGGGACACTTTTGGACCACAAGGCACTGTCCAAGTAGAATCTTGCCACAATGCCTGTTGTCCTGTGCTAATTCACTCAGTTAGTATAACCAGAGAACTGGGAAGGAGTTGCAAGAGTCAAATTACAGACCTGGCTCTGCCACCAACCAGCTGCAACAAAGGGCAATTTCCTTCACCTCTTGGTGTTTCCATTTTCTAACCTGTAAAATGAGGAGGTTTGTATGAGATGATCTCAGGGACTCTTTTGACTTCATTTCTAATATTCTAGACAATGGCTCTGTGCAAAAAGGAACCACAGTTTTCTTGTTCACTACTGTAACTTCAGCACTGAATACATAACAGGTGCCAAGTAGATATATTTTGAATGTATAAACACTAAAATAAATAAATGCTGAGTTCAATCCAAAATAGGCAGCTGGTTCATATAAAACAGGACTAACGTCCTTCTTTTCTCTTGATGATAAATACCCCTTTCATTTTTTGTCTCAATTTTCTTCATGATACCCCATATTGCCCCCTTACTAATTTACTTAACTGGTACATTGAATACCATTGTCACCTACCAGAGGTAACATAAATTTTCCAACAACAATTTTTAGAAACAATCTATGAATAATCAAACATCAGATGTATCCACAGATAATAACACAAGTCATTTTCTGGAAAAGATCACTGAGATAGACAGTGATGACTTATGATGAGAGGTTCAGAATGTGAAGAACCATTCCAAAAACAAAATCCTGCTACAGTTTCTCACCAAGATAAAAATAGACAGGACTGGCCCAAGGAAATATCTGAAGTTCAGGCATTTTTCTATATTTCCAAAGTCCTCTTTTTAACCCCTACCGGAATTCATCAAAGGACTCATCATTTACCATATTTGCAAGTTTAAGCCTTTAATATCTTATTGCGCAATTAAAGACATATGTTAAAGGAATTTTGGACAATAGAAAACA
This sequence comes from Macroglossus sobrinus, assembly GCA_004027375.1. NCBI lineage: Eukaryota > Metazoa > Chordata > Mammalia > Chiroptera > Pteropodidae > Macroglossus > Macroglossus sobrinus. The sequence goes on along the minus strand of PVKZ01000061.1, from coordinate 1,941,927 downwards.
GATGGAAATAGCTTTGGCAGGAAGGTTCAGGGGAAGGCAAGGGAAATCTTCATACCTTTCACACTCCTAAAACCGATCTCAAACCTAAACTTCCTGTAGGAACTTTTCCGTCGCCTGGTAGTCTGGGGTTTGAGGTGGAGTAGGAGGTAGCAGAACATTTCCTCAAAAAGAACAAGAAAATTTCTTGTCTATTCTCACCTGTCTGCCCCACATGCCTGGGTCAGAGTCCAGAGCATACCCTGACTGAGCCCTCTCCCCTTCTGAGGCCAAGACAACATCACTTTCCTCAAAAGGAGTCATGAGCTACTTTCCTCCCAATCTTGCCCCCTAGGCAACCTCAGTTCTTTGGCACTAAACCCAGTCTGATATGGTAACTATTCTTATGAACAAAATCCATGGACTAATCCATAATCTGAAAAAAAATGAGAGTATTTGAAATTAGACCTGCCTTATAATATTGGAGATACTCCAACAAGATAAAAGACCAGGCAACTTGAAGCATTAGAATGGGAAAAGCTTAGCCCTTCCCATAGGGGAATCAAGGCCAAGGCCAAGAGAACTCTACTGGAGATCTAGGATCTGAATGTGATTATATACATGGTAATACTATAACAATGAAAAAGAACACAGCACTGGGGAAAATAATTCATGATGAGAATGCTTAGTACTAGTGAACTAAGCAGTGGGAGAATAAAAAGTTTTATTTTTCCTATAAAAGCAATACTAATTGTAAGCACTGGATACTAAATGTAACCATACGTCTGTGGATATATGGTCAGTAACCAAGCAAATAAAACAGACTTTATGTACATCTTAACATAATTAAGTTTATTGTAATTGCTACAATGCTAAGCTGAACTGCTTAGTCTTTTTAGCCTGTGACTTGTGGTTGTCAAATTGTATCTAAAATAACAAAAGACAATATTAATTAAGAAACTATTATTTGATATTATTTGATCTGTCTAATTTTAACCCTATATCTATAACCTCAGCTATTATATAAACCCTGTTGCTTTATTTTAAATCTCTATTATTTTGCAACTTGATATTATATATTGATATATTAAAATCAAATATATTGTTTGAGAATTTTCAAGGGGTTACAATTTCCACTGGTATGGGCAGTATAACATAGTATTTAAGAAAGTCAATATTGTTGTCAGGTAAACTTGAGTGTGAATACACATTACAAAATGTGTCAACTTGTGCTGAGGGTTTGTTTTACATCTGCATGTCAGTGTGCTCGTCTATGAAATAGATACAATAATTACTATGACTCAATATACCAATCAATGGTATCATATGAGAGCTGGGGCTAATAGAATCTCAGAGTTGAGCAAGATCTTTAAATTATCCTGTATAACCATCTAATCATGTTTGTACAGATTATCTCTCCTTATGCTGACTTTTTTAAAAATCAAAATCTGAGTGATAATGCAAAGGGAAGACTAAATGTGTAATCAGAATATCAGATGTGAGGTTAAAAAAAAAAATTAAGCCACTTAATCAACACTGGTCCAAACTTGTGGAGACCAATTCTATTTCTGAAGACTTTAGTCTACCTAGAAGCTCTTTGAATTTATGCAAAGTTAAGCAGTGTGGTTATTAATGTTAGTTATTATCTTACGGTTATTATCTTTCTTTTTTCCAGTTCTCTTTATTTTCATGACTCATGATTCTAGCTCATGATTATTGAACTCCAACTTGTTCCAGGCACAGGACTAAAAGGTATATATATATATATATATATATATATATATATATATATATATATATATATATATATAATTCCAGGAAAATTTAAGAGCAATCTCTGACATGTTTACTATTATTTTTCCCTATTTTACATACAATGAAAATGAGGTTCAGACAGGCTAAGGTCACAAAGCAAATAAGAGATTTCAGAAAATAGCAAACTAAACAAACATAATGTTATTTTGCAAAACACTAGGGTTATAGTGTTAGTTTTATATGACTATACAGACTATTATTCCTATAAACAAAATTTGAATCATTAGTGTTCTTCGAACGAAACTAGTAATCCATTAACTTAACCTAAGACAAAGAATATTCAGTAACATATCTATAAGAAAAATAACTAAAGGTCAATATAAGCAATTTTAAAAAATCAAAATAATAGTAGTAGTAGTAGCAGTGGTAGTAATGATGATGATGGTGATGATAGTGAGGAATGAGAAGAAAAAAAGATCTTGTTTCCTCAGATTTTTTCCATGTGATTCTGTGAAATTTCCTTTACTTGAGATCTTTCAAAAGAGACAGATAAATGTAAAATTTATTCATCTCCCAAGAATGACAGCTGGAATATTCCACTAGACAGTGAAATCTCACAGGCCTGCAAACATAGGAGCAAACCTTGTTCTCTGATCTATTTCTCAGTTTTGGCAAATATCCGGGATGTGGTCATCAAAAAGTCATTGGTAATATGAGCCCAGACTCCTGTGACAACTACAGGTCTGGTAACAAATCTCCTTCAGGACAATATTTCTGGCTGTTCGGTTTATGGCAAATGATTGGTTTATAACTCTGAGTCCCTCCTGATATGAATTTAGAAATTGTTTTCTATATATTGGCATTGAAGAAAACTCATACTTTAATAAGCAAGGGTCAGGACCTGAAGCTCCCTCAAGATTCTCCCAAGTTCGCCAGATTCCTGGTCTATGATGCAATTATAACACATTCATTGAATAAACATTGAGTATGTGCCAGTGATTTGCCTAGTTTTGTGCTCTATGCAGTGAGAGGTGTTAGTAAGTGAAGACATGGACTCTGTCTAAAAAATAAATAAATATCGCAGCTTTACTTATTGCCAGCCTTCTCTGGAGTCTCTGGGACAAAAGAAAACTCCAAAGCCTCACAGTGTTCTAGCACTGATATTCACAGAAAGTATGACCACAATTCTCAAATATCTTTCAGTGGCCAATTTTCTAGTCCCGTTTCACTGCATTGGCTCCCATTCCTGTAGACACAAAGCTACATCATCCAGAGTTTTCTCTGTGGATTTCTAGGTTGATCTACCTGGAACTACAACACAGCTTTCCCCAGTGGACTAAAGAGCAACAGGTTTTTTTGCACATTTCTGAGCAGAGAATGGAAAAAGCAGAAAGGAACATCAGAATAGCTGGGTACTTTTGTTCATGTCCCAGCATCACAGGATGTCCCTCAACCTGTTCAAGGCAATAGTCTGGCCTCAAGCAAATACACCAGGCTTCCTCCTGTTTGGAACATTTGCACTGGGATACCCCTCTCTGCCTGGAGTGCTGTGACTGACATTCCTTCTGCCATTTCCTGCAGGCTGCTACTCAAATATCATCTCTCCAGAAATGCCTCCTCTGACCACCCTATTTAATAGATTAAAAATTCCCATCATTCTTTCTTCTCAACCATAATTTATTTTTTATCACCTATAATCACCCCCCCAAAAAAAAAGAAATATTTGGTTTTTTATTGTCTATCTCCTCACACTAGAATGTAACCTCCATGACAATGTGTTTTCTGTCTTCTGCTGAATGTGCAATTCCTGGCACTTAAGAAGCACTTAATCTGTATATGTTGAGTTAAAATCAATTTAAAAAGTATTTTAAAAAATCAAGTTGCTTTTAAACCCAGATCAATTGTCTGACAAGAGCAACAAACTTATTTCTAAGAGCTGGCTTTGCCCACTAGATTATTCAAGTGTTTCTTTCTTTCTTTCTTTTTTTTTTTTTTTCCTGGAATCTTGTACTTTGCTCCCCACTAGTAGAGCTTCAGGAAGAATTTGGAGAGAGTTTACCAAAGGCTAAGATATGGACCCACATGTCCAGGCTCAAGATCAGACTTGTGATAAAAACACAGACTGGCACTGAGTGGCTGTTGATTCCACCACAATTTGAGGTTTGATCATAACATAGAAATGAGAGATTAGTGAACGGAGAGCCAATTAGCCAGGATGCTCAATCTCTTACCAGAACCCATTGTGAAAGTTAAATGTTTCATGGAGTCTTGCTTCCTCATTCTCAAAGACTTAAAGCAGGAGCACAGGGAGGTTAAATGGTTTGCCCAACATCCTACAATGTATCAACAAAAGTACTGGGCTTGGAAACCACAGTTTTTTCCATATTCCTGCTTATGACCACTCTGCAACAGAGAGCAATGCAGGTTGCACAGAGTAAATTCAAGCCCTGATGGTGTAAGGCAGGAGAAAAGAATAGCGCGCACATGAACGCGCACACGCACATGCATGCACACACACAAACACACACTGCCTTTACTCTCAGTACTCTTTTTTCTGCCTCACTGTCCTGTTTCTGTTAGGCCCTCTCACTCTGTCTGTGGAATGTTATCCCTCTTCTAATAAACTTTCCTTATGATTCTAACTTTGGCGTGGGTTTTGAATTCTTTCTACATTCTTCGCCAAAAATTCCTCTTCTTTTCGAGCAGGGTTTGGATTCCCCCTACTTGGGGAAATTTGCCCTGTCCTGCATTAAACAGTGCTGAGGCTGAGAAGCCCCGTTCTATAGCTTTCTCTCTACTACTTTTGTAGTCAACTCTTTAATAAATGACTTGCAACCCCCTAGACATGGCTCATATGTTCAAACGCTCAAGCCCTTTGAATATTGTGATTTGTAATTAGAAATACATATATTTGGTCTTCAATTTTCCTAGCGCAGAATTCCTAAAATCCTTGGAATTTTCTATAGAATGAGAAGCTAAAAAGCGTCTATTGTTATGTTAATGATGTAACTTTTGGAAAACACCTAAGAATGGGGGCTGGTTGCCAGGGGAACCAAGCACCTCATTAGAGGGTTGGAACTTTCAGTCCCAGCCCCCTGGCACCCAGGAAAGAGGAGAAGGCCTGGGGGTTAAATCCATCACCAAAGGCCAACGATTTAATCAATCGTGCCTATGTAATGAAGCCTCCATAAAAACCCAAAAAAATGGGGTTCGGAGAGCATCCAGGTTGATGAACCAGAACGCTTCCACATGCCACAATGCCCAGCTCCAAACTCCACGAGGAACAGAAGCTCCTTTCTTTAAGACCTTGCCCTATGTATTTCTTCATCTAGTTGTTAATTTGTATCCTTTCATATCATTTGTAACGAACTGGTAATCTAGTGAGTAAATGAGTTTCCTGAGTTCTGTGAGGTGCTCTAGCAAATTAATCAAACCCAAGGAAAGGGTCTTGGGATGCTCTGATTTAGCCAGTTGGTCAGAAGTACAGGTAATAATTTGGACTTGTGACTGGCATCAGAAGTGGAGGATGGTCTTGTGGGAGTGAGCCCTTAACCTATATAATCAGAAGGTATCCCCAGGTAGGTGGTGACAAGGAGAAAATTCTGAGTCCTAAATTAAATAACAGTGGGGCAAAGGGTGGGAGAGACAAAATTGGCTTAATCAGTTAACAACTACAGTGCAAAACCTGCAAAAGACAGTTCACACTTTTTGTGTATATTGGAATTATTAAATTTATTTCCAGGTTTCTATTTCAGAGATAGGTACCATCAAACACCAGGAGCTTCTGCTTCTTATTTGCACATGAGCTTTACAAACTGCTGTGCCTATCTCGAACTAGCTATGCTTCACTTTCTCCCACCCCTTTGTCTATTACTAATATGAATGCTTTCAGAATATCTTAATAACATCTTCCTCCCCACTACTTGATATGTAAAATATCTGCAAAACTGAACTGTCTTTTCTACCTGGCTATGCTGCTGGTGGTTTAGGTTCCATGCCCCAAGAACCATCTTCTTCTTCTTCTTTTTTTTTTTTTTTTTTTTTTGCTACCAATGGCCTAATAAACCCATTCTATTAAAAGACTTATTTTAAAAGATTCAGACTTGGAAGTTAAAATGTTTGTTTAACAATAGTATCAGAATTTAGTTGAACTGTAGGACACCCAGCTGGTGTTGGAGAACTGCTTGGTGTGGGAAAACACCCTCATACAGTGAAATTGGGAATCAGAATCTTACCCTCTCTGTGCCCTCTTCTCTTCAGCTAGAAAGCCTCAGTCCTTTTATTATTAAGATGACTCCTACCTTTCTTCTAAGGTTCATCTCCTCCATAAAAGTTTTCTGGGTGGATGTATTTTTTTTCTAAACTTGCGAAGTGTTTTGGTATTCCTCTTTTATGAAACTTATCAAATATAATCTGGAATTACATACTATAGGCTCCAATAAAGAACCTTGTTTGCTGAAGACATACATACACCAGTGCTTACAACAGTGCCTGGAGGATAGCAAGTGCTAAATAATACTTAATAATATAAGGAATTATTCTGCTCTAGATTCTTCAATCTCCTATCAGAAAAAGGCTTTCTAGAGCTGGAAACATCTCCAGTTCTTCTCTGAATTTTTGTATTACTCCTTCCACCTAGACAATGCCTAATAAATATTTGTTAAATGTCCAAATTAAAGATACACATATAATATGATAGAATATGAAATGCTTAAATGCAAAATAAATACAATTTATATAAACATACAACTGAAATAAACGAGCAAAAATAAAATAAGTCTCAGGCCATTGAAACTGAAGTCCTAGGCAACAGTTCACACATCTCAACTTTTAATTACATCAAAGAATCCACGTCACAAGTATATTCCAATGTTTTACATTTCCTCATCTTTAAAAAGCTCTGAAACGCATTTTTAAATGTTAATTGCTCATCTGGAGAACACATGAAAAAGCACACACGCAAAGACAGGATGTGCCAGTTGCCTGACTATTCCTGAATAGAAACCAATACATTGCCATGAAACACTGATGTCAGTTTCCAGTGACACATCACCTCTCTTGCAACACAGAGACACTAACATTTAGACAAATGTTGACCAAATTATTATGACAATAGTTTAAAAAGAGAGATAGAAATAAGTGGGGAACAACATTAAATTTGGGTCCCTAATGGCAAATTTACTTTACAACTAACATATCCAACATGCTGATGTTTATCCAAATTTTCTCATATCCTATATTGAGTGAAGAAGAAAAGTCCATTGTAACATCCTGGGGATTCTCTTTATTTATTCTTGGTGTGACATTTTATAATCTTTCATCTTTCTTGATTCCAGACACACTGATTCCATCACTTTTACCTTTTCTTATACATCTTATTTTTCACCTCATAATCATCTTTCCATATATTCCCTAGTTCTAACTGTATAGATAAAGAGAAACAAATGTAACATTTGTTTCTTATTATGTGTACCATATTATGTGTACCATATCCTCAAACACTTTACCTGCATTATCTAATTTACTTATCATGAGAACCCTAATACACACTGGCTATCGTTACCCTCTTTTTCACATTAGGAAATTGAAGCTCAGAGAGTTTAAGGAACTTGCCCAAAGTCACACAGCTTAAACAGTTCAGAGTTCTTGTCAGTTATGAATGACTTCTGTAATAATTTTAAAATACTTTTGAACTCACTTGGCTTTTAGTAAATATTTACTGGGCACCAACAATGAGCCAGGCATTGTGATGGTTTTAGGGGGAAAAATGAACAGCCATAAAGTATGCTGTCATTCCTTTCACGAAGCTTAAAATCTACTTAAAAAGATAGATATTAATCAAATTATCACTTATAATAAACACAAATTTACAAACGAGCTGAGTTGTCAGATGCAAAAGAAACAGAGGATCTGAGAACATATAATTAAAGAGTCTATCTATGATTTTGAGCCAGGAAGGGCTCCCTGAGGGGGGTTTTTCAGCTGAGATCTGAAGGATGGATAGGAATTGATTAGGAATGGGAATTTGGATGAAAAATAGGTTGTGAAACATTTCAGAAAGAAAAAACAACGTGTTTCTAGGCCATGGAAGGCAGGAGCAGAGCAAACTCAAAGGGGCAGAGGAAGAACAGCACAAGGCGAAGTTAGAGGGGAAATGGGACCAGGTTTAGTTTGGTTTCCTGAGAAGCAGACTCTGAGACAAGAATTGATTGAGTTCAGGTAGTGTAATTAGGAGTTGATTCCAGAGCACTCAATGAGGGAGGAGGGAAGAGGGAGGACAGGAAAGCAATACTAGGACAGTAATGAGTGGATTTCTGCTGTGAGCTCTATTCAGCCAGGAAACTCTGAGAGACCAGGTAAAACATACCTGATTTGTCCCACTGAGGGGGAAGAAAGGCAGACTATTAACCCCAATTCCTACTGGTTCAGGGTGCTTATGGGATAGAGAGAGCAGGAAGCTGTTTGCATAGAGAGGAACTGCCTTCAGGAGTAGTAAATGAGTAGAGCATGGTCAGTGTCTGCTATGCAGAGTTCCCCAGCTTCCAGGCTGTGGACTGGTATTGGTCTATGGCCTCTTAGGAACCGGGCCACACTGCAGGAGATGAGCAGCAAGCTAGCAAACTAAGCTTCATCTGTATTTGCAGCCACTCCCCAACGCTAGCATCGCTTCCTCAGCTCCACCTGAAATCATCAGGAATTAGATTCGCCTAGGAGCACTGGTCTCTGGTGCAAAAAAGGTTGGGGACCATTGTGCAGCTACAGACTTTATACAATTCTAGGTGGCACTAACTGGGGTGAGGTTGTAACCTAATCAAATTTTGGTTTGGAGTGCTGACTGTCTGCAATGTGGAGAACAGGTTGGAAGGAGGATAGGTTATGTCAAAATACACCTAGGAAGTTATTACAGTGCTACTTAATTTGTAGGGACCACTGTAAAATAAAACTGTGAGGCAAAACAGAATAAAAGTGCTCTGAAAGCTATAAAGCTGTTTGTTTGTTTTTTGTTTTTTGTTTTTTTAAATCATGCAGTTTCTCTCAGTCTGTCTTGTGGAGTTTTATTTGCCATTCAGTGTCATGCTCCCTTGGACATGGGGATACTCATAAGTGAGTAGAGACCCATAAATGTCCTGCCATCATCCAGACCACAGTACTATGCCCCAGCTAGGATGGGGGACTTGAGCCAGGTATCTTCCCTTCCCATGGACCTGCCTCCCCAAACTATGGCAGAGAGTAACCATTAAAGTTATTGCAACCTCCGTGCCAGGGCACGCTAGGGGCCTTGATTGGGGGCAGGCTCACCTTGCTGAGTCACTCACCAAATGCACCTTAGTATTGCCAGTACAAGACAGAGATAGACATACCTTAAGACCCCATACACTACCCCAATCTTTTCCCCACCTGTGCCCAGATCCCCATCGGAGGCAGAAGGTGATGATAAGGCTTGACAGGGTCTGGGGTGCCAAGGACCAGAGGAATGAATGAGTAGGCAAGAACTATCTGGAGAGGAGACAGGACCACAAGTAAGCCAGGCTCCAAATTCCCAGCACATGTTCCATTGTCCCATCACACTTCGCTTACATATTTTTTAATACAAATTCAAAAATAAAATTATTAAGAATTTCAAGGTAGCTAATGTAGAACATTAAACCCTAAGTAGAGCATCCTTTGGCATGTGGGGCTTTGTGAGGCTGCACTGACCACATGCCCATGAGATTAGTCATGAGTTTAAGAGAAAGAGGATGTTACCTTGGGCTAGTGTAAGCGACATGGGAAAACGAATCACCCTAAAAGATATCTTTGAGATAAATTTAATGGCAGTTGGTTATAGATTGAATATGAATGGGTAGTATGAGGTAAGGTAAAGAAATAGGGAGAGGAGCTACATGCAACCACAGAAGTGTGCTGCCTGGACCTCCCTTCCAAAAGGACTTTGCTATTCAGCTACAAGAAGTACAGTTAGCTGACAGCCTCCAACTGTTTGCACCTTTAGGATCTGCTCAGCTTTTATGCTGGTCATACTTTTCTCAGGCAGCCCTCAGCCAGTGACAGCACAGAACAGGGATACTAGGGCCTGTTCCTCTCTGCCCCACACGGGACTCCTGTAAGGGCAATCTCTTTCCCTGGAACTCTCTTTTGGATTTCCCAAAATTCTGTCAGATCTGCATTATAGTTTGATGCTGGCTCCTTGCTCTATCGTACTTTCTCCCCCTTTTCCTTTCACAGGTATGAGAGCTGCACTGGTCTCAGTATGCTTTCCCTGCCCAATCCTGTTTCTTCCCCTCTTTTATCTTTTACAGGTATTATTTCTCTGCTCCATACACCTCCCACACTTACTCCACCTCAGTATCTGCTTCCCAGGGAATTCAACTTATACAGAGTGTCAAAGACATCACCTAGTTATCTGCTTTATGTATCTGGGTGGATTCTCTGAGATACTAAGTAACAGCAGGTTTATTGTGCATCCATTCAAATATCACGAAGCACTTTTTTGTTTTTTTGTTTTTTTTGTTTTTTTTGTTTTTTTGTTGTTTTTTTGTTTTTTTGTTTTTTTTTGCCAAGCACTATGCTCAGTACAATGGAGAATGCAAATTAATGTTAGAAAAGATTATTGTTCTTCAAGAAGGCTTTTGTCTAGGTGGGAATTCAAGGCAAAAGGAAGAGAGAAAGGAGGGAAGGAAGGAAGGAAGGAAGGAAGGAAGGAAGGAAGGAAGGAAGGAAGGAAGGAAGAAAGAACAGAAAAAACAAACAGATGGCTTTTCCAAGCACCTAAAGAGAATTCTTTGCAGGAGACCAAAAACATCTAGATGTGGAGGCAGACCACAACTCAAACACAAGACAGAAATTTTCCTTTGCCAACCTAGATGTACTTTCCCATGTGTGTTGTAGTTATACACCTTCTCATCTCTGTAAAAAGTTAATATTTCATAAACCTCTAAAAAAAAAACTACCTCGACTTCCAGAGAGTCTAAAATAGACCTCAACCTTGTGTTCAAGAAGTTACCATGTCTGAACTTTCTAACAAATCCCCAGAGACTGAGTGTGAGTCAGGCCTAGGTGGGGGCCTGCAAAACAGGCCAGCTTGTCTCTCTTAAAGGCCCACTGCCCTGCTCCACCAGGCCTGGTGGGACTCATTTGGAAAGTCACACACATGGACTTGTCTGTTTGGCCCAAGGATGACATCAAAGGATTGATGATCTATCTGTCAATTCTCACTTTTACCTGTTGCTCTTTATTGCAGATATTTATAAATTGAGGCTTATGGAATTAATCAACTCCAAATAAAATGATCATTCACTATGTCTCTGTCAGGTGTTCTAATGGACCAAAGAGAATTTTTAAATCAAATACCAAGCTTTGTGGTACTTAATTCAGGAAGCAATGCCTAGAATGACCCTTGCTTTGGACAGAACTCCTACTGCACATTTGTCCCATTATTCACAAAGCAATGACAATGCACATTCCATCTCCTAAGGAGCCAGGAATGCTGCTGGGGAAGTAGAATGAGCACTTTAGCCTTGCTGCACATGTGGACCTGATCCAGCCATCTGCATGCGACTCCAGGTTCTCTGATGAGCCATTCTGCATTGACAGTAAAATATTTCAATTATGGGTACTTCCTGGCAATGGTCCATAAAAGTCAGAATGAGCAGATTAAAATACTGGATGGCAGCCAATTGTTTTGCTAGCTTTGTATAACCTACATATAACAAGAGTCTTGGAGGGAAGGAATTTTCTTTACCCTCACTCTCCAGGTGAATATAGTGAAGTCCAGGGAAAAGTAAAGCTGTCAGTCTCTGGGTTTTACTCTCATCTGCATTTCTATCTGATGGATAAGGGAAGAGAGGGCAGACATAAAGAAGGAGAGCACTGACTAGCCCCTGGGGAAACCTGGACTGCAGAGGACTTTGATGTACATACTGAAAGAAAATTGTGAATCACGGCTACACACAGAATTGTTAGAGAGTTTGCATTCATAAGGTTGTATTCTTTTAAATCCTATTGGACTTATTTTTCTAAGCCTAACAAGAGAAAATAGGCATGTGGATGCAAAGTCTGTTGTTTCTATAAATTGGTACCAGGTACATCAGTCTGATTTATGCCAGCACCACAAGCCCCAGTCAGATTCTGTACATCTAGATTCTAAAGCAGAAAGAGGGCAGCCCTGAGAATTCTGGAAACTATTCTGCTTGGTGACAGCTCTTCCCACTGGAAGGGCACATCATGCTATACAAGACCATTTTCCCACTCCGTAGACCCTCTCCCAACCCCTAACCCTACATTCACAAACTTAGACCTTGCCCAAGAAGAAGAGGATCGACTCATTTGTTAAATGATTCTAAAAGTCATCACATTTGTTACAGGAGGTCACCATGCCAAGAGGACTTTGATCAGGCAGACACTCATACAAGGAGAAGGCAAAGTACTGGACAGGGAGATGGTACATTTAATATCGAGCTAAAAGTCACCATCACGGTCATCAATCTCATGCCTTCCTTTCATTGATAAAGAAATTGAAACCCAAACATGTAACGAGACTTGCACAGTCACAGGGCAGAGCTCCAGCTAGAACCTGGGTATCCCAATTCAAGTCTTGCTCTTTCTAGTCCTACAGGGAATGTCTGCTTTAAGGACCACAGCCTGGAGATGCTTGGGAGTAGGACGCAAGCCCTTCTGTCCTCCTCATCCTCATCACTCTCCATGATAGTGCCAAAAATCTCCTCCATTAAATCATTTCCTAATGCCAAGTTTGGAACCAAACTGGACCAAAACACAGCTACATGTGCCAAGCCAACACATAGGACGAGAAGGGGAAATTCACCTATGAAAACACACCATGCATAGCAGCAATGGCATAAGAGAAATAAAAACAGCAAACAAAAAACATCAACAACAACAAAAAATTATATAGTTTTTCAGTTCAGCAAACATTCACCAAGTACCTAAAATGCCCCAAGTGCTGTGCCAGATACGGTGCATGTGGATTAGGGGCAGGAGGCCGGGGTGGCAGATAAAATGGACTTGTCAGGCTCTGGCCCTCAGGCGCTCACCATTTCATAAGAGTCACAGACATTCTCTCTAATACTGCTATACGAGTCACGGTTTAGAAGTTGCTCAAATTGAGGTAAACAAGGTCAAAGATACCCAGAACTCCTTTCCATTTCTTACATTAGCCAGCCCACAAGAAAAAGTGAATTTCAGAAGCAAACCCCCAACACAAAGAAGTGTATAAATGAAATGGGCGTGGCAATTGCTGGCTTTTTTTGTTTGTTTGTTCTGTTTTGCTTTTCTGACTGCACTGTACAGAATTTTGGTTTATTCAATGTTGGCTGTAATAAGCATCTGTCAACCTTATGCCTTTTTGGATATCAGCAACAGAGCTCTAGGGCAAGGCTGCGATGCATGTGGCTGTAGGAGCTTCCTTGAGTCCTCCAGGTTCCACCTTTCTGCCCTAGCCACTCCAGTTGCTGTCCATGACTTGTACCAAGTGATTCCTGCCACTTGGCCACAGGTGGCCTGCAGAAATCTGGCTTTCAGACACGAAGCTATAGACCACCCTGAGTCATCTAGGGAGAGAACATGAGAGGAGAAGGACTGCCTCCCTACCTCAGTTTTCTTGTGGTTAACCAAACCCTCAGCTATTTTTAAGCAACTACCAAAGCCTGACCCATGTGTCATCATGGGTTTTACATGTGCTGCCACCTTTGACAAAGACAGTGAATCTGCAGTGTACTTTCTGGTTAACACTGTCCCTGTGTCCCATCCATTTATGCTCATCCCCCAACTAGAATTGCATAAGAGTAGTAAGCGCTTTAGAAGCTCACGCAGAGATGCTGGGCTTTCCTGTTAGTTAGCAAATAGACACAAAAATTTACCTGTTCAGGCTCTACTCTAAACCAAAAATGCCAGAATTCCAACCAATTTCTGCTTTGAGCTAAGGAACATTCCCACATGCTGAGGAGAAACAGCTCAGCTACCCATCTTTATTGTCAAACTAAGGTTTATTCAGTTCATGATACTATAATACTAGAAACCGAGGTGAAGAAAAGATGAATCCCCTGGATGTTGGAACAGGATATACTTTTTCTTTGTGCTTGCAGCCAGCCCAACTCCATGGGCCCTGGCTCCAAGAGCAGCCCTGGAGCTGGGGAGACGCAGGGCTTCTAGAGAGGAAGCCAGAATGATGCAAGGAGAGTGCTCTAACTGAATGCTTCTAGGAGGAGGCAGCCCAGCAAGGTTAGCAGTAGCCCAAGACTGCTGTGTATCTCCCTGTGCCACTCATTATTTGAACATGTCCCAGCTTTAAAGAGGCTGAATTTTATTTTAGCTTTCTGAGTATTTCTATTTCTCTGCTTTAGCATCAACACATTTATTTGATTAATATTATTTTTAAGCAAATATTTATTCATGTCTACCTGGTTCCAGGCACTGTTGTAGGCACTGGAGATGATGTCACTGCCCTTCTGGAAAATGTATAGCCACTTGAAAATCTATAGCCACTTGACATGTATATAATGTGTGTGGCAGATGATAAACAAACAATAAATAACCAACCATATAATCCAATAAACAAAAAAAATCATATAATAAGTCCTATGTGTGGGAGTGTGGATACCAACATATAAGCACTGCCTTTGACAAGTACTATGTGGGACTCTTATGTGCTCATTTAAATCCTTAGGGAAATCTCTGAGCTAGGCATTACTAGCTTCACTTGACAAATAAGAAAATTGAAATTCAGATCACACAGCCTAAAAATGATAGAGCCTTGAAACAAACCAGGATGCCATGGTGAATCATAGTATATGCCCTGCATCCACTAAACTGTTTCTTATCCTAATAGCATGAGTTCTTGGGCCCAGAGGCAGTAAATAAAGCAGAGACATCACTGGACCTGAAATCAAAACATCTGGGTCAAAACCTATCTCTGCCACCTGCTAGTATATGATCTTGAGCCAGAGGCTTAATTTCTTTGAGTCTCAAATTTCTGTCCATGAAATAAAGAGCTGTGCTACTTAGCTCACAGGGTTCATTGGAAAGAGGAAGAAGGAGATTCAAGTGAGATCTGTATTTCACCACAGTCATGTGTCACTTAATGGGGATATAGTCTGAGAAATGGCATCATTGTGCAAACATCATAGAGAGTACTTATACAAACCTAGATGGCATAGCCTACTGCACATCTAGGGTAAATAGTATAGCCTATTGCTCCCAGGCTACAAGGCTGTACAGCATGTTACTATACTGAATACTGCAGGCAACTGAAACACAATGGTATTTGTATATCTAAACATATCTAAACATAAAAAAGGTATAGTAAAAATATGGTATAAAAGATAAACTGTGGGTTCATTTGCTGTGCACATGCAAATGTGGGGGCAGGGGAAGGGTTGTGGAGGGAGGAGCCATTGGAAGGAGAGTAGATGTCAAGTAGAGGGAGGGAGAAAGGAAGAGAAGGGGAGAGAAAGGGAGAGCTGAGATTCTAAGAGATCCAGAGAGATAAAGCTTGAGAAGAGAAATAATAAGAGGGGAAGAGAGAGAGAAAGAAACAGGACTGGGAGGAAAGAAAAATTTTTTTAAAAATGGAGGGAAGAGAAGTGAGTTTGTGCTGCCTGAGTGTATATGTGCACATATGTGAGCACACAGCGATGGTGGGGACAGGGGCTGGTGGTGGAGAACAGAGACAGGTACAGAGCTAACCTTCCTTTCAGCCTTCTCATTTCTCTTGCCAACTCCTGGCCCCAGCCAGGGGTGGGCAGAGCATGCTGAGCCTCTACTTCTATTTAAAACCCCCAGAACTAGCAGTAAATTCAACATCATAGTCAGGTTTCGCCTTTTCTTTTAACATCACAGACTTTTTGCTTATAATCCATTATAATCTATGAGACCATCGTGATATATGTGGTTGACTGAAAGGTCATTATGTAGCACATGACTGTATATTGAAAGAGCTTCAAACATTTTAAGTAAAATGTGACTTATTTATTTTTAATTTTTTCCTATTAAAATTGAGAGCAAGCTTTACCTCTTGGCTATGAATTTAAACCTTGTTTATACCTCTTATTTTGGGGAAGAAAAAAAAACCCTGCAAGGTTACTATTATTACATTGGTGGTCTCCTGAAATGAGTTATCTTAAGTGCACATTAGGTGACAATACCTCCACCATGGATAATGGCCACCCGGAGATATTAGGGAACAATAAGAGAATTTTCCTCTTTGATATCTAACTTTACATATAACTTATAATTCACAGTTTAAACTCTCAGTCCTCATGGTGACACCATAGGCTCATCTTTCCACCCATTTTATAAATGAACACTCTGAGGTTGAAAGGATTTTTAAAAGGGGACAACCAGAAAAGTTGACTGAACAACTTCCATTCTAAGGGTGACTGGAGCATGAAGTATGGAGATAAAGATTAGTGAGAGAGGCAGGAAAGTGTTAAAATACAAAGTAACTGAGAGGAAATGAAATAACCTTTCTACCTCTTATCCTTGAGTGCTTTCAAGGGCCGTCTGGGGCCAGAAGCCTCAGGAAACACCAGGGCTGTTGCAGCCTTAACCTTGGGGCTATTTTTTTCACTGCCGTTCATTAAGAAGGTCTTTACCGTCAGCCTTATCATCTCTTTTTTGGCTCTACCTCAGGTTGAGTCAGACCTGAAAACTTTCACAAAGGCTAACCAATCGTTTGTCTAGACACATATGTCTCCTATCAACACTCCGCTGACCAGGGTCAAAGAAAAACCAATACCACACATGGACTCTCTTGTATGACTGAACATTTTAGACAGAGGGTGAGAGTAGGGGAGGTGGGAAAAGGGGGAAGCTGGGAATAAGTTGACCATAATTGAAGGTATTTTGAACTCCCTTTGAAAAATATAAGAGGGTTAGTCTGGAACATCCTGAAACAGTTCCAAATCCAGACTGAGACTAGTTTCAAAAGCCTCAGGGCCTTTGTTCATCCTGTTTCCTCTGCCTGGATCACATTTTGTTCTTCATCTCTACTTCCTCTTCCCCTGGTCAACTTTCATTTATTCAAATCTTATACTAAAAGTTACTTCTTCAGGAAAGCTTTTCCCAACCGTCACAAGCCAGGGGCTGTCACCATTATATACTCTCATCACACCCTGTGATTTGTCAATGTAGCTCTCATCAGTACTAAAATTATGACATGTGGATAGCTAATGTAAAATAACTACTCATATTCCTTAGTTGTTGGGCATTTTGTAAATTATCTTATAATTATATTTTTCAGGCAGCAGTATTACACACACACACACACACACACACACACACACACAGTATATTACAATTATTTTTAAACTAATAATGTTTTCTCCCTCACTAGATTTTAAGCTCCTTGAGAGCAGGGACTATAGGGACCTCTATGTCATTGGATACCCAGTGCCTTTCACAGTGCCTAACACATAATTGGGGGTCAAAATTTGTGCTGTATAAATAAATAAATGCATGAGATCATCTATAAGAGGCTCTGGTAAGAAGGGGAAAATTTCAAGGGGTGAAACATCCAGAGAATAATTCATACCAATTCAGGCTAGGCGAGCTTGTTCTAACGTCTCTATTTTGTTTGCCCAAGAGTTCCTAGTGTAGAATCTGCTGCCCACATCACATACCATCCCTGAACACAGAGCTCTTAAGTCTTATTCCACTATTACGCTTCTGAACAAGTTAAAAAAGAAACTTGGATGCAAGCTCCCTGGCTGTAGTGTGCATTTCCCTTTTAAAAAATAAAAAGTGGTCTTTGGTCATTTCAGAGAAATTTGAAATTCATTTAACATTTGAAAAATAGTTCATTGTTAGAGAACAAATTGTCAAGTAGTGAATCAGACTCTGGTTTTGGCAGTCTGATTCATCCTCCACGTAGTGTATGCTATGCTGCCTTAGCCATCTTTCCCTGAAGTTCTATCACTAAAAAATAAGATTATGCATGTCTCTGTGTAGGTCTGCTCCCCTCAGAGACATCGTTGGCTCTATAAAGGTAGAGATAGGTTTACACATTCTTTTTCCCAGCTCCAGTACCTATCATGGTGTCTTAGGCACTGAATAATCACTGATGAGATAGATAGATGCAACAAATCAAGAGGTCCTTAAAAGGTCATCCATAAAACCTAAAGTATCCCACAACTATTCCTCTCAGGGCATGATTCTTTTCGGGGGGAAAAGCCTGACAAAATGGCTTTCAGGACCTCATTCTCGGCGCTCACCTTATTGCAGCCTGGTTTCTCCTTGCCTTTCTCCCAGGATGTGAGTATCCTCTGCCCTGCTCTCTCCTGCTTCATCCTCCTCAGACCCCCCCTTACTCCTTCATGCTTTTCTAAAGGGTCTCACAAGGAACACCTGCTCCATATGCTGCTCCCCACCAGACTCCTCCCAGATGACTGTATTTTCCCAGTCATGAAGTGTCCTCCATGTCCAACATCTTCTTAAGTAAGCGTATATATATCAAGAAAGCAAGTCATCTCATGTGTAAATTTCCATTAATAGACTGTCAGAACCAGTACTCTGGGGATCTTTGACAAGTTCAGTGGAAGTATTTAATAGAATCTTACATTACAGAATGCTTTTAAAGTCTGTTGGTTTAATCAACATTCTTAGCCCACACATCAATGTCAAAGCAGTGAGATAGCCAAGAGTCTTGAGTACTAGTGACCTTAGCTAATATGTGGAAATATGTCATTTTTCAATGTCTTCACTTGACTCCTGCTTAATTTTTCTTGAATGGCCCCACTTATTTTAAGGCCTCAGTCTGTGATGTTTTTCACTGTTAATAATACTTTCATATAAATAACAAGATGAAATGACTTAGACAAGTATTTACAATCATATAGAGTTTTAGTCCAAAAATCAAAAAGTGTGGAAAGGATCTTAGAGAAAATCTAACAAGTTGGGCAAATATAGGACAGATTCTATGAATAAACTCCTCTCAGAATATCACTCGGCACAGTGGCCAATGGCTTACTAGCTAATACCTTGATATTCTAGAAGGGTGAGAAAGAAGATGAAAAGAAAGCATGCATCATGTTAACAGTCTTTGGTAGGAAGGGCTATCAGCACTGGGAGAGAACTTTCCTTCCTCCATTCAACACAATTCTATTTAATGCCGGCAATACACCCAGAACTATAAAAAAATAAAACACCAAGTATTACACTCACCTATTGGGTCTGTCCTCAAGTCTCACTGAATGTTCAAAAGAAATTGGTAAAGATTTTACAATCGGGCCTCCTATCTCTAGAGAACATTGTAGATGTCATTTCTCCCACCCTTCAAATAAAGAAAGCCAAAAGAGAACAGGAGACCCTTCAGATAGGTGACCTGATACTACATTCATCATTGTTTACCACATCATCAGGAACAGATATTGTCCTTTATTCTTAGTCTATGTGCAGCAGCCACGTGCCTTCCAGTTAAACCATCTCTTGTGGTAGTGTCTCCTTTGGCTCAGTCTCTCTGTTGAGTCCTAGGATCAATGAATTTACAAATGAAACTTTTAAGGGTGCTTGTGTGTAAGAGAGCTCCAAAAAGGTGAGTTTGTTTTCTCTTCTTTTAACATGAGCAGGAAGAACTGTCTCTACCCTATGCTGATCAACTATGCAACCTCATATGCCAAGACTCAACATCCTTCTTGCATTCACGGGAGCTACTACAGAGTAATGGATTAACTTAGCCAGAGTCCACATGCCCATGGTAGGAAAGCCAACAGACAGGCATGGAGGGAGTCAAGAAAGAGGACTGTTGTCAGGCTTGAGCTGGCCACTTTATAGATATGGTTACATTTCATCTTCAGAAGCTTCTCAGGCATGTGAGAAAATTGAGATTTAGAAAAATCAAATAACTGCTCCAAGTTCACAGATAGAATGTGAGAATTTTAACCTGAGTCTTTCTGATATCAAAGTCTTTGTTTTTCCCTCTGAAACTTTCCAGAGAAAATGAGACCAGAATTCAGAATACTCTTTTAACCTGTGTTTTAAACTCAAGAGCCCTGGAAAAGAACCAAATTAGAAGAGCATGTTGATTGTTTACCCAAAACTTCTCCCAGGCATTCTTACTCCCAGGCCACCAACATGTCACTTCAAACTTCTAGGCTTCAGAAACTAATTTTCAAATCCCTCCCCCCACAAAAAAAAAATTGCCTTAAATATATGTTAATGATATAAAGGCAAAATAAAAACTAAACCTCTTTTCTGTGCATTTTTAAAGTATAATCTTTTTCTTTAATTTGGAGTACATTTGTGTGCATGACAGAGAATGTGGAAAGGGACGTTAAAATGCCAACATTCTTGGTAGTTTTAGGAACCCAAACATAACAGTCTTAGGTCAGTGCCCGAGAACTAGAAAGACAAACCGACTAGACAATAACCATAAACATGATCCATTTTAAAACTGATGTTGCTCGTGTCCCTGGGAGAATACAAAACATAAAATCAAACAAAAACTATGGTTTGGCAACAATTCTAACTTTTAAGAGGATTAAATAAACAAGAGCTTGGGTCAGAGAAAGCAATGGTCATTTTTAGAGTTTTAGGATCAGCAAGACACATTTTGAGATTTTTTAGCAGGATTCAGAGAGGGCTGGAGGCTTGTAAATTAAGTAGAAAATGATACTTTACCTTGTCCCAGTAAATTCTGTGGGGGTGGAGACTTAAAGTATCAGCATTCTTTTTTATGGGGGGGAGAAGAAGCCAATTTACAGAGTTAGGTAGCTGGGGGTAAGAGTTGTGTGTGTGTGTGTGTGTGTGTGTGTGTGTGTGTGTGTGTGTGTGTGTGTGTTTCTGTTTCCCAAGTCTCTACTTGGGAGATGCCACTGGTTAACCTTCTGAGTAGACAAGGCAGGTCCCTGCTGGGCAGACTGACCTTCCCAGTTCACATCAGAGAGTGCCTCACCACGGCCTGAGACACAGGGCCACAGAGGGGCCATTGAGAAGCCGTCCAAAGGCAACTTATGTTCCCTCATGGACTTGGCAAGCTCTGAGGGTCACATCTCAGCCTGACCTAAGGACTTCAGCTTCCTTCATGAACTTTAATTCCCCTTTCCCCAACTCCCTCCCACCACAGGCCCCAAACAACCCAGTTCAGTCTCCCACATCAAAGAATTCCTTTTATGAAAGCAGCAAGATTGTTCTTTTTGGCCTCCTTACCTTATATGGCTTAGGAGAGAAAAGGTGGGCAGGAAAGCACCTCGAATATTTGCTATGTTCACTTTCAAAGGGCACCCTGTTTGCAGAAGGGGTTATCTTGTGTACACATACTCTGTTTTCCCTGGGTCTGAAGCAGGAATTTGATGAGGTGAGCCTAGATCCCTTTCAGTACCACAGAGTGACGCTTTTCTGAGGGGACTTGTGACAAATTAATATTTTAAATCATGTGCTTCAAAGACACATCTGAAAAAAAAGAGTATGCCTGGAAAAGTCCTAACCATTTTGGATGGACTGAGGGACCAACGGGTTGCATATTTTCTAGTTACCAGTGTAAAACAGCAAAGAAAATCATGATGCTTATCCTATATTAGGATGCTGATCTATACAAACAGTGGGAATAAAACATCAAAAAAAAAAAACAAGGAACCTCCTTCTGAACAAGCTCCTGGATCTTTCTTCTCATTTCCCCCCTTTTAACCTGCATGGAATGAGCACATAGAAAGTATTCAATAAAGACTTGTTGAAGTCACAGGAACTAGAATCAAAACATGGCCCACGTTTCCAAGAGGAAAATAAACATCTCATTCCTCCTTTCAAAACCACAAGGACATTTATTACAAAAGTACCTTAGAAAGCATGTACATAAATCTCCTATATTATGGCGTTCTCCGGTTTTGCTAAATGCTCAGTCCTGTTTTGCTAAATGCTCAGTGGGTGGGTGTGCCTTTTTCATGTCAGGATTTCCTAAATAAAAATGGAAACACGAAAGTACCTGACCATTTCTGATTCTTCCCCTGTGAGGAAAGAGGCCAAAAAGTAATCTCTGAGTTCCCACCTTAGAAGGCAGATACTAAAATTATGACTTACAAAAGTAAAGAAGATGCACAAATCTGAACACTTTTCTATGCTCAGTGTCTTCCACACAGCTGCTGAAAGTAACTCTAAAAAAAATTAAATATAGTTACATAAGACAGAAATTAACTTATAATTAAGATTTTTTGGCTTCAGTAGACCTACTTTTTTCTAAATATTTTCACATGCCTAGAAGGTGAAAGCTTGTGCGAAAGGCCAAGCTTCTGCCCTTCCCTCACTGATATCAGTGAGCATTTATATCGTATAGTAGGTAGACAACTCTTCCAATTTAACAGTAAGATCATTCCTGTTCAAGCAAAGAACCAACTGAAATGCTAACATATTTTAAGTAAGATTATTACTGAAGCAATCGTCAAAATACCTCTACTTTGAGATAAGCAGAATGCAAAATATAACTAACCCTTTATATGCTCATGTATACAACTTTCCTGAAAAGTGAGGAGTGCTATAAGACCCTAAATCAGGGGTCATCAATCCATCAAACTACAGCCCACAGGCCAAATCCAATCTGCTGCATGTTTTTGTATATGAAGTTTCATCGGTGCACAGGCACGGCCATGCTTTCACATGTTTATTGTCCTTGGCTGCTTTTGCTCTACAACTGCACAGTTGAGTAGTTGCAATAGAGACAATCCCAGCCCCACAAAGTCTCAAACATGAACTACCTGGCTCCTTTACAGGAACAGTTTTCCAACCTCTTTCCTAAACTGGTTCACACAAATAAGTGGTCTCTGGTTATTTATCTTTATCTGGTATACTTCATGCCAGGGAAGTGTTTAAAATTACAACTTCTTTTTATAGAAACAGAGAAAACATTTGATTTTCATACTCAAGAAAAAGGATTTATTAGTCAATAAATATAACACAGTTTAAAGGACAGCTCAAAGTTTTTGCTCAGAAAGGGTAGTGAACTTTCTCCTGTCTATATATACTATGTTGGATGAGCTTTGGAAGGAGCTCAGAAGTAGAAAACTTACATGGAAAGACTCATTGTAGACTGCAAAAGAGGCTGCTGGGCACAGCTGTGATCAGGAATGTGGCAAATCCCCTGAAGCAGTGACGTGTGGTCAGATACCTGCTTTTACTGATTCCCTCTGATGGAACAGGTGCTGCTTCACCACTCAGACTCTACCAACCCACATCTTTTATTAGGATCAGGCTTAACTACTAGAACAGAACCCAAATCACACAGCTAAGCACAAGCTGAGATGATACGCAAGTTCTCAGTGTCTGAGACCCAGGTTCCTTCCATCTTGTTGCTCTGTCTAGCGTGTCCTCCCTCTTCATATGACACAAGATGTTCTCCAGCCCCCATGTTCATTCAGTTCAGTGAGATGGGAGGGTGGAGGCAGGGAAGAGTCAGCAGAGGCCAAAACTTTTTACTTGGCCATAAGGACATGCAAGAGAGACTGGCAAAGATAGTCTTTTATTGTGGGCAGCCACAGACCAGATGAAATTCAAGCATTGAATTTCATTACTTGAAGGGCTGGAATCAGGGGATAACTAGTACTCTCTTCTACAAGGAAAATCTCAGGATGGCTGAGTTTAACAAATTATTTCTTGAGGATAGATGTGAAATGAGAAAAAAAATTCTCTAAAGGGAGAAAGGAGGCATCACCAAATTTGAAAAAAATACTTGAAAAGAAGAGAATGGGACTAATGAGAAACTTCCTCAAACTTCTCATGGGATCAACATTACCCTGTAGAGTTTATTTCAATGTTCATATAGTCCTTAGGCTAGCTTCAGATGAAAGGACATGACCTTATTACTAAAGTCCAGGCTGCGTCTGGCGAGGGCTGCTAGCCATCATGTGATGTCCTGCTGTAAATCTGCAAAACAGAAGTGGCAAGCAAGGCAGAACAACCGGCAAGCTCACTTGAAAAGCCACCATGCAGGATAAAGCACAGCTACTGCCTTAGCCAGAATGCTTTGAGAGCCCCTTCCAACCTGCAAATGGAAAACAACAGGAAAGAGTAAGGCAGACAGGCTCTCTCCAACCCCAGAGCTCAGCAAACCTGACCCAGATGAAAGAAAGAAAAAATGAATGCAGACACCTGTGACAAAGAAAGAGGCACAGGCTGACCCCATGTTCCATTTATCTCAGGCTTCCTCCAAGCCACTGCCCATCATTTTGAGGGTTTACTTGTCAAGACAAACACAGGCAGTGCTTAAACCATACCAAAAAAGAAAAAAAAATAGAAAAAAGTATCTAAAAATAAAGTCTATCTTTGCCAAAGGGAGTTGCTCTGTCATTTGTGGCAAAGGGCACTGGTGCTACTGGTGTTATCCAAGTAGAAAAGAGAAAACAAACAATCCCATTAAAAAACGGGCAGAGGAATGCAATAAACGTTTCTTTAAGGAAGATATACAGATGGCCAACAGACATATGAAAAGATGATCAACATCATTAACCATCAAGGAAATGCAATTCTAAACCACAATGAGACATCAGTTCACACCTGTAAGAATGACTATTATCAAAAGCAGAGAGATAACAAGTGTGGGTGAGGATGTGGAGAAAAGAGGACCCTTGTTCATTGTTAGTTCAAAATGTAAATTGGTGCAGCCACTATGGAAAACATCATGAAGGCTCCTCAACGTATCCGAAGTAGGGCTACCATTTAATCCAGCAATTCCACTTCTGGGATATATGCCCAAAGAAAACAAAATTACTATCTCAAAGAGATATCTGCAACCCCATGTTTATTGCAGCATTATTTACCATAGCAAGGACATAGAAACAACCTAAATGTTTATTAATGGATGAATAGATTAAAACTGTGCTTTGTATATGCAATGGAATATTAGTTAGCCATAAAAAAGAAGGAAATTCTGCTATTTGTGACAACCTGAAGACATTATGCTAAGTGATATAAGTCAAACAGAAAAAGATAAACACTGCATAATCTCACTTATATGTGGAATCTAGAAAAATGAACTCACAGAAACACAATAGATGGGTGTTTTCGAGAGGCAGGGTGTTGGGAACAGGGAGCCTGGGAGAAATGGTTGAGAGCAGAAATAAGTTCTGGAAATATAATGCACAGCATGGTTACTCTAGTTAACAATACTCTACTGTATATTTAATAGTTGCTAAAAGTAAATATTAAAAGTTCTAATCACAAGAAAAGGATATTTGTAACTATATATGGTGATGGATATTAACTAACTTATTGTGGTGATCATTTCACAATAAATACATAAAGCAAAGCATGTGTCACACCTTAAACTAATATGTTATATGTCAATTATATTTCAATAAAACAAGAAAGAGAGAGTAGGAAAATAAAGATAATGTGGATTTTAAAAGAAAGAGAAAGAAACTTATTATCCAGCTTTTCTACCGTTGCCACTTGGAGAGAGTAGGCCTTTTTCATGGTTCCTGGGAGGGGATCCCTGAAGATGGGAAAAAAAGGAGGATGCAGTTAAGGCCTCTTCTTCCCAGGTGGCATATATACCTTGCCTTGTCATGCTGGCTTCCTGAGTGGCCATATGCTCAGAGAGGGACAGATATAGTTGTGTGAATGTGATATCCCCCTACAGCACTCAGGTGTGAAAGCTCAGAGATGGTCAAGAAGGAGAAGGGCGGCTTCCATCAACCATTACTGGCAGAGAAACCAGGCCAGACTGAACCTTGAAGTTTGCTCTTAATTCTCTCCCATGTTCTCTTTGAGCATCATCTGCCCTAACTTTTGCATCTTTCACCAAGGAATTCCCAGACTGCTTATCAAGCACTTCACCCACTCAGCCTGTACCAGCTCTGTCTCAGTCTCGACTTCCTTCAGTGTGTCCTGCTATTAGAATGTACTCTCTGTGCCTTTTATTTCACCACAGGAAAATGTTAAAAAGGAGTTGCTAAAGCACTTCCTTGAATATTCTTGGGTCAAAGCGGAAATCAGTTTTGCAGTTTTAGAGTTTTTAGAAAAAAAAATAATGATATTGACAAAAACTACAAATCAAAATGCAGAATATGCAGCCAAAGCTTATTTAGAAAAAAACTGTGGTTTTATAAATACCTTCAACATTAAACAAGAAAGAATAAAATAAATAAACTGAACAGTAAATGGGATAAAAATATTAATTAACAATTTTAGGTAAGAGAAAAGGAATAAAACTATGGCTAAGGAAAATATTAATATTATAAGGAAATACTGCATATAATTCTATGCTAACACATTTAAAAGTGTCAATATATCAGTAAATTTTCTGGAACACTTAAAGGGGGGAAGTTCACTTGAGAAACTAAAATAATTATGAAAAAAGAAGAGTAAAACGAGACAGTGGTACAGGGTACAAGGTGCACAATGTTGTTTAAAGTATTGTTTTTACTATCAAGGAAATCACATGCTTTTAAAGGAAATAGGCATAAAAGTGAATACATTTGCTGAAGAGCAATACTATTTATAATAAAAATGTAAATATGAGTTGTTGTAGGGACACGGGATAAAATTTCCTACTCTCCCTCTGCAACACTGGAAACCCCTGGGGAAGGATTGACACAGAAGCTGGTCTACTGGGCGTCTCACTGGTGGAGAAGGGTGGCAGGGCTCCCCCAAGCACATGGAGGGGTCAAGAACATGTTGCTTTGAAGAAAGAGCAGTAAAATTGTGGAGCATGGCACCCGTGGGGGACTCTGGAGGATATGCAGCTGTGGCCAGATGTGAAGGGCTTTGGATATCTTTGGAGATCAGACGTTAAGGAGTTTTAAAAATTTTTCTTTACCAATTTAGACTTCCAAGCTCCATGCTCAGAAGTTGGGGTTTGCTTTGTAGTTAATTAAGGGTTGCAACCAGGATTAAAAGTCACTATTATAGGCTATCGGTAGCTATTAAAACAAAGATGTTATGTGATTGTTCCAGAAAAAAATGACTCTGGCAATTGTATGTGGTGTATTAGAGAAAAAGACACTGGAAACAGTGGAAGAAGTTAAGCCCTGGAGAAAAGAAGACCATACTCATCTAAACTAGCACCATTAAAATAGTTAATGGCAGAGTCCCTCCTAGAGCATGGGTCTCCCAACTCCCAATTTAGTGTCCTCAACTGCACACTACAAGGCCAGGTAGAACTGTAAACAATAGCAGACAATGTCTAAGGTATGTCATAGCAGATAGACAAGGACTCTCCATTGACCGTATAAGACAGACCTTGACCACTTCTCATTGCAAAATTATCCTCATAAATTCTTAAGTTGGGTGAACCTTTTCTATAAAGGAGACAAATAATAAAGAATACAAGAAAGTTTTTGCATGAAGACATCTAGAAATCTTACTCAATAAAATCTTCTTATGTAGATGGATGCATAAAACAGGATTACTCAAAATGATATGAGTGCATGGGTAAGATGAATATAAACCTCTAAATATGCTTTTCTTCCCTCTCCCAAGAGATCTGGGTCATTTCGTGTGTGTGTGTGTGTGTGTGTGTGTGTGTGTGTGTGTGTGCGCAAGCGCGCGCGCACACACGTGCATATGTATCCCTTTGAAATTCCTGATGGGATTAGAGAACTGTTTCAGAAACCTAACAGATGGCCTCTCCAACTTATATTCACAAAAGATTTGAGATCACCAAAATCTTTTGTATGCAGTATTCATTTTCATACTGGGCATGTAGGACCTAAGGGAGATTTTGCAATATTGAGAAGACACTATCTTTTCACTTGTTTTTAAATTTCTGTCAGACAAGTCAGAAATATTGCCCTAAAAAGAAATTATTTTATTGCTGATAAGCTTGGCATCCAGTTCCTTTGCTAAATCCAAGGTTATGGAATGAAACTATAGAGAAATAACAATTAATATAATTGTTTGGGGAGGGTGGAGAAAAAAAGAATGGGAGAAAGAGAAAGAAGTAAGGTGACAGGGGGAAACAGGGTGCTTCTTCGGATATGTCCCTTCTATTGCTCAATTTTGAAGAACTAAGCATCTCCCAAAATGATGTTGATGGCAACAAATAAATAAGGACAGAAAAGATATTAAGATAGTGATCTCAAGGTGACCTTAGACCTACGCCCAAATTCAATCCCTAAAGCTCAGACTCTCATCACAGTGTGGTGATTAATAAGCCTACTAAAAGGATGTGTGGCTAGTGTCACTGTGAATCTAAAATAAACATGAATCATCAAATATCCCTCAAATCTCCAAGACTGGGAGTCTGAACCTATAATATCATGACAATGAGGTGTTCATAAGAATTTTAAACCTCAAAAACATATTCTGAGTTTGTGGAGGCCAAAGTAAAAAATATTCAATGTGCAGAAGTGTAGAATAAGATCAAATTCAGCTAAGTCTCTGTTTATCCCATTCTACCTTGTTGAAGTCCTTTTTTCCCTTACACTCTCCCTCAGTGTTCTCCAAGGCCAGAACTCTTAGTTATTCTTCTGCATATAATCAACCATTCACAAGATGCAACCAGGATTATTTCAGTACAATTAACACATTTAGGGAAAACTGACTGAATAATGTCCTTCCACATTTTATAAGGCAGAATACCTGTCATATCTGTGCACATATATCACACTGCATCTCAGAGACTCCATATTTGGACTCACCTTGACTCTCTCTTATTGCTGCTGCTCTTCAACATTTTTTCATAATGATGCAATGTTGTGTAGATGGGCAGAAATATCCAGGTTAGAATTCTGCTTCCACCACCTATGAGTGTGCAATCTAGTAAAAGTTAATTAAGCTCTGAAAGCCTTAGTTTCTTCCTCCATAAAGTGAATATCAACTGCATATGATTTTTTCCAAGGATCAAGTTAGATCTTCCATGTGAAGTACTCTCATGCCTGGCATCTGGTAAGTACTCACTCGTGAGTGTTATGAATTTATATCAATGGTTTTAAAATTCTAATAGATATAAAAATTACCCAGAGCTTGTTGAAATGCAGACTCCTAGGTGTCAAACCCAAATACTTTGATTCATTAGGTACAAGAAAAGGTCCAGAAATCTTCCTTTAAAGAGACTAGATCAAATGGTACAGATAGTCTTTAGATTACATTTTGTACATGTGCTGCTGAAACAAGCACAACATTCTGAAAAAGCCTCCTACAAAGCTTGCTTCCTACACAAAAACTTCTTTACTGCCCAAAGGGGCAACAGGTGGACAATTCGATTCTCAGAAGCCCCATGAGACCCCTAAAGTATCGTAATCAAGGAAGATTTCAATATCAAAAAAAATAGTTGAAGAGGTAACAGCCCAAGAATTTTTGAGATCTTTTCTCTAAAACCATTAGTGACAGCTTGGAAAAGGCACCCATTTCGTTCTCTCATCTCCTTTATTCAGTAAAGTTATTTCGTTCTGTTGATCCCAATTTGCCCATTATGTTGACATTCAGTTCTCGGTGGAGAGGACGTTTACTGCTCTCCCAGTGTGCCAAGAGCAGAGCACTCAAGTTTACAGTTTCAGATGCACATTCCATTGGAGCATCAAAGTCCATTAAGACAGATCCCACTGCTGAGGCTCTACAGAAACTGGGACACATGTGTGTTTCATCATTTGGGTTTGGTTTCTCTCACACTCTCTCCTAAGAACCAGAGAGCCATACAGAGTCATGCACAGAGAGCCTTATGCTTGGAATGGCGCCTTTTCAGAGTCCTAACCAAACGGGGGCAAGAAAGAGATCTAGCAAAAGAACCAAGGAACAAAACTTCCTAACTGTGATGCAGAAGAGAGGGTTCCAGCAAGCAGGAACCTAGGGGAAAGTGTCATTGCCTGAAATGGGAGAGCCTTGTAAATAGCTCCTGTTGGACTGAAAAGTCCCTAAATTGTGGTTCATTATACTCTTCAGAGCAAATTGGAAAAATGCCGCCTCCCAAGAGATCTTGGAGGGACATGAGTGATTTGGATTCCTACTGCCTTCTACTCTTTGCTGTGGTAGAAATGACCCCAAACTCAACTTCCTGGCAGAATTTTATCTATCCTATTCAATTTCCTCAGTAGCTGAACCACTAAGAGACCCTGTGTGCTGACCCTGTCCCTACCTCACCTCCAAAGAAGACTTTAGCTGTATCCCTTCATGTCCTCACTGTGCTTGGTTTATCCAACTATAAACCAAAGTAATCGTGAAATACTTCCCCACAGCATATCAGAACACACACACAAACACACTCTACCTATACGCACAGAGAGAGAGAGAGAGAGAAACTGAAAATTTTGTTTGTCCATATTTTTACATTTATATAGACTTACTAGTGCTTTTCTTAAAAATAAAAAAAAATTAATTAAAAAATCACAGTTAAAGAGTGAGTTAGCATATAGCACATGGGATTAAGAACATGGGCTTTAGAATTATGGGTTCAATTATGCCTGTCTCTGCTATTTATCAGCTGAGCATTTTGAGTCATGTTATTTAACCTCTTAAGGCCACTGTTTCCTCATCAGCAAAATAAAGACACTAATAATTCCTACCTAATAAGACTATTGTAAGGAATAAATAAACAATCTCTGTAAAAGTACTTATATAATAAGTGCTTAATAAATTTCACTGGTTTTATTCATTGTTGTATGCCCCCTTTATATATGAAGACATATATGAAGATATATCTGACACTCAGACTTGCAGTCTGAAAACCAGGATAATTAGTCTAGTGTATCTACTTCCCACACACAAACGCACACATTTTCTTTGCCAAGCCCCCTCCCAAAGACAATACCCATATGTTGGAGGGTTAAATAGGCCAGGCATGAGATCTACTGAGAAAGTTGCATCTCACAAGCTAGTACAGGGATTGGCTCCATGACCTTTGCCTCATTTCAAACCCATGCCATCAATGAGCAGGCAAGTAGATACTGTGAGCAGTAGTTACCTTGGATCTGTGGCTGTAGAGAAGGGTTCTATAACTCTACACCCTGGAAATCTTCTGGAGATAAGAAAGATACAAAGTACTTTTAGTGATTAGTAACCTTATCAATGAAAGAGATCACACACACACACACACACACACACACACACACACACAGAGTTTCATTGACCTTTTCATCACTCAGGCATCTTCGATGCCCTCCTTCTCAAGAAGGACACAGGGCCCAGGAGGTCTTTTTCTCTCACTTTCAATCAGGCCTTCCACCATGTGGAATCTCCTACTTTTCTTCCACTTCTCTTCTACCCAGCCCCCACCTGTGGAGTTCTTCTGTGTCCACTTGAATCCTCTGTGGTTTTCACTGAGCACCATAGCCACATCCCTGGAGGACCATCTACTCCTTCTGAGTGCTATTGGGACAAATATATTGACATCCTGAAGTTTCCAAAGCATGTCCTCTGGGATCCTCAGTCTATCAAAGCCACACTGGGTTCCACACAGAAGTGGAACCTATACCTCTTTTGTGGACTATCCTTGCCCAGCTGAATACTAATACCATATTCCTATGCAAGGATGTCTTATGGTTTCATAAAGGACTCAATTTTTCACCTTCTGTCTCATTCTCCTAGGATTCCGATAGGCCCATGAGAGGCTGGGCCAGAAAAAAAGTCAAATGGTAAATGTAAATTACTCAAAAATCTTCTCTCCTCTGATGGCCAATAAACTAAATCTCTTTCACCACATCAAGTGCACCTAACCTATTCTCTCTTTCTCTCTTTTTTTTTTTTTTGATGAGTTTTCTTGGGAGCTTCATCACACATACATGCAAATACATATCTGCATGTTCTGCAAAAGAAGTAAAGCCTAAGATCAAGTTGGAACCTCCCCACATACTAACAGAAATAAGCTTTTCCATCTCCCCCATTTCTTATCTGACTTCTCACTCCATAAGTGAGAAAAAAATGAAGAGATCCCTGATTTTCATTATCCCCAAAGCCCATCATTGTAAAGGTATAAATTAATAAATGAAAGGCTCGGGATTTGAAAATATGCTTTCTCAATGAAGTGTTGAATATAAAGCTGCCTTGATACAAAAGTATGTTGCCTTTGACCTTCTCCATCTCACCTTACTATTCACCCTGCCCTTAGCTCTCTGCCTGTTGGGTGAGCACTGCCCTGGCCTTTCTTTGTCCTAACCCAACAATGGCCTAGTCTCCAAATTTCCTGCCCCTAAAAACTTTTCAAAATGTACCTATCTTCAGTTCAACTCCCACAGGCCCTGAACTCCTAAACTAACCAAATTAGTCTGTCACTATGAGGGTGGCCTGATAAACTAATTCTCTCAGGTTTCATGACTACCTTTAAAAGCAGTGTTTTAGAAGCAATAACTTTAAACCTAAAAGCCCTAGGGTCCAGGGCCTGAGCAAGAGAGAAAAAAACTCCTGTTTCTCACAGTGCTCACTGACTCCTCATCTTATGCCTTGTAAATCAGATGTCACAGTTTCTACTGAACAGGTCCCAAATAACAGAATTGTTTAAGCAAGACATTGAATTGTTTCCAAATTTTTCTTTAAAGATGCATACTGGAGTTTGATTGGCAGCTTCAGAGAAAATAAAGTTGTTTGTATTCAATGTTTCTTAAATAACAATGGTTAACTGGCCAGATGTAGTTAGAGATGTTAGAATTCACATTGACTGCCAAAGCGTCCACCCTTTTGTCTTTAATATTATGAAACTGAGCAAGTAAATGCCTTCAGGGTATTCATTTCCATAATAATTTCCCCTTCATCCCAGAAGTTGGGGAAGGAAGAGAGGGAAAGGAGCTTTCCTCCCCCATATCCCCAGGGCTGGATCACTCTCATCTACTATTGAGAAATCAACTTCGGATCAGAAATATCCATTATCCAATGCTTATTGAGCAACAAGAGTGTGAAGAATCTTTTGCCAAATTTCAGGCACCAGACACTATTGAATCTCTTAATTATATTCTAAATTCACCCAGGCTAGACGTACTCGTCTTCTGATTTTGGCTATGACTGACAAAAGGGAAAATAACTGCCAAATCCAAAAATAGGAAAATAATTTAACACTTATGAAAGCTATTAGTTTGGATTTGATTTCTATTTGAGGCAAAAAGTCAAAATCTCAAGTAAAATTTTGTTTGATCTATACATTACTCCTAATAATCCTTAGATCAAAATAATAATGGCCAAGGAGTTCCCTTTGAGTTTCCGCCCACTAAAATGGGAGCTCAAAGAAGGCAGAGATTTATGTCTGTTTGTTTTGTTGACCGATTCATCCCAAGAGCTTTGAACAGTGCTTGCTACATAGTAAGTGCTCAACTAAATAGTTTAATAAATAAGTGAAATCTGTGGCAGGATGTTTCTTTCTTCACTTGGACCTTGAATAAATAAAGAAATAAAACTCTAATATGCTGCCATTTTTCTTTTTCTTTTTTTTTTTTTTTAAATCTAGTTATTTTAGTGTATGTGTGAGTTTAGAGCTACTACCCCAGCAAAATTCTCTTTTTGGAAGAAGAAGAAGAAATCCATTGAACTGAGGCAAGTATCTCTGGTAATTCTTTTTTTTTTTTGTTAAGATTTAGAACACATCTCATGATGACTCTTTTGCCTGAAGCTTTTAAAGTTTGTCTTCATTTTTTATCTAGGCCTGGTTTAAGAACAAAACACAGTGTACATTCCTTAAATAAATAAAGAAACTTGGTTAATTGTGGCTAATAGGCAAAAATAAATAAATAAATGGAAATCTATTGGAAGAATACAAGATAGTCTACAAAATTAAAGAAAAAATTAAATAATGAGACTCAGAAGAAATGGGAATTAAGGTGGCTCTGAAGATATAAGGAACAGAATTAATGGACAGTGTTGCTCCATACATCTGCTCGGGGAGACTCAACTACAGTGGTCACACTATTCAATACTTGAACTACAGGCACACAGGCTAAGGAAGTGAGAAACTCCTTAAGAGAGTCTCATCAATATTGTATACAATGGGAAATGCATTGCAAAAGCAGGAGGCTATTAACCAGCATCCTGGGGAATGGAGCATGAATAGAAAACATCTGATGTTCCTTACAACAGCCTTCACCATTTTGGTGAATTCACCAGCATATGATACACACTTAAAAAACAAATCTCACTGTGAACTTTTCTCACTCAAAGGAGAGAACACCGTCTGTGAAGGTGAACTCTGATAACAGGTCCAAATAGCAACTGGGAAAGTCTTTAGGAAGCCAAAGAGATGAAAACCATCCATGCTGCAAAATTTGTATACAGCTTCCTAAGATTTGTGTTGCATCTGGGAAGTGTTCCCTAGTCTGTGAAATATGAAAGCAAAGCACCCCGTTTACACAGATATAGTATTTATTTTAAGAATGGAATTGACAACAGAAGCAGATTCACATATTTCCCTCTGTGAGCATTTACTGGCACTTAATGTCTTCTGTCCTTTTGAATTACAGGAAGTTCCCGCTTCTCACAGTGACACGGAATCAAAAAAATAATTATGTAAGCTGTAATCACGTAAAGTGATCCGAATAATCAGTGGGAAAAATTACAATTATTACATGGCCTTTAAAATTTTTGTCGAGACTTTAAAAATTCTCTTACTGTTGGTTACAGGGAAGTAAAGAAATGTAAAGTTAATATTTATTTAGCATACTATTATTTTTTAAAATAGAAACATTGAGAATAAATTATTTTTATTTCTTTGAAAAAATATCAACAGAAGTTTTAACTAGGCTTACTTTCTTTTCTCATAGCATAACTATGGCGTGAGCATCTTTTCTCTGCCTTGGCAAATTGTCATACTCTTTTCTAAATTTGAGTCAGCTTTCAACACTTTATTCTTTGTGCTTTCAACGTTGTGAAATATCTCTAAGAGTTCCTTTAATGCGAAGATTTTTGCTGGCGTCACTTCCTCTGGAACATCTTAATTATATTCATCTTAAATGCTTTCCTCCTTTATATAAGTTTATGTGCACAATGTTACTCTGGCTGCATTTCTAGAGTTTCTCAGAGGCAAGGTCAACAGTTTCATAATCAGCTATGCTT
Source organism: Macroglossus sobrinus (assembly GCA_004027375.1). Lineage (NCBI taxonomy): Eukaryota > Metazoa > Chordata > Mammalia > Chiroptera > Pteropodidae > Macroglossus > Macroglossus sobrinus. Next base: position 1,907,298 of record PVKZ01000061.1, on the reverse strand, counting down.
CTCTATAATTTCATTAATATTTGATTCACATTTCATTATTCAGCATTATCAAATTTTGATTTTTGCTGTATTTTTATCTTTGTTGGACAATCCCAGTTTTGTAAAATGTCACTTTGTGACTAAGTGACAAGGAGTCAGCAGTTACTTAACATAAAGTGCATCTGTTACTCATACAATAATCCCTAGACTGAAGAGGCTGCAGCAAAGTTTGTACTTTATGCAATTATTTGCAGCTAATATACCGTGATAACTGAAATTTGAACTGTGTTGTTGGGGGACTGGTATAATTTAAATAAACCATGGTATCTGAAATCTGTACATAACACAGCCATGCAAAGTGAGGACTGTCTATATTGTAAAACTTTCTGCTAGAAGTCTTTTAGTGGGTCCTGAAATCTCATGACATCTTTGTTACCCTATTTTGGATGAATTCTTGAATAAAAAAACAAATATCATGTCCTATCAGCATTTGCTTATAATTATAATAGAGTGGCTTATATTTGACAACTGAATTGGAATTATCTAATAAATCTTATTTTTACCCTCTGCCAAATGTTCAATTTTGATATGTCAATTTATTTTATCTGCAGTGAAACAAGATAATCTTCTGCTTAAATCTATAAGATTGAAACTGGTAAAATACTAATTATTCTTTAAGACCCAATTCAAATGTCACCTTCTCTATAAGCCCTATCTATCTTCAGCAGTCAGAGTTGATCACAAATTCCTTAAAGTTATAGTGACACACCATCCAGACCTGTGTTATGGCTGTCCCCACACTTACTTTGTCTCTCAGAGCTGACAGGGAGCTTTTGAAGGACAAAACTTTCTTCTTACTCATCTATATCCCTGTACCCAGAAAATTGCCCAGTCTCTTTTAGATATGCAACTGCTTTTGAATAAAGAACTATCTCAAAGTTTTTTTTAAGTTTTTTTCTTTTTTCTAGGAAATGAAAGTATGCCTTTCATTATGGGATTTTGATTAATAGAAAGACCTTAAAGGAACAACCAGGAGATAGAGTGTGAAGTCCTAATATTTACATCCAGAAGTGCCAGAACCCAACTCCAGAGTCTAGAGAATGTCCCATATGTGATGACCAAGATGAGCTGAGGGAAGCCTCAAAGAGGAGATAACTCAGAAAAACCTATTATCTGCATAAGGCCTCTGCTGACTCACACTGGCTTTGGTGTTTGTAGCCTTCTAAATCAATAATGGATAACACATGGTGTGACGGAGTTATGAAAAAAACTTATCAGTCATATGGTTCTGTGTATAAATCTGAGGAAAATGCCTTTTAAATGAAATTGAGACAAACATCTGTCTTGCTCCTCTTGTAAAGTACAGAATGTTCCATATGGACTAATCAAAATTTATAGCCCTACTGTGTAACCTTGTACATTTCCTAACAACATGTCCCTCCCAGGGCTGGTGCTTGTTGGAAACTTGTCACTGACAGAACAGCCAGTGTTTTCTATACTGCATGGAATAAAATGTAAATGCCACAGAATACATTTGACTGAGCTCATTGGAAAGCATGAAACAACATACATATATTTCACATCATGCCTTTCTCTTGCAAACACACACACAAACAGACATAAATCCAAATCAAATGCAAGAAAGAATTTGGCTCAAGGATTTGGCACAAATGACTGGTCAAGTTACACAAAACTTATTTTATTAAATTTATTGTTTCATCTGAAGAAAAATATTTAATAAATTTCATTTGATGAAAGGGATTATTGTCATTTTACAAAAAACAAACAAACAAGCAAATACAGAGGTGAGGGTCTTGATCTAGCTACACAATGGAACTGAGAAAAAAAATCAGCTCTCCTGAACCCAAAATTTTACTATGCTGTAAAAGCTACAGGAGAGAATCTCAAAGGGCTGCTAGGTTTTTAGGTTTTTAAGGATGTGTTGGAGTTCACCCAATAGTCAAGGGGACTGTGTAGATGTGTGTGCCTCCTCATACAGGCACATGGTGCAGATGGATGAGAAGGTAGACAATCCACACTGAGATGACAGCCTCAGCAAAGGCATGATGTGTGTGAGTGGGGGATACAGTCATCCAACCCAAAGTGTGAGATAACAAGGAAATTACAGAACTTATAGCTGAGCAATGTCAACTAGTATTGTAAAGGTGCTCAAATATCTCATTGCAAGAATAGAGTCAAGACTTGATTGTATAGACAATAGGACCTATGTTTCTAGATTTTGAAGGAGAAGTTATATTAAGATCTTGCATTTTATTTGAAAGAACATCATGCTGCAGCAATAGAATATGCACCGCAGGGTTGTTTGTTTTATTATTGTTTTGGTTTTGTTTTTTGTCTGTCCGTTTTTTCTAACCAAGGCTGTGATTTTGATCTGCCCTGTTGATCTCACACTCATAGACCTAGCCACTCAGTTCACAAATGCAATTCCAGAGGGAGAACCCAGTAAAAAAACAGAAATGAATCAATGAAAATAACTTTATACTGAATCCTTAATACCATCTCCTATCCAATGATTCTTACAGATGGAGCAAAAAGGACACAGTAATCCATCTACCCCACTAGTAATTTCTAATTACCAATGGAAACATCTCAATGATAATAATAATAATAATAATAATAATAATAATAATAATAATAATCAGAATGAAAAAAATCAAATGTCATATACTTATTACACTGATAAGACAATTTAAAAAATATACATCTGTAAATCTTTAAATATAGTCATTAACACAAGAAGAGCAACAATTAAAAACCGTGACCAACCAATTCAAAACATCACTGATAATGAACACTGATAACAAGGCATCCTTCCCAAAAACTGTGGAAATTTCCATTCTTTGTGGATAGATGCAGTGAGAGCTTTGCAAAATGTAAAGTGTTTCGAGGAAGAAAGAATGCATATATAATACTGTTTTAGTAGTAAATATCAATAGTCCTTAATAACCTTATTAAAATATTATTAGTAAATAGTCCTGAGACACACGTAAAAATGAAAACGTTCTTGTGTAAAACACTTGCCAACAAGTTTAAAAGAAAAGACTTGCATCTCTGTATTAACCCATCAGGAGGACTGGCCCAAAATGAGGTAAGGGTCTGACAACAGCCTCCCAGTGACCACACAATAAGACTTCTGTTTTCGCTGATCTGAAAATTTCAGGGTGGTAGTGACTAGCTCTCACTCAACACTGGGAATTTAAGTCAAACTGGGAAGAGAGGCCTTGAATTGACCCAAGTGGTACTAATTTAAATCCTGTCCTGTTTTTGTTGTTGTGGTTGTTGTTTGTTTGTTTGTTTTGCCTGGTATCCACACTGAACTCTTCATGGTTTTCCTCTACTATCTTCCTAAAGAGATGAACCATACTCCATAGACCTGCTGCTCTGCACACACCAGGCACAAAGTGAATGTGTGGGTGGAAGGTAGAAAGTCACCAATAATTCTTTTTTTTAAAGAAACGTGATGCTTAAACTAACTTAAACAAATTAATGCCTTTTTCTAGAGAAGTGGGGACTTGAAGCTCCTCAGATTTTTTTTCGGCTTTCTATTTTATTGGTAATCATTTCAGTTGAGTGTAAAATTCATATATATCATGTGATCATCAGTGCCTAGCAAGATCTCATTTTTTATATGTGTTGTTTTTTAATCAGCTCCTTGTAATGAAAAGTTCATCTAGATAACCTGAAACTAACCAAAGTGCAATGTGCTACAGCTACATAGAGGACACAAAAGTAACACAGGGAGAGAAGGCCACACCATCTTCCCCAGGAGACAGAGCTAATGACAATGATGACAGTACCAATCATAATAACACTGACAACGTGTAGGTGCCCTCTCGAGCCATGAATTATTGCTACTTTCATCCTAATGGTCTCAAAATCAAGCAAGGCTCTTTGGTAACCCAGAGCTTCTATCTAAGAATTAATTATTGTAGCTTCTCATGTGGGCATGGAAGCAGCTTGGGGGGTTTTGTAGGTGGGTAATTAAAAGCATGGGCTCTAGATCCAAATAGCCTAGGTTTAAATTCTCCTGTCATTGTATGATCAAAACCAAGATGTTTAACCTATCTATGCCTCACATCCTTCATCTTTAAAATAAAAGTATACACTGGGGGTTAATGTGAGGATTAATATATATGGTGAAATAATTAAAGCACTGAAACAGGGCTTGGTATGTACCAAGTGTTCAGTTAACATTAACTATTAATGATAGTAATGGACAGTTAAGGTCACTGTCACCAAGTACCTCCACCTAATTGATCTTCTCCAAACCCAACACACAGAACCATGATGGAAATATACAAATGAACAATCACTTATACCATGACACTGAGCTATTTAATATAAAAGGAATGGAGATTGTCATTTTTCCTAACTTGTTTGTTGCCTTTTACCACACAAAAGAAAGAAAGTTCACAGGCAGACATGGGAGTCAGAAAGCACCATACCCCACAGAGTTGTACACTTCTCTCCATCTCTTCCCCTCATAACCCACTCACTCAACACATCTGCATTTCTGTATTTCCACTCAGGGAAACTCTAACCGTCCCCACAGGATAGGGGTTTCTTGCCATCAAGTTTGATCATTAGATAAATGGAGGCTTCCCTCTGCCCACATTTTGCCAAATCCAAAGCAAAGGAGTAGATGCTGGTCCCAGGAATGGTGGGGAGAGAGCAGTAGGTGGTCTTATTTCTGTCCAGCCTCCCACTGAGAAGAATGACAATAAATTTCTCACTGGTTATCTGTGAAGCATGGTGCCACATTAATGTGGGTATCATATTTTTCTGGAGATAACCCTTACCAATTTCTCTCATCCCATGTCAGGAAAGGATATTCTTCCTGTGAACATAACTTTGACCCTGATCTGTTTCTGATGAACACTGGTTTAGGATGGCTCTCCCAACCTTCTCAGAAGTACAAATGTGCAAGTGTCTGTGCACATGCATGTGTGTGGGTGTGTGTGTGTGTGTGTGTGTGTGTGTGTGTGTGTGGTGGTGGTGGTGGTGGCTGGGGGGTGGTCGTCAGTTCTTTCTCAGTTCATTCTGCCTCATCTCCGACGTCCACAACAACCTTACATCCCAGAGGGGGAAAGGAAGACTCAGAGAAGGTAAGTAATTAACACAGGGTCACAAAGCCTACTGTAACCCAGGTAAGCTTGAGGTTAAACACTTTGTTTTCTCCATCATAACACATTTCTTCCCCTGGCTGACATATAAGAGTAAAAGCAAAACCCATCAAAGCTTACCAAAATGCTTAAAATATGCTTTAATGAAGCATAATTCTCCCCAAAGAGTTGATATCCCTTTATGAACACAGCCTTTACTGATTTAATTGCTCACAGAGAAAAAAGTTATGGAGAAGGGTCCAAGCTTTGGGAGTCTTCCAGTAGCTTTTCAGATCTCTCAGCCAAACACCATGAGCCATGATCTGCATTGTTCTTCTCTTCCAATGTGGTAACACCAAAATATTTGTTCCCAACTTTATTCTGAGAAGACCAATTTGTCCACTTCAACACAACTTCCCTTTCCCAAGATTTATCTCTATTTCTAGCTTTATGAGTCAAAGCTTAGGGCTCCTGCACCCTGAAAATGGCCATGTTCTTCCAAGTGCCTGTCCACACCAAGGGTTTGGCTAAAGCCAGTGGAACATGCAGTAGCGAGCAGACTGTCCCCTTATAACCTCGAGCTCCCTCTTGGCTCTGAAACAGACTCTACTCCAGCCAGGCATTACTTTCTTTTCTTTTTTTTCTTTCTTTTTTCTTTGCTTTTATAAATTTACTTTTAAATTTACATACAGTGAAATTAACTCTTTTTGGTGTACAATTCTGTGAGTTTGGACATATGCCTAATCATGTAATCACTTCCAAAATCTAGACATAGATTTTTCCTTTGCACCTAAAGAAACTCCCTGGTGATGCCCATTTGTAAACAAATCCTCCCCTCACTCCTAATGCCTCACAACTACCAACTGTTCCCTGTCCCTATTATTTCACTTCTTCCAGATGTCATATAAATGGAATGATATAGTATGTAGCCTTCAAATCTGGATTCTTTAACTTAAAGCAGGAGAGATTCAGCCAAGCTTTTTAGTAAATAAATAGTAAGTTCATACTTTTATTGCGAGTGCTATTCCATTGTGTGGTTGCCCATTGTGTTCACTCATTTACAAGCTGAAGAACATTTGGGTGGTTTGCATTTTTGTGTTATTATGAATTAAGCATCTGTAAATATTTGCATATAGGTTTAATGTAAATATTCTTTAATTTCTTTTGTGCAAACATGTAGGAGTGGGGTCACATGGTAAATATATGTTCCATTTTATAAGAAATTGGAGATGCTTTTCTTAAAGTAGCTACATCATTTTGAATTTATATTAGCAACATATAAGAGTTCCAGTTGCTTCACAAACTCACAAGCATTTGGAATTATCAGGTTGTTGTTTTGTTTCTTTCTCTCTCTCTTTTATCTCATAGCTCTCTCTGAGAGCAGACCCAATCATGAAGCTGCTTATACAAAGATACTCTTTTGAAAAGGCTGGGGATCCATGGACCCACATGGAGGAAGCCACAGGCTTGGTAAGCTCATGGTCAAGAACAGCAGAGCTGTCTGTCTGGCCTCAGCCAAAAAAAGCCACCATGGGTCATGAAACTCAGAAAACATCAAGGTTTGAAGCTCTCTCAAGATGTGAGGTTACAGATATTCCCTTATGCATCTTTAACATCTCTACATCTAACACCATGACTTATATTTAATGTATACCTAAGTAAATGCCTTCACTTTGTTCTTGGGCCTTCCTATATTTCTCAGAGCACATGACAACTCCATTCACAAGTGCTGCACAAATGGACAATTCCAAATGCAAGGATTGTCAGTAGTCCTTAGGTGTACTCTATATCTAGCTGTGGCCAAAGTAGAGAGGTCCTCAGAATACGCAACAAATTCTAAAATGGTGGTTGCAAACTTTTGGAAAGTCATAAGCCTTTGAGTATCTTGTGGAAGTTCTAGATACTATTGCTATAAAAATTAAGAAATAATATAAAAAGAAAGACTCTATGAAGCCCACCCATAGACCTTCCTTAAGAACCATTTCCCAAAAAGTTCCATAGTTCTAACAGGCAGGAGGTCATTTCTACCAGTCTTGCTCTTCTGGACTAAGGAAAGGGACCTGGGGACTGCTTATTTGTAGTAGTTTGCTAGGGCTTCCAATAGAAGGGCACTGTAGCCTTCTCTGCTAAAGGGTCCACAGCATAAGAAGGTTAGCCTTTGACTACAATATATGGATATATTTACCTCTGACTCTCATCAATGAACCACTCAATCTTCACTGGTAGGGTCAAATCTTCTCAGTTCAAACACATTCTAAAAGGAAAATGAGAAACTCAAGAATTCATCAGTTAAGCACAAGTCAATCTTGTTACAAGTTCTGTTTTTTGTCTTGAATTATGGATTTCCTGTAACTAGATTGCTGCCCAGTCCCATAGTACCTCAGTGACTCAAACCTTGCCTTGTACCCTGAGCCCCTGCCATTAGGTAAAAGGCCTCTGTAAATTCTAATAGCCAATGCTTCCAGTTTAATGAATTGGGAGTCTTGTGTCTTGACCATGTTTTCTTCTATTGAAAGCCTGAATACTGAATGGCTTCCAGAAAACAGTTAATGAAGCATTATGGATAGAATCATAAAATGATAGCCAACTCTTCCCATGCAAAATCCCAATATCTTTTACATCATGAAGAACTTTCTCATTTACTGAATTCACAAAGAACATGCCCTTACCACGTTCAACACAAAGCTCCCAAGGCTGCTAAAACTGTAGGAAGGAGAGATGTTGAATGTCATGTCTTTCTTCTCAAGAGTATTTGAGTGACAAAGTAATGTAACTCCTAGAAGGCAAGGCTGAGAAGAGCTTTAAAATGACCTCACAATTTTTACAAAATGCTAATGTGGCTCTGAATAATCAAGGCTAAGAAAATAAAAAAAGCAATCATGAACATGCCAGAGAAAAAAATGAAAAAATAAATAACTCAGTTACCAGATAAACAATCTGGAACATAAAGCAACAAAAAGAGAGTTTTCTACCAAGAAAAAGTCCTTGCTTTCTATATATGAAGACTTTTTCCTGAGGAGTCACCAGTTCTGAAGTTGTTTTTGTCTGTGAAAAGACTAAGACTTTCTCAGTAGTATTTTAGTAAATTTTAAAAGATCATGAAGAAATATAGGACCAGGATGAAGCCAAAGGAAGAGACTTAGGCATCATGTTTATGATAAGACTTGTTCAAGTCACAAAGAAGACATCTCAGCCCTCAAGTCTCCTCCAATAGCCTCTCCAGGAATCATGCTGTCACTAGATTAACCTATTGGAGCACTGAGAATTAAGTAAGAACATGTGTTTGGGTCTTACGTATTTTACCTAAAAAAAAAAAAAAAATTCAGATCAGGCTCTTGTAGGAATGACTACTATGTTCTTTTTTATAGAGTTCATACAAATTTTAAGACTAAGAATAATGTTAACATAAAACCTGGGCTATTGCAAAATTACTTAGCTCATTTCCATAGGCTTGCTAGAATTGAGAAGTATGGAATTCAGACATATAGTTCAGCATATTTGAGGTTTACATGTGTCCTGCTTTCACTACCAGCTCCTCGGGAAACTCCCTTCCTTTAGTGAGCTGAAAATTGCTCTTGAAGTATTTTTTAAGAATGAAAAATGAAGCACCATCTGCATAAAATGCAGATTTAGTGTCTGAGGCTTTCTATATATGAAGATTTGCAGCTAGTCAGAGCATTAGATAAATGAAAGCCAGTCCTTCATCTTCTTTTGGTCTGTTTTGGAGCCACAGGCTGTACCCTAACTCCTGGCTATACATTCAGCAAAGAGAGGACACTTCTTTGCAGGACAAAGTAAACAAACAGATGCTCAGCCCCCACAGAACTTATATTTAAATCATTAAAGATACCAACTGATAACCTAAAACACAAGGCAAATGCCCAGGTAGATAAATCCTGGTATTTTAAAATAACACACGAATATAAATAAAAGGCCATTATTTGAAGAAGATGGGGCAGGAAAATTATATTTTCAGCTACCAAAAATATCAGCTTATATACATTCTTCCTTCACATTTTACAGTAGAAAAGATGTGCCCCTTATGAAGCTAATTCCTTTACAGGTTATCTAGAACTTTTTCCTCTTCATCCCAGGGGGCTTCTTCTGTCAATAGCTTAACTCCTCCCTAACAGCTCCTTCTTGGTAGCATCTAAATACTCCCAAGCCTCATATAAGTTTAAACATACATATATGAAAAAAAAAAACTTCAAATCTGCTCTTTCCCTTATGCCCTTCTAGCTACTGCCCTATTTCACTGCCCTCACATATTTGTCCACCTGTTTATCTCCCACTCACTCATCAGTCCACTGAAATCTGGCTTCCATCACTACTATTCCACTTAAACTGATACTGCCAAGATAAACAACACTCCCCTATTGTAAAATCCAAAGGAAATTTTCAAACTCTATCACCCTTGATCTCTAACTTGCACTGGACACATTAGACCACTACCTTCTTGAAACCTTCTCTTCCACGCTTCTGCACCCCACTTCCCCTTCTTCTCCCAGTACTCTGATTGCTCTTTCTTGTCTCCTTTATTTGTTTCTCTTTTCTTACTCATCTTTAACCTCAGAGGTCTGCCTTTGGTTCATTTCTCATTCTACACCCTCTTAGTGGATGAATCCTCATGTCTTAAGTCACCACCTGGAAGTTGATAACTTCCAAATGCACATTTACAGACTTGATATTTCTGCAGAATTTCAGATATGAATATTCCACTGTGTACTCAAATCTCCATTTGATCACAGATATCTCAAGCTCAATATGTCCCAAATGGAATTCTCTCTTTTTCCCAAACTTTCTTCTCTTCTTATGTTCCTTATCTCAGTAAAAGACACACCATATAAGTGGTTGCTCCAGTTAGAAAAATTGGCATCATCCTTGTCTTCTTTTTTTTCTTGAGTTTGACTATGCAATAAATTCCCAAGCCCTATAAATTCTATCTGCTAAATAATATCTTCAATCCATTGCTCCTTTCTATTTCCACTGTCAATAGTGAAGCTACCATCACCTTTTGCACCGATTATAGCAATAAATCTGAAATATCCTCTCAGCTTTCAAACTTAAACCCATCCAATTTATACTCCACATTGTTGTTACCAGACTGATCTTGCTAAAATGAAATGCTGATCTTCCTCCCATGATACATCATTTAAAACCCTTCATGGATTCCCCAGTGCCTCAGAATAGAATCCAAACTCTGGCTTTTAGGGCCACAATGGCTTTTAGGGCCTATGAGATCTGATGATCTGGCCCAATCTCCCCTCCACAGCCTCACTCGCAGCCAGTTTTCCCTTGAACTCGGGACCCATTCACTCTTTATCACTCTCAGATCCTGTGTTATGCTTTGCCTTTCTCTCTTTACAAATTCAAACACAGTGCCCTTCCCTGTGCTACCACAGTGCCCTACACTTCCTATACTTCTTTCTTCCTAGCACTTTGTACCTTGCTTTTAACTCATGGGCTATAGCCTCCATAATAAACAATAACTTTGTTTTGTTCATCATTGTATTCCCAGCACTTTAGCAGTTTATTAATAAATATTTTGCTTAATCAATTGCCGGAATAATTAAATAATGAAAATAAGGTCAGCATACCAATTAGCTAAAAAAAAAAAAAAAAAAATGACAGGTTGAATTTACAAAGTTTGTTCCTGGCAGGAGTTTTTTTCCAATATATCATTTGGAACTCCATTTCAGAATTGTGAGATATCAAGTCTTTTACTAAATGTGCTAAGAAGCTAGAAACCAATATTTTGACATAGAGACCTCATAAAGGAAGAGATTATATCTTTTCTTACTGTGCCAAAAAAGATCTGTTATAAACCCTATTTGAAAACAACATGAATGCTGCAGTGACAAGAGAAGTATTCCAAGAGTTGAAAAAAAATAGTCTTACCTTCCCAGATGTCTCAGACTAAAATTCAGAATGATTTCTGTCTTCATGTCTTAGACAGAAGTGAGAGAGTTGAAAGCAAATGGTCATATTTTTATTGTGCCTGCTACCAGTTGATGGCTAGAAAAGGAAGGCCTAGCAATACCTCTGTGAGTATCCACACAGAACCCAGCCTGACATTCCCAGACAGTATGGAGGTCTGAGTACTAACTCACAGACACTTAGACTTGGATTAGCCTCAGAAGCAAATTATTTATCAAAAGTAAAGTTGAGGTTTACAAGGAAAGTGTGCATGCATGTATATATGTATTTGTGCATGTGAGGATGTGTGTGAGCATATGAGTATGTATTTGTGATTTATTGAGGCTTGAAAAGTGAGCTGAGATTTTTTACCTATATGGTAAATTTATAACCACTCCCATCTCTACACTAGAACCATCACAACACACACACACACACACACACACACACACACACACACACACACACACACCCCACTTATCTATTTATACAAAACTTACTGATTCCATATATTTTCTCACCTCTTAGCTTACCTTATATCTAATGCTCACAATAGTCCTGCAAGGTTGATACTATTTTCTCCATTTTACAGAATTAATCTGAGCCCCTGAAGGCCTAAGTTTCTTCAACAAGTAAAAGAAAGGAAATCAAGTTCTAAAATTTGGCCTAATTCCAAAGTCAGTCCTCCTACCACTACACCTTTCTCCCTCCTACATGATCACTTTCTTAGTACCGGTTACAAGAAATGTCAGTGGGAGTGGTTCTGCGTTACGATAAACTACCCTGATAAAAATGTTTCAGAGATTATTTTTGAGATGTCAGAGCAGAAAATGTACAGATTTCGCAGGATGAAGAAACTGCCAAGTTGTGATTGCACAATCAAAGCACTGCAAGAAACCAAGGATGCCAAATGTGTGTTGGAAAAACTACAGATGTCATCTGGGAATGCTCAGAGCTGAAGCAGTCTTGCTTCCGGAACCATGGCCTTATAAGGCTAAAGAAAGGCCATCACTTCCTCAGCTGAATCAACCTGACACACGCTGCCTGTTCCCTTAGCTCACTGGGATTCCACTGGCTGAGCGTCAGCTGCGTCATGGAAAGAACACCACCTCCGGGAGGACTGGATTAGTCCCCATCCTGAACTGGATCACAAACACCCACCTTGTCATAAAGCTGCTATGAGTCTTGCAATGAGAAGACAGGGGAGGCAACACACTAGGGTCAGCAGTAGAAATATTTAGGCTCCCCAGAGAAATTAGTCACAAGTCTTTTCCCTTTATCTCCATTTAAAGCCATTTATTTGGGAGCAACAAGCTCTAAGAGTGAAAAACAAAGTCCTTCCACCCCAAGCATGTGCTCTAAAGTTCACAGGAAGTCTTCTCCTCATTTGCTTTGGGGCATACAAGCTGCCTGCCTGCTAACAGCTGCGTCTTCCCACAGACAAATTAGACAGTAAATGTTCCTCAGAAGAAGAGGGCTCCAGGGAATGAAATCAGCTATTTATTATTTGACTCACTTCATTAGACTTTGTCCCATTATACCAAAACTCTAGGAAAATAAAGGGAACTTGAAGGAAGTCACCTACACAAATCTGCACAAGGAGTACCTCTTGGTTCTGACAAGTCACATTAAGAAATAATAAAAAGGTATGAGAACACAAAGTCCAGCACACAAGAATGTTTCAGAAAATGGAATATTGGCACTGTTTTCAAGTAATTTTTCTATTGATTATTCTGTACAGATAATGGAAAATATTTGTCTGAGATGTTATTCCAACTGTTCTCATTCTAAGCTAGCAAGTATGGTAGAGCTACAGTGAAGCATGTGTTCACAATTTCCCCCCAGAAGTAAATTATTGATAGAAAAGTGTTTAAAAATGCTAGGAGAAGAATGAGGAAATTTTCATAAGGAACCCAAATGGCCTTCTGAGTGGGAAGAGACAGCAAGCCCAATTCCTTGAGGTTCTTTAGTGGAAATTTATCATAGAGTTGGGTGACCCTAACCAAGATCCAGAACAAGGAGGAGCCACCATCGCCTCTAAGAGAAAAAAAAAAACATCATCATAGAAAGAAATTGGACCAGTGGGCAGGCCTGTACACCAAAATGGGCCTCTGAGAGTAAGTGGTAGTTCTGGTTCTTGGAGGCTGTAACTCTCAGAACTTGTACTGACCCAGATTTACTGAGAACAATTTGTATTTTAGGGAAGAGGATGTAGAGGAATCTAAGAAGACCAACTTTTGAGTGGTACTTTTTGGGAGCCAAGGAATATCAGAGAATCACTGTGGCTACAGTAGCTGATGGAAGAAGGAACTCCATTATCATTTCTGTGTTAACTCATTTAATTTGTTTTTTCCTGGGTGAAATTTGATGGTAGCTCTCCCATTTAGCAGCCAGGTACTTCATGGCAAAGTAACGACCATTAGGGGATGGTTATGGTATTATCTAACTTCATGGAGTGTGGAAGCTGAGAATGTGCCTCACAAATCTCCTTCTGTGGGAAATGGAATTGACCCAGAACCCCAACAGCTATATTTTTAAGTCTATTGATGTGTTTGCACCATGATCTCATTTTCTAAGGGCTGCTCCCTGCCAGTGATAGGGTGTAATGGAGGTACTCCATTCTGGAAGACACAGGACTCAGTTTGCTGACTCAAGCACAAGAACTCCCAGTGGTTTTGCTGAAGCTTCCTTAGGCTGCCTGGCAGTCTGGCCTGCTTCCACCCAGCCTTCTGTCTACTCCTCTTCATTCATTCAGGCTCACCTCATGATTTGACTGCGAATCCAGTTTTCTCCTGATATTTCAATAAGTCCTTTTAGAAAGGCACTTCCCCCAAGAAAATTTTTGCAACATTTAACACTATTCTGAAGTCTGCTCCTGGGAGGACCCTAATTAACCCAAGGATGGACATTTTAACTGTTTCTGCAGGAACAAAGCAGAAGAGGTTAGAATCGCCCCCTGGATAGCATCCTGAATTACCTTAGCATCCTGAAAATACCTTAAGATTATCATAAGTGTAGAAGCCAAGGAACAAAATATAGAGGCTGAAGTTGATTAAGAATGTCTATGACTTTATTTTGTATACAACACTTTAAAAGAAATAAATATTCATTATGCAAGTTGAGGTCAGAGGTAAGCATCAAGCCAAAGGTCATTCCCTATTCCCATAAAGAAAAAGGATGAGCAGATGCTATGTACCTGGGAGCAGGACAATGTTGCCTTGGCCATGGCGAGCATTCATAGTGTCCCAAGTAAGCATTCATATTGTCCCATTGTGACCTACAAGCATTGCCTGGTTTCCAAGTGTGGAAAGAGTTAAGGAATTTTCTCTAGATCCTGTTGGCTAGGCTCCAGACTACCAAATGCTTGATAAAGTTCTCTAGATCAAGGATCCCCAACCCTGGGCCATGGACCAGTACTGGTCTGTGACCTGTTAGGAACTGGGCCACACAGCAGGAGGTAAGCAGCCAGCAAGTTTTGAGCAAGCTGAAGCTTCATTTGTATTTGCAGCCACTTCCCAGTGCTCACATCACCATCTCCACTCCACCTGAGATCATCAGGCATTAGATTCTCACAGGAGCACCAATTCCTAGTGCCAAAAAGGTTGGGGACCACTGATCTAAATAATGATATATCTATCAATCTCCAACCCTTGAGCTCAACCAAGAGTAGCTTTCCACCTAAAGCCAATCCAGATACAATTGATAACAGAAATTTCAGTCCATTCAGTACTCATATGTGCCAGCTACTATACAAAGCATTTTACATCAATTCATCACATTCATCCATTTAGTCATTCAATACATTTATTGAGCACCTACTATGTGCCAACACTCCCCAAGGAGATAAGGACAGAGCAAAGAACAAGGCTAAAATGTCCCAGCCTTCATAAAACTTATGTTCTAGTGAGGGAGAGAGAAATAGTGAAAAAGAAAAAGAAACAAGAAGAAAAAAGAAAAGCACACATAGACATATATTTTGAGTAATGATAAATATTATTAAAGAAAACTAAAGCAGAGTAAGGTGCTAAAAAGTTATGAGCAGAGGGGTAGAGTGTATTTTACACAGAGTAGTAGGATAAGCACTTCTGAGAAAACAATGATATAGCTGAGACTTAAAAGAACTGAGAGAGTTAGCTCTCTGAGCAATGAAGTCTATTTAATCTTTTTTAATGTACACCAGAAACCCATGAAGCAGAAGGCATTATTCATTCCCCTATTACAAAACTAAAACCTGAGAGAGGTTATGTACTCAACTGGATATCACTCCAAAGCCAGCCTTTGTGGTTACCCATTATGCAGTTGCCATCAAGGTGGATTCCAGAATCTTTCCACTTACCTTCTAAAATCAAAGAGAAAGCTCAGGCTTTATGTCTAGCTCATCTTCACTGGCATCTTTTGTAATCTTTCCAATCTAACTGTTGGTGTGCAGAGGAGCCACCTAAAAATTTAACAAGAGCTATAGGTGCTTGGGCAGTCCCTGCCCATAGTGTGCACAGCACTTGAAGAAATGTGGAGTCCCTCTGCCTCTTCCCAGCAGGCACTGCCTGGGGGCCTTAATGCTAAGACCTCGAAGTAATTGGCCAGGTCTATTCTCAAAAGTATTTCCTGCATTAAATGGGAGAGGAAATGTTCAGGCTGAGCAAATAGTGGAGTTTTGCTTGAGCTTAAACATGAAAACTTTTGAAGTTGTCAGTATCGTGTGTAAAAATAATCTTATTAAAGCTCATAATGAAAAGATGAGCCACAAATAGCTGCCATAGTCATAAGATATGAATGAAAAACTAACTGCTAACTGCTCTTATTTTTACAAATTGTTTTTTCTTAATAGCCTTTGACACATTGTAAGCCCTCAAAATGGAAGTTATCATTATCTTCATCATCACCAGCATCATCTTTGTTATTGTCAGGATAAATCCTTTTAATATTTCAACATCCTGGAGGCTATGAAAAGGGGCAATGACAAGGACCTCATAAAGTTGCATTTCCCCACAATGGTTAACCAGGCTGGGCAGAGGTCCCTGTGGGAAGGTTCTAAAATCAGCCTTCAACAAGAAAACTTGTGACTCATTAAACCAGTAATATTTATGTTGCTCCTGCTACAAATAGCATTCTTTCCTCCTGGGTAATAACTAAGTCTGTGAATAGATTCTAAGCTTCTACCCATTTACCAAAAATAAACTGATAGGATTGGTAGTACTTTCACAATATCATAATAAGACACACCATTATATCTATGGGGTCATTTGATTTTTGCCTTTTTCTCATCTCCTGTTTTATTTGAATCTCAATCTAACCCAGAGGCCCATATGATAATAAAAATCCACACAAATATATTCATGGTTTCCTAAGTTACCAGGATCCTCTTGCTCTATTACCACAAGAGTTTTTGTTTATTTTCTTTATGAACAGACACTTAGTTTCATCAGCTTTATTTCAAGCACATTATCTAAATATCTGTTTCTCTGAGCTTTATAATAACAAGATGGCTGTCTACGTTGTGTTGTCTATTAGGCAACAGACATTTTTGCTTAACCGTCTTCTAAGTTGAGAGTTGACATAACCTCCTGAGAGCAGGAGTAGTCTTAATTAACTCAGTCCATATCGAAATTCACATAGCTCCATCCTTTAAAAAAGCTTACAAAATTTATTATGACAGTTTGTAATTACTAGCTCACTATGGTTTCTAATATTTCTATCCATTTTTCTTCTCAACAAATGGGGTAATTTTTATACACAAGTTGGAATTCACATCTGATAAAGATCTTATATATTTTGACAACTTTATTCTCCCTGATTTTCTAGTGCTGATAGTAAACTGTGATCAAAGCCTGAGAAACATTGACCATTATCACACATGAATGTTGGCACTTCATTTAATTCAATAATAGAAAACTGTCCTTAAAGTCTCAATCCCTATTATCTCTGAGAGAAGTTTGAGGGAACTACAACACTCTTCCCTACAAATAGATCATTTCCCTTGCTTTCACACTTGTGGATTCTGATTGACCAAGTCCTCTTAGGAGGGCACTCACTATGTGTTTGATAAGGGCTTACACAGTGGCCAAGCACTGATCAGAAATCCTCCTAGATTTTAGAAGATGGAATACATTTGGTAAGTAAATACAAATATAAGTGATATATAATAACTGTTAATATTTTAATAATTATTATATTATAATTATTTTTGTTATAGTAATAAGTAAATACATTTAATAAAGTAAAATATTGATTTATTAGGCTAGATACAATAAGCTATTTTCAAAATGTGCTTTGTTTCATTCTGTTGCATTTTTTCCCATATTTGTGGGAAAATTTAGATAAGCTGGACATGCAGGAACATAGGGAGAAATCCACAAAAAGCAACCAGGTCACTAAGACCTCAAGATCCTTTCCTCCCATTTTCAGCAACGTGGATGAACTTGGAGGGTATTATGCTAAGTGAAGTAAGTCACACAGAGAAAGACCAATACCGTATGATCTCACTTATATGTGGGATTTAAAAAAAAAGAATAGAAAACAAGCTCATAGATACAGAGAATGGATTGCCAGAGATATGGGGTAGGGGTGACCAAAATGGTTAAAAAGAGTCAAAGGTGCAATCTTCCAGTTATAAGTCAAGGGGGCTTCCAGTCAAGATAATGAGCAAAGTAAAAGCAGGGTTTGCCTCCTCCTAGGACTGCAATAAAATTACAACCTAATTATAAGACAGTCAACTTGGAGAACCACCTGAGGTCTACCTGATCATAACATATATTTGAAGATATAAAGATAAAGCCCCATTGTGCTGGTAAGAAGAATAGAGATGAAAAACAGGCTGGCCCCACAACCACACATGGCAGTTGAGCATGGGGAGGGACAGCACGGCTGCAGAGGCCTCCTGAAGGAACGAGGGGCCTCAGCCCCACACAGGAGCTCCTCAGCCCAGGGTTCCAGTCCTAGGAAAAGGAGTTCCCACAAAATCTGACTGTAAAAGTCTGGGGATTCCAGCCATCCGGGTAAGACGGAAGAAACCTAAAAACCCAGACATTCCCTTTAAAGGGCCCACACACAGACTCACTCGCTCACAAACGCTCACTGTAGGCTCTGGTGATGGTTCAGCAGCTCGGGAGGCTCAAGAGACATATGGGGAAAGACTGAGTTGTGTAGTGCCGAGCTGAGGGCTGGAGGGACAGCCACCATTGTTCCTTTGTCGAACCCCCTTCCACAGCAGTCTACAGCCTGGCACCATATCGCCTGAGTTGAGCCCTCCCCACCAGAGGGCTAATTCTGAAGATACAGTGGCCAGGTGAGATCAGCCCACTCCACCCTGAGCCTCTCTGGCACCCTGTCCCACCAACCCACAAATTGCCTGCCGGGAACCCATTGCTGGGCAGCTAGCCCTGCTCTGAATCTTTCCTGGGCCACGTATTTGTGGGCAGGCAATGACCCTCAAAAAAAAGTAAATTAAAGCTTTTAATAAGGAAATAACAGTCTGCCTCAGCTCGTGGGGGCCCATGCGGCCTGCACATTTTGGGGGAGACAATTGGTGGCGGGCCACTCGTGCCAGCCCGAGCTGCAGCATCTCTTGGGTGGATAGCTGGAGTTTGCAGGCTCAAGGCGACAATGGCTGGCTTCGCTGTAATCTGAGACTTTTGCAGTGTCATCCTGTGCTTTCTCTGAGCCGCAAATTTGAAAGCAAACAGTCCTCACCTTGTGTGGCCTATGCAACTAAAGAAAGACATTCAGTGGTGGGCCACAAACCCCACCCCGAGCTACAGTATTTCATGAACAGATCTCAGGTGTCTGCACACCTGTAGCGGGTAGCAGCTGGCATTGCTGCAATCTGAGACTTTTACAGGAAGCCTCAGATTCAGCACTGGCATGAAACCTGATTCTACATTGGCCAGGTGAAATCTGCTCACTTTACCCTTGTGACTCCTTGTGTCCCCGCCCCACCCAACTCCCGTACCACCCAAAGGCTCTTTCAGCCATGGAGTCTTATGGGAAGCTAGCTGGCAAGCAGCCTCAGGCCTTGAAGTGCACTGGTCTTTTTGCTAAACTGCCAGGCTCAGTACTGTGAGTAACCAACCTTGGCTCACAATGTGGTCTCTTCCACTTGCCTCTAGATCCAGCACAGGCAGCAGCAACCCACAAATCATTTTGAAGCTCCCACCAGGTAGCTTTGAGCAATCAAAGGCAGTATCTGACCTTGGCCTACATGGGAGCCCCTCACAAGGGGCCCCAGAACCAACACACCCAAAGAACGGCATCAGAACAAAACAAAGCACCACCTGACTAACCCTATAAGTGGCACATCCAAAAGGTGGTCCTAACAGCCCTCACACAGCAGCTCCTATCCTGTGGGTGTGGCCAATTCCCATAGCCAGTCAGCCTGAGAGTCAGTCCCATTCACAAGGCTTAGTTACAATAGGAGAACACAAGGAACACACCCAGAGCCCTCAGCACAGATGAGTAAGAAGACTGTATCACTGGGCTACACAGGATACCTACTACATAAGACTACCTGGACAAGGCTGGGAGATATAACAAATCTTCTTAACACGTTGAACCAAACACAAAGAGGCACCTAAAACTAGAAAACAAAGAAACAAGGCACAAATAAAACAACAGGAAAAAATTCCAGAAAAAAAACTAAATCAAATGGAGGCAAGCAACCTACAAGAGACAGAGTTCAAAACAGTGGTTATAAGGATGCTCAATGAATTTAGGGGGAGAATAGATGAACTCAGTGCGGACTCAGTGAGGACAGAGAGAGTAAGCATAAAAAAGGACATAGAAACCGTTAAAAAAAAAAAACCAGTCAGGAATGAAGAATACAATAACTGAAATGAATAATACACTAGAAGAAATCAACAGTCGATTAGATGAAGAAAAGGACCCAATCAGCGAATTGGAAGATAAGAAAACAGAAAACACCCAATTAGAAGAGCAAAAACAATTTTTAAAAAATGAAGAAATTTAAGAGACCTCTGGGAAAACATCAAGTATACCAACATTCCTATCACAGGAGTACCAGAAGGAGAAGAGAGAGAACAAGGGATTAAGAACTTATCTGAAGAAATCATGACAAAAAACTTCACTAACCTGGTGAAGAAAATAGACATACAAGTCCAGGAAACACAAAGTTGCCCAAACAAGAGGAACCCAAACAGATTCACACCAAGCCACACTATATCTAAAATACTGAAGTTTAAAGACAAAGTGAGAATCTTAACAGCAGCAAGAGAAAGGAAGCTAATTACTCCCATAAGAATGTCAGCTAATTTTTTAAAAGATACTTTGCAGGCCAGAGGGATTGGCACAAAATATTAAAAGTGATAAAAAAAACAAGAACCTACAACAAAGACTACTCTACCAACAAGGCTTTCAATTAAAATTAAAGGTGAGATAAAGTGCTTCTCAGACAGGAAAAAGCTAAAGGAATCCCTCACCAACAATACAGAATTACAAAGAATGTTAAGGGGACTTCTGTAAAAAGAAGAAATAAAAAAACCTATAAATACAAATAAAATGGCAATAACTATGTACCTATTAATAATCACTTTAAATATAAATGGATTAAATGGACTAATCAAAACACATAGCGTAGCTGAATCAAGATCCATACAAGAGACGCACTTCAGATCAAATGACACACCTAGATAGAAGTAAAGGAATGGGAAAAGATATTTCATGTAAATAGAAATAAAATAAAAAGCTGGAGTGACAATATTTATATCAGACAAAACAGACTTTAAAACAAAGGCTATAATAAAAGACAAAGAAAGGCATTGTATAATAATAAAGAGGTCAGTACAACAAGAGGACATAACCCTAGTAAACATATACACACTCAACATAGGAGCACCTACATATATAAAGCAATGACTGACTGACATAAAGGAAGAAATTGACAGTAATACACTTGTAGGAGACTTTAACACCCCATTGACACCAAAGGATAGATCTTCCAGACAAAAAATCAACAAGGAAACAACAGCTGTAAGTGACACACTAGACCAGATGGATATAATTGATATTTTCAGAGCATTTCACCCCAAAGCAACAGAATATACATTCTTCTCAAATGCACATGGAACATTTTCCAGGCTAGACCACACATTAGTCCACAAAATGAGTTCCAATAAATTTAAGAAAATTTAAATCTTATCAAGTATCTTCTCCACCAACAATGGTATGAAACTAGAAATCAACTACAAGAAAAAAAACTTAGAAACACACAAATACATGAAGATTAAATAACATGCTATGAAACAATGACTGGGTTAACAATGAGATCAAAAAAGAAATTGAAAGATACCTAGAGACAAATACAGGCCTACCTCAAAAACAAGAAAAATCTCAAACAAACAACCTACCCTTACACTTAAAAGAACTAGAAAAAGAACAGCAAACAAAACCAAAGTGAGTAGAAGGAAGGAAATAATGAGGATTAGAGTGGAAATAAACTAGAAAAACAATACAAAAGATCAATGAAACTTAAAGCTGGTTCTTTGAAAGGATAAGCAAAATTGATAAACTTTAACCAGACTTATCAAGAAAAAAAAAGAGAGAGAACTCATATAAATAAAATCAGAAAAGAAAGAGAAGAGGTAACTGTGAACCCCCACAGAAATACAATGGATTATAAGAAAATACTACAAGTAAATTGGACAGTCTGGAAGAAATGGATACATTTCTAGAAACACACACTCTCAAGACTGAGTCAAAAAGAAACAGAAAATCTGAACTGACCAATTACTACCAACAAAATCAAATTAGTAATCAAAAACTCCCAACAAACAATTCCTAGACTGGGTGGATTTATAGATAAATTTTATCAAACATTTAAAGAAGTAACATCTATTCTTCTCAAACTATTCCAAAAAAATCAAGAAGAGGAAAGGCTTCTTAATTTTTTTTAATAAGGCCACCATTACCCTGATTCCAAAACCAAATACAGACATTACAAAAAAAAAAAAAAAAACTATAGGCCAATATTCCTGAGGAACAGTGATGCAAAAATCCTCAACAAAATATTAGCAAACCAAATTCAGCAATATATTAAAAGTATATAACATGATTAAGTTGGATTTATTCCTGAGATGTATTTGGTTTAATATCCACAAATTAATTAATGTAATACACCACATTAATAAGTAGAAAGATGAAAACATGTGATCATATCCATAGATGCAGAAAAAGCATTTGACAAAATCCAACATCTATTTATCATAAAAACTCTCAGCAAAGTGGGAATAGAGAGACTATAATTCAACATAATAAAGGCCATATACAACAAATCTAACATCACACCTGATGGAGAAAATCTGAAAGTATTTTCCATAAGATCAGGAACAAGACAAGGATGTCCATTTTCACCACTTTTATTCAACACAGTATTAGAAGTTCTAGCTATAGCAATTAGACAAGAGAAATAAAAGTTATCCAAATTGTAAAGGAAGAAGTAAAACTGTCATTATGTGCAAATGACATGATTATATACAGAACCCTAGAGATTCCACCAAAAAACTGTTAGAACTGATAAATGAATTCAGTAGTGTAGCAGGATACAAAAATAATATTTATGTTAATTGTATTTTTATACACCAATGATGAACTATCAGAAAGAAAAATTAAGAAAACAATCCCTTTTACAATTCCATCTAAAACTAAAAAATATCTAGGAATCAAATTAACTGAGAAGGCAAAAGACCTGTTCTTGGAAAATTAGGTCATTAAAAAAAAAATGAAGAAAATACAAATAAATGGAATGATATACCGTGCTCATGGATAGGAAGAATTAACATAGTTAAAATGGCCATACTACCCAAAGTAATCTCTAGATTTAATGCAATCCTTATCAAAATACCAATGGCATTTTTAGAGAAAATTTATATGGAACCATAAAAGAAGCCAAATAGCCATGGCAATCTTGAGAAAGAAGAACAAAGTTGGAGGTATCACACTTAAATGCTACAAGTCTATAGTAAGCAAAACAGTATTGTACCAGCATAAAAACAGACACATAGATCAATGGAATAGAGAGCCTAGAAATAAATTCACACCTATATGATCATTTAATCTATGAAAAAGGAGGCAAGAATATAAAATGGGTTAAAGACAGTTTCTTCAACAAATGGTGTTGAGAAAACTAAAGAGGTAGGTGCAAAAAAATTAAATGGTTCCACCTTCTTATATTATATACAAGAACAAACTCAAAATGGATTAAAAACCTAAATGTAAGACCTGAAACCATTAAACTTCTAGAAGAAAACATAGGTAGTAAACTCTCTGATATAGCTATTAGTAATTTTTCTCCTGATATATCCCCTTGGTCAAGGGAAACAAAAGAAAAAATAAACAAATGGGACTAGATCAAACTAAAAAGGTTTTATGCAGCAAAAGAAACAATCAACAAAATGAAAAGACAGTCTACTAAATGGAAGAAGATATTTACCTATGATACATCTGACAAGAATATCCAAAATTTATTTTAAAAAACTCTTACAACTCAACAACCAAAAAACAAACAATTCAATTAGAACATGGGCAGAGATCTGAATAGGTATTTCTCCAAAGAGGAAATACAGTTGGACAATAGACATATGAAAAGATGCTCCAGGTCACTAATTATCAGAGAAATGCAAATTAAAACTACAATGAGATATCAGCTCACACCTGTCAGACTGGCTATCATCAATATATCAAAAAACAAGCATTGACAAGGATGTGGAGAAAAGGGAACCCTTGTACACTATTGCAAATTGGTACAACCACTCTGTAAAACAGTTTAGAGGTTCCTCAAAAAATTAAGAATAGAACTACCTTTTGACCCAGCAATGCACTTCTGGATATTTATTCAAAGAAAACCAAAACACTACTTCATAAAGATCTAAGCACTCCTATGTTCACTGTAGCACTCTTCACAATTGCAAAGATATGAAAGCAACCCATGAGCCCATCGACAGGTGATTGAATAAAGAAGTTATGGTACATATATACAATGGAATATTATTCAGCCATAAAAAATGAAATCTTACCGTTTGCAATGATATGGATGGACCATAAAAAGATATTATGCTGAGTGAAATAAGTCAGAAAGAGAAAGAGAAATAGCATAAGATTTCATTTATATGCAGAATCTAAAGAACAAAAGAAATGAGCAAGCTAAATGAAATCAAATTCATAGATACAGAGAACAAACTAGTGATTGCCAGAGGGGAGGTTGGTTGAAGGGTTGGATGAAAAAGATGAAGGGATGATGTACAAATTAGTAGCTACAAAACAGTCATGGAGGTGTAGAGTACAGCGTAGAGAATATAGTCAATAGTATTGTAATGGCTGTTTGTAGTGCCAGGGGGTTTCTAGAATAATCCAGGGGAGCACTTCATGAGTTATATAAATGTCTAACCATTGTACCATATACCTGCAATGAATATAAAATAATAAATAAATAAATAATAAGTCAAGGGGATGTAATGTATAGCATGGTGATTATAGTTAATAATACTATATTGCATATTTGAAAACTGATGAGAGGAAATCTTAAAACTCATCACAAGAAAAAGAAATTTTGTAACTATGTGTGGTCATCAATGTTAACCAAACTCATTGTGGTGATCATTTTGTAATATGTGTAAACATCAAATCATGTTGTATGCCTGAGACTAATATAATGCTCTATGTTAATTTCACCTCAATTTTAAATTAATTAACTAGTTAATTTAAAAATTAATTTAAAAATACTGAAAATCTATTCCTCTGGGTGGCCTCTTGCTATTTTCATTAACCCACGCTGTGATGTTTACCTCTTTCTCCTGACTCAGTTCTGGTGTTTGTGGCATTGTCTTAGAAATCTCTGCTCAGTCCTTGACTTTGGTCAGAGTTGTAATCTCTCATGGTTTGGAGGGAGAATTAAAGGTGACATATGTCATGTCCCCACCACCTTACCAGTGCAGAAAGTCTCTCTCCGGTATCTTTGACCACTGGTCATATACCCCTATATAAACCCTACCATGATAGAGATGCTAAGCACTGTTGGTTATTATGAGTATCTTCCTACAATTGAGTAAAATCTCCTCTCTGAAAATTTCATCCATTTACCAGCATCCTTCCTTCTCTTCTCCATTCTATACCACTCAATTCCACTATCTGAACATATGCATTGCATTTTCAATCAATGATCCACTGCTCAGTGTGGAATTTGTCAGCTCCTTGGTTGGTACTCTCTGGGTGTTCCCTAAGTTGTCAATATCTTAAGTGATGCCTATGGCTGGGGAAAATACTTTGGATATGGTCTTAAAGTACAAAGTACAGAGGAACTGTTTTATCTCACGATTCAGACAACACCACTTTGTCTATATATCTATATCTCAGGAAAGGAGTAAGATTATTAGCTGACTTTCAATGCTGACACTGAGGAAATGTAATGAATTCTTCTGGCCTTTTATCGCAAAAATTCCTATTAAGCAAGCTCTCCCCATGTACTGACGGTTGTTTACAATGGGCTTATGATGATTTATGATTCCATGGCAACAATAGGCCTTTTAAAGAAAAGTAACAATTAAGAGTAATGGAAAAAAATATGTCTTATAACAAGGTTCTATAAGAATTTCAGGGTGTCTCTCTTCTCATTTAAACTATGTCATCATATGTATGTTCTTAAGGGCTTTCCAGAACACAGTCATAGCTTTGGTCTCCTTTTACACTTCCAGGTATATTTCTCGGCTGTGCTGAGGATCTGTAAGACTCTAGATGTGAAAACAAGGAAGCAGGACATGGGGCAGGGAGCAGAGTTTGGGGAGGAGCAGTCACTGCGCAGAGAATAAAGAGACCTGGATTCTAATCCCAGCTCTACCATTAACTAGCTGTGAGACTTGAAGCTAACAACTTAGTCATTTTGAACATTAGTTTTCTACCATGTAAAATAAAGAGCAAGGTTTAGATAATCAGCTCGGTTCTGTTCCCATGATAAAAGTGTTGGGACAGGTCTCCATGTAAATAATGGCTAAGCCTGGAAAGATCTCCATGGTGGCGGTAGAGTGGCACTGCCCACAGGGCAGGAAGATGAAGAGCCCTGGAATCCTACAGTAAAGCAAATGCCGTTAGCACAGAGAGCATTCCTGCACCCAGCTGGAGGAAATAAGCCATTCTCTCAGGTTCTCAATAAGCCCTATGACTCAAATCAAATGAATCATGTGGGTAGTCCATTCCCACGCCTTTTCCATCTTCTAAGTACTTTGCATATATTGAAGCTTTGTTTTTACCTCTCGCACCAATATGGCACCCAAACAATGTGGACAGTCCATTCCCACGCCTTTTCCATCTTCTAAGTACTTTGCATATATTGAAGCTTTGTTTTTACCTCTCGCACCAATATGGCACCCAAACTATGTGGACACTAAACCAAGTACCCAAAACTTTTGTTACTGATCTTCTCATATTAAAAAATAATCATGTTTTCTTTATCATATGTGTACATTTCTTGTTAAAATGTAGATAGAAAAACAAAATATTTTATTAACCCACAATTCAGAGATAATTAGGTTTTGTGTCTTTTATTTTAGAATTGTGTATACCTGTGTGTGTGGCACATATATGTACATTTTTAAAATTAGGCCATACTCTAATAATGTTCATGATCTGCTTTTTCACTTAACAATATGCCACAAACATTTCCCCATTCTTTTACATAGTCATCAATAGCGTAATATCCTATTGTGTGAATTAGCCATTTTATGTTTTTGAACACAGGGGCTGCTTTTATGAAGGCTTTTCTGAAATTGGTCAGTGTGAATTTTTTGCTTGTATTATAGGTTTTGGCAGGTTTGCAGATTATGATCATGGATGCAAAATGTTAGAACTGAAAGGGACTGTACCTCACCTGGTTCACCCTCTCACTATTTACAAAGATGAAATTGTGATTCAAAGTGGGTAAGGAATCGAACCAAGGATATAATACCTTGTAGATGAGAGTGCCAGACTAGAATCAGGATTATTTCCAGTCATAGCCAGTGCATTCTCTGCTACTTCTTACATAAGTATATCTTTAAATTTTAAACATTTCTATTTCAGTCTAAACTTCACATAAAGTCAAGTCACAAATTTGTAGGGGACCGTATTTACTTTGTTCCTTTCCTCATGTAGTTACCACAATAGAACCTTTCATTCATCCTAATGACACCATTCAGTCTCTGCTTGACCCTGCAACAACCTTTCACTTTACCACATACATCACAATGACCAGACCAATGGTCCTTTCCTTTACTATACATAGAATATATTAAATAATGTTATTTAATTTATCTATCAGTTAGCTCTGATTGACATCACAGTCATCACTGCTTTTATTATCTGGGCTTAACAGAGCACCAGCTGTGTCCAACACATGTAACAACAGTGGCTGCCAGCCAAGTGCACAAGGAAGATTTTTGCCAAGAAGAGAATCCCCATGGAGTCCAATGACAAAAGTGCATAAAAGAGAATTGGCATTCTGGTTGTGACAGAGGGAAAATCCTCTTGACTTCAAAGTGGTTCAAAGGCTCACACAGAGAAAACTAAGTGTTCAGTCATGCTATTTGGGTCAAGGGACTGCCCCAAGGAGCTAGCATACTGCCCTTGGAAAGGTGGCAGACCTCACCATTGAGGCCTTTGAAACTTGGCACCAGAGAACCTCGGGGCCTCTCCAGCCTGCTTTCCCGGGACTTCTCAGTCACCACTATATAATTAGATAACTAGCTGCTTGTCTTTTACTGTCTAGTACATTCTTCTACTATTTATCCACACATGCTCACTGGACTTGCCTTGTTGCAGCTCTCACCTAAACTAGAAAAAATCCCCCTGTTTTCCTTCCTCCCCTCTGGACCCAATCTCTCCAATTCACCTCAGTGCTGCTACCAAGAGCATATGGAATAACACCCTGACCGTTTGACCCATCTTATTAAAAACTGAGGTTAAATTAGCCTTGGTAGCAGATTGAGTCCAAACTCCTTCTAAAGGCATTCAAGGGCCTTTATAATTTGGTGCCAATCTACCTTTTCAGCAAAATACTCACTAGTTTTTTCCCATATACTAGATGCTTTGGCCTCTCCAGACAGCTTATTGTCCCCTTAAGATGTTATACATTTTTATTACATATGATTTTCTTTTTACTATTCAGGTTATCTAGAATTCATCCCATCTCACCTTGCCCACCTGACAAACTCCCAATGATTCTTTGAGAAGCAGCTCAAATGTAACTCATCCCTCTGATGCTTTTACCAACTATCCCAGGACAAATTAGCCAGTCTTTCCTCTCAGCCCCTGTATGTTGCATTCATACAAATATTCCCAAGTCAACAGGTGGCAGAGCTAGGACCAAAACCATATCTTCTGACTCCAAATCCTAATGTCTTTCTGCTATTCCATACTACCAACGGAATCATTTAATTCTGAACCCCTAGTGGCTGGCCCATGGTAGATACATTGTGAACGTGCATTGGATAAATGAATAAATGAATGAATGAATGAATGACAATCTGTAGGTACCTTGTACTATCTTCCATATACCATTCCCCAAACTAGATTTTTCAAAGGAAGTTTGACTTCTCAGATGCATCCAGCTCATGGGTACAGTATATGATGTAATCATACCTCAATTTAGGGATACCACAATCGTGTGTCATGTAATTATGTAGGTCCCCCAAAGGAAGCTCATGATGTTCATTTGGCCAGCCAGAAGGAAGAGAAGTAATAGGTAATATCCAGGAAGAAGCCTGGCCCAAAGAAACATTTCTCTTTCAACTCCCTAACACACCACTTAATATAAACTCACATCATTTGAGCCTTCCAGGGGCCAGCAGCCAAGTCTGAACTGAAAGTATCACATGCTGTTTTGGAAAAAGAAGCCAAAGTGTCCACAGCAATATAAATATAAAGACAGATAGGACAAGCAGGCCCTAAGGAGAAAGGCCAAGCCCAAGGAAATCAAAGACTTTGGGCTGTAAATCTATTCTCTGTCAAAGAAGAAAAAAAGTAGAAGATAAAAAATAAACTTCTTGATTTTGCGTTTTCACAAAAAACTCTCTGCAAGAAGCAGCAAATACTATTCTCCCAACTAACTGGATACTGAGTAGAATGTTGAGACGCCACCCCTTAAAGGAAGAATGAATAAGCAATTCAGCATAAGCTTTCCTGCCCTGGGCTATGAGTCTGAAATCATCCAGTTTGCCAGCAGTGTTCTGCCTGTCAACCTACCTGCAAAGAAAGACACCATTTAAAACTTCACATCCACCCAGCATGGCTATCATATAAATTCCACACTCACAGGCTCCCCTTAAGGCCTGGTGAGGAAGAAGAAAAGAGAAAAAGCAAAGGAAATATTCTGGCAGGTCTGCTGGACTTTAGGAATTCCATAAGCAAAGACATTGCCAGGAGTTAATAAAGCATGTGTTTATAGAAATTCTATATTGTTAAAAACCATCCCATGGTTTTTAAAATTCCATGTAATTTGAATGTATAATAATCATGGTCTGTTGGAGACTGACATTATAGAGTCTAGGGCTGTTCTCACACCTGTGCATTTGTAACGGCTGCTCTTAAGGACCATGAATTAGCAGGCTGGCTTGTTTAAAGCAATATTGTTGCTCCACGATGGAAGAAAGATGCCAGCCAACGAGGACACAAAATGATGCAGCCTAGGAACACGGTCAGAGCTGGCTTTCAGAGAATTTGTCACCACTTTAATTATAAACTACCTGGTACAGGACTGAGTTTCTTTAGGATCCACACAATACCAAGCACAATTGTAAATACTTAAGTTTGCTGTCCAGTCTGTTTCTTTTTTGTTGCTTAAGAAAAAAAGAATGCTTAATTTGTTTTTTTACACCCAAAACACACTACAAATCAGATGTGCTAACATCTTGCTTATTCTTTTCCAATTAACAAGAAAAAATGGCATATAGGAAAAAAAAAAGAGGTCAAATGGAGCCTCAATGCTGTTAAAAGGAAAATTGTGTCTCCTGCTCTATCATCATCACATCCCAAGTGAGCGCTTCAGATGTTTGCACTCCAAAGTTCTCAGATCGCCATAGATTAATAAAGCAGGAATTACATTCTTTTAGCAAATAGTAATTAAAAATGCCTACTGTGAGATAATCATGTTACTTCTTGTTGGGGGTGTGACCATGAATAGGAAATGCCCTCTACTCTCAAAAGAGTCATTAGGTTAATTTCATCCAGGTTGACCATCTATTACCCTAATTCTGGACCCTAGGATTCCTGCCTTCTGCTCATCTTTCTCTATCCATCATGGCTTGATCTGTCACTGTCATGTTAATGCTTCTTGGATTTATAAATCTGACCCCAACTTCTAACCTCTCTCAGCTTGTATAAACCCAATCACTTGCCAATAGATGTCCTATCATTGCTCCATCATAAACTGGTCTAGGCACCTTTCTTTCTCAAATTGCCCACTCACCTAAACTGTCTCCCCTTCCTAATTACCCCTTTCCCTTCAATACTAGCTCCATTCTGTTAGTCTTCCAGACTTCACTTCCTAATTCTTCTTCAGCCCTTTATTGCTATACTGTCACTAGGCTTTTAGGTCTATTTCATCTTTCATCACCTAGGTCTATTCCTCATTAGCTCACAAATAAAGTAACTGGCCTCTCTGCTCCTTTCAACACATTTTTGTATAAACTTGTACAATATTTTTTCTAAAGTCAATTATTATTAGTTTCCTGTTTATAAAACTCAGTGGCTCTCTTTTGTCAAACATCCATACTTTCAAAACTTTCTATAATACAATCTTTCCCTAGTTACACCATGTTATTTCCAACCATCCCATATCCCTGGATCTCTATTCTAATCAGGCTAGTTTCCATCTTGATGCCTTTGTTCAAACCATCCTCCATCTCACGAAATCACAGCCATCATCTGTGGACATGATTCATTTAATCAAGCATATGCCAAGTACTGCTGTGTAATATACACTATGCTGGACACTATGAAACAGCAGAGAACATAACAGGCACATTTCTTCCTCTCTTGAGTCTTACATATACTGTTGCAACAATTAGGTAACCTCCTGACAAAAAGTTTGATCCTCTTCTTATGCTTTATCCCTTTAAAAAAACTTGGTAGAGAAAATATTTTTAAGTATTTTAAAAACAATGTAAGTATATAAATTTAACACATATTTTTCTAATCTGATAGAAAATGGATTTTCAGTAATAGGTAACATAAATAAATGATAGAATAAAACTTCTTTATAGTCTCATCACCTGCCCCCATGAAGCTTTATCAAACAAAACTATTTCAAAGATGTATCCATTACAGAATTTTTCTTCTTTAAATATCTATGATCTTTAGTATTAGGAAGTCCAGTGCTGGACACTTATACTCCAAAAAGATATGCACAGCTTTACCTTGTGTTTCTCTCATAGCCCTCATGGAGTATGCTTCACAAATATACCAGAGTGAATGAAATGACATCCATATTCCAATGTTCACATTTAAAAACAGATCTATATAATTTAAAACCTCAGCCCCAATAATCTAAAAATTTATTATAGCACGCTTTAACTTCAACATCTATCAACATTTTCAACCAGAAGAAAATTTGACTCTTTTGAGACTGACCTCCTTTTAAAGCCTTTTCTGCTTATAGTCATGAGAAAGACAAAAAGAACAGAAAAGCAAAGGGCAATTAGTATGTGAACTAGATTATATAGAATCATTTCTTTCTACTGACAAATAACATTTTTATTATTTGGGCTTCAAATGAACTTGTCACCAGACATCACATGGGCTTTGGAAGCCAAAACCTCCAGAAGTTTTTGAAATAACTCTTAGTTTCTGACACAACTATTTTTAAGAAAATAATACTGCCTTTGCTTCTGTGACATTTCCCAGATTGGTGGTAAATTTAAGATCTGACCAAAGGAAATTTTATTTTATTTTAATTTAAACTTTTTCCAATGAGAGACTCAATGGACAGCCATATTATGTATGTTCAAGTCCCAAGAAAAAAGTTGGGGCAATTCAAAAGGAGTCAGGTCATGCTGTGCTCTTTCTTGAGATAGCAGTTCACCTGTAATAGAAAATTGGAACCAAAAGTGATAAATTGGTTTGATTTTTAATTTCTAACTTGGTATCTAAGCAGTGGAAAGCCATTTGGCCCACTCTTACTGAAACAACATCAGGAAAATAGTTTTCACCTCAACTATAGCCTCTGTGTTTCTGACCCTTTCCCGTAGCTACCAAATACATTCTGGGAAGACCATTTAAACTCCCAAAACTTAAGTCAAAATGGGGTGAAAACTTTTGAAACTCTGACTAAACAAAACCTTGTTGCTATTCAAGTTTTTCTGATATTTTCTCATTACTAACTGCTATTTAGTCATTTGCATACCCCTAGTTTCACAGCTCTAAAGAATGTTTGTCTACAACTGAATAAGCCATAGTGCAAACTGGTTTCAAATATCTCCCCAATAGTCCCAAAACACAATCATGAATTTTTTCAACAAATGTTTCTACTACCTAGAGATATTTTTTAATATCATGATAGTCAAATAATAAAATTACTGTACTTTGCCTATCCCCAACCACATCTGGAGTGTTACTTTTAATTGCATCAAGGGTTACATGTAACAATATTTCTGATAACCTGATTTAAAACTCTGATTTGAGCCTGTAAGTTATCTCTTAGAAATATTGAATTGGAAAACTGAAACATTGAATCAGTGGGCTCCAGGGAAAGATCTGAGGGTGAGATGACTCAAGGTCAAGGGGCTACTATGGACCATGGACAAACTGTGGTCATGGGAAACCTGGCCTGTAAAAAGACGGAAATGAACTTGATGCACAGAGAATAGCCAAGACATCATAAAGGAAAGACCACAGACCACCTTCATTCCATGAGGCCTGGCTATACTTCATTGCCTACTCTTGGATTCCCAAAAGAATCCTCTTTATCCTTATAATAAATCCTCCTTTCCATGGATTAAAATGAGCAGGTCACTGTTTCTGAAAACCAAAGAGCTGAAACCCAAAATTATTGGTGAAACTAAAGAAAAACTTGTACACCATTTGTAAAAATGGAGATCAGTTTTCCAAATCTGTATGATAATAAAAATCACTGGGCATGTTAAAAATACATATTACTTGACATCTTTCATACAGAGTCTGACTTCAAAGTTCTGATTTAGGCCCAAGAATATGGAGATGATTTTTATGATCAGGAAAGTTTGGGTCACACTAGATTATGTAGATTCTGAGATCATAATGCCACAGTATGAACTCACCACTCCTCAATACATAGCAGTTGTTTATGTGCACAGATATAGAATTAAAGACATTTTCTTTGTCCTTAAGGAAAAAAAAAAAAACCCTTCTCTGGAACACACTAGTCTAAGTGAATCAATAAAGGAAGGCTTTAGAAATAAAGGAACAAAGTCAAAATATGTGTGTGTATGCCTTTGTGTGTGTGTCCACTTTGATTTAATTTTAGAGATTAGAGCAAATTCAAAAAGCATTTGAACTATGTCTGCATTACATAATTAAATCCATATAATGTGGTGACTCTATGGGTTTTACCTTCTCAACTTGACTCAGAACTGAACATTACACAGTTATCTGTTGCAGGAGAAGCATAGTTTACTTGAAGACCAAGAAGAAAACAATGCAAATATAGTCAGTTAATGAATTCGAAAATCAAGGTTCCAAAAGAGTGGTACAGATCTTGTTTAATTTGAATTCTACAAAGTTGCTGTGTGAGTACTAACTCCACATTCCAGAGATAGTGTGATCCATAGCCACAAGAAATGCCTTGAGGGGCTTTGAAAGAACAGACATAAGCTTCAGGTTGATTTCCCTCTTTGCTTTGCTCAGCCTTTAGTTCTAATAGCAGCTACAAAGAATTCCATGGCTGTTTCTTAGAGAGATATCTCTCTTCTAAGTAACCTAATCTCCTGCTTAGAATATAGGCCTGCAACTCCCAGAGGCCCTGAGAAAGGCAGTATTCCAACATGATTAGGAGCTTAATGCTTGAATCAGTTGGTTATAGATGGACTGAAATCTTGTTAGATGTATGTCATAGGTGGGCAAGTTCTTTTTCTCTGAGTGTTTGATTTCTAATCTATAAAGTGGGACTAAAATCAGAGACCTTTTAGAAGTGCTGGGAGAATTAGATCAAATAATATATGGACAGCACGTAACATAGTACCTGACATATATCAAAGCTCAATAAATGAAGCTATACACAAAATTAGGAGATTGTGCCAGAGAGCCCAGTGATCAATCAACCTTACCTTCTCATTGTGCAGATGAAGAAACTGAGGTAGCTAGGATAATAATTTGCCAACTACATATTGGCAGAATTTGAGAAAGAATCCCATCTTAGGCTATCCACTTAATGTTCTAAGAAAACCATTCAGTTGCATTTGTTTGACAACACTGTAATTCCAAAAGGAATTGAATCAGAATTACATTCTTTTAAGATACTCCTTAGGAATTGATTAGAGCTTGTCATGTTTTTGAAAAACATTTTTTAAGGGTTTTCTCAGTTTTATATGTTAGGGATAGCAAACTACTGATAGGTTCTCTTTGAAAACTTTTGTGGTTTGTAAATAAAATCTATTTTTTAAAAAAGACTAAAAATACTGTTTAAACACAAGGTGACAAGGTAGGGAATGACTTGCTATGGGAGTGGCAGTTACTCGATGTGGTCAGAAAATAGCTCACTGGAAAAGTGACAGTGGTGCTGAGGTCTGTATGGTGTGAAGGAGGCAGCAGTGCAAACACATGGGCAGGTGGAACAGCAAGTGCAAAGGCCCGGAGATCAGAAGTGATCATTTAAAGAATTGGAAAGTATTCCAATATGGTCAGAACATGTTAGAAAATGGAGGAAAGTTGTTGGGATGTGTGATCCAATATCACTAGAATGTATGAAAAGGGCTTGACACAGTGTCCATACAAATAAGTGTGTAATAAATGGCAATATTATAAACATTCTTTTGAAAGTCAGAGCCAATATCTATAAATCATCAGATATAGCTCCCAGTGGAGAGGCCCTTAATAAATGATAGTGGTCATTATATAATAAAAGTAATACATGTAAAATTCTTAATATAGTGCTTGGCACATAGTAAACATTCAAAACTACCTTTTAAAAAACAAAATGTTATTAGTATTATGGTATAAAATATTAATATACTAAATTTTTAATAGACTTTTGTGCATTTGTTAAGTGAATGAGCAAACACGCATCATAGTGATGAGTAGATTGAGCAGCAGAAATCTAGGTACTATTTTTGCCTATTCCTAACACTTAATTATGGAGTGTTACTACAGTGGCAAAGGGATTTTTTTTAAGAAAGAAATAATAGCTACTCTTTATTGCAGAACTTTGAGTAATAGGGCCAGAATGTGAACAGAAATCTTTGTGACTAAAGTTTGTGCATTTTATCTTATGCTCGATAACTAATTCCAACATCTCTTTTTTGATGACATAGAGTTATTCACACTTCATTCTTGTTTAATTAAGAAACAACTCATAAAGCCCTACACTGAACTCCACTCTTCAAGATCCCAGAGAAGGGAACTAATGCTGGTTGAGCACCCACAACATTCTGCTCCATGATTTCTATCTTCTTGCTTATCATCCACAACAACTTTCAAAAGCAGGAGGTATTACCATCACTTGTTGTATTGAGGAAGCCAACACCAAAAGACAGGAAATAATTCATCTGAAATCATGCAATCAGTAGGTAACAAGGGAGGAATTTGAGGCCAGGCCTCTTCTGTGTTCCATGTTAGTGCCCTGAAAGCCGGTCATGGCCATGGCACAATCAGAGAGGGTCCCAACACACCAGCCTTATGCATGTGCACTGGCAAGATTCTGCCAGAGACCACACAGGGAGAAGGAAAATGCTGCCCATCCTGGTGTGGTCCAAAGACAAAACTAGCATATTTTCAAATTTCCCATTACATGGTAAAAAGTATTTTAATGACGTTAGCCTACAATATTTCAAGCTCTCCCTTCCTTTCCAGAAAACATAGACACTGAGCTTCCAAATGTCTCCCTGGAGATAAAATAAACCTCTTGTTCTTGTTTCTTCCAAAAGAAATTCAATTTCCTTTTGGGGAAAAAAAAATCAATCTCTTTCATCAAAATATTGGATTTAACCAATATCCTTTGTCCTTTCCAAGTCTCTATTTAATTAGGCTCCTTCCCAAGCAAAAGCTGGGAAACAAGGCCTTTCTCAAAGCACCATCAATAGACCCCCAAATACAACCCTCCCAAATGGAGTCTATGCAGCCTCACTTGGCTGGCCTACTCTGGTGCAGGTGAGTCAAGGATCTGTCACCCAATGGAAAGGACAAACCAGCAGCTCCTACAATCTCACTTGAGGCTGGATGAAAAGAGAGCAGGAGACAGAAGGATTCCAAACCCATAGTGTGAGACTTTTACTCAAAAGTTTCTCTCAGAAGCTCAACTGTCCATTTGGCTGGATGTGGTGGTCACCAGAAGAGACCTAGAAGGCTAAGACCCATTACAAGTTAGAAAAACAAAGGAAGACACAATAAGCCGGGCAAGGCCTGATATCTCCACTTAGAGGGTTTTATTCTCACTTAGGCTCACAGAGTTACAAATACCATTTGCATCTCTTCTTCAAGGCTTCTCAAGGGTCCTTGGTGTTATCTAGAACTAATATTATGCCAATTTTGTAAATAAAGAAACTGAGGCTGACATGAAAGTGATAGACTCAGAACTTCTTGGAAATTTTCTCAGAAAATTTGGAAAAGAACTTTTGTCGAACCAAGTCATTCATTCTGGAGTCAAGAACTCAGATTGGAATTTGACAACTACCACTTAGACCCCAGTTTACTCAACTGTAAATTAGGACTAATGAGAACACCTACCTCATAAAGACATCATTAGAATTAAATGAGATGATTTGGTAAGAGGGTATAGCAGTCAGGGTCCCATCAGGAGACAGAAACCAGACACCATGGTTATGTGAACACAGAAAGTTTAACATAAAGAATTATTAACTATTTACAGAGAGCTACTAAAGAGAATAAAAGAGAACTTTAAAGGGCACCCTAGTCTGAATGAGAGTACTCAAAAGCGTTTTGAGATGCAATTC
This sequence comes from Macroglossus sobrinus, assembly GCA_004027375.1. NCBI lineage: Eukaryota > Metazoa > Chordata > Mammalia > Chiroptera > Pteropodidae > Macroglossus > Macroglossus sobrinus. The sequence continues at coordinate 1,870,169 of PVKZ01000061.1, read as the reverse complement.
CAATGTGTTTGGAGTTGGTGGGGGCGGTTTCCTCCACACCAAGTAATTAGTTCTTAGACACCAAGTGGTTGTCCTACAATTCAACTAAATTCTGATACTATCTCCCTGGAGATAGCATTAGATTCCACAGTTTCAGGGCTTAGTCCTACAAGGCACCCCCCATCTCCCACCATTTCAGATGCCAATCTAAAGTACAGATTATCATCACCTGTGCTTCTGATCGACCAACCAATTATAAATCAGAGATTCTCATGATCCCCTCCTTGAGTTTGATTGAGCTGCTAGAGAAGCTCCCAGAACTCAGGGAAAACATTTACTTACTAGATCACCAGTTTATTGTAAAAGTATATAATCCAGGAACAGCCAGATGGAAGAAATGCAGAGGGTAAAGTGTGGGAAAAGGACGTGGAGCTTCCATGCCCTCTTCAAGCTGCCATTCTCCCTGAAATGCCACATGTTCACCAACCCAGAAGCTCTCTGAACACCATCCTTTGGGTTTTTATGGAGACCTTATTGCAAAGGCATGATTGACTATATTGGCCATTGGTGACTGATTCAACTCTTTGTACTTCTCCTCTCCCTGGAAATCAAGTGGAAGGACTGAAAGTTCCACCCCTCTACTCAACGTTAGTTTCTCTGACAACCAGCCCACATCCTTAGGTGCTTTCAAAAAAAGTTGCCTCATTAACATAAACCCAGGTGGGGTGGAAAGGGGCCCATTATGAATAACAAGACATCCATTACACCTTTTAGGCATTAAAGCCATTTCAGGAACTGGAAAAAAAAAAAGAGAGACCAAATATTATGACAAAAGTTAGTTCCATTGTCCTTATTGCTTATTGGTTTGGGGAGCTGTGAGCCAGGACTGTTTGCCAAGACCAAATATAAATGAGAAATATATTTTGGTCACCCGAAAAACACAATATGTATTTCTTATAAATCACAATATTGTAGAACTCAAGGAAGAGACAATCTTGGAGGAGGATCCCAACGCTGGGATTCAGACCTCATTTGAGAGGACATGACTGTAGGCCTATGGATATCAGAGAAGCCATTGGCAGCAGGGCAGCAAACCACAAGAATAAAGGTTTCCTCCTGCAGAGATACTGCCAGTCAGGGAGCTGCAGCTGGAAGACAAGCACCACTGGGTGTCCAGATGCTGCTGTGTCCACTGCATACTTTCAGGAGCAAGACACAGATAGCATGCCAGAACCAGTGAAAAATGTTTCTGATGTCCCTCCAGTGCTCTCTGGCAGCTGGAAATGAAGAAATGTTCTTATATCATAAGCAGGACCATGAAGAATAGATTTGGAACTGGGTGGTAATAAATTAATAACTGTCACAGAGGCCTAGTAATCATCATCATCATCATCATCATCATCATCGCCTTTCTTACAGCATTACTTCTTTTACAGAGTCATTTGCCAGAGTAAGTAGAAAGTGGAGAGGGAGCAATGAAAACAACAACCGGTATTCATCTAAACTCGTGAACTGGGCTCATGGTCTAAACTTGGGGACTGGAGCAGATGGTTTAGAAAATGGACCAAACGCTACTGGAAGCTGGAACTTTCTGCTCTACACAGCAGGATCTGTGAGACTTTCTCCCTGCTAAGCTCACACACATTCAGTTGTCCTTTCACAGGATTCACCCAAACTTGGAGCTGCGTAAGCAGTGCCTCTTTTAATCATAGACTCAGAAGATCATTGGCAAAAAAAGGGCAGCAAAAATTAAATCTACTTTCTGACTCCCACCTCCCCACCGGACAGTCCTTAATAGCCATTGTAGAAAACAGAAGGTGAGTAAAGGCAGCTTTATACCATCATCCCCAAACACAGAGTAACGACATCAGCTTACCTTGCAACTAAGGAATTTGAATTAGACATAAAGAAAAATGTTAATAATTGTGTAAGGATCATAATAGGTGTGATAACATCTTGAAACAGCTGCAAAGACTTTCTTTTAAAATAAGGTATATTCTGATGGCTCAGCTTCACCCAATTGATAACTCCTCAAGGTATTTTTCTGCCCCATCTCCTAGAAGAGATGACGGTGTATGCCATAGCTCAGGAAAAAAAACTGAAAGAGGGATTGTGAAGAAAAAGCCCTGAAGCTTTCATATTTCCATTCCCAGGATGTGCCAAGGACAGGCCTGGGAGGTGGTGGCACTGGGGCCCCTGAGTGGGAAGCCATTTCAGGCCAAGTATGAAGTAGCAGTAAGCCACCATCACTGGGCAGAGTCCAAGGACCAGAATAACTGGAAAATGATGACATTCTGAAACAAAGCCGTGGCTCGTGCGTCCAGAAATTTCCCTCGAGTAAGAAAACAAGGGACCTCCTATTTGGCTATGTGATCAGCGGGGAGAAAAGAGTGTGTTTCAGTTCAGTATGGATAGCTGTGTTCCAGGCGGGTCTAGGCTGGGCCCTAGCAGGTTCCTATCGACATTTCTGAGGTGCTTCCAATCTTTTCAAATGAATGTCCCCCAAATATCCTGCCTGAAAACTGTCCTTCATCACTCAGGACATGCTTTCTTTCCTACAGGTGCTGCCACCAGAGAGCTCTTAAGACCCGCAGTATACCTGGAGAGCCTGTCTTTTAGCATTCTCGGACGTTTTCAGAATCACAGGCTTTAGTACAAGATAGGCTGGGTCTTCCAGAGCTCGTGCCTTGTACTTACAAATAAACATATCTAATCCAACCAGCTTATTTTCCAAACGAGGCACCCAGGGATCAGTGTGGTGACAGGACTTGCCTGAGAACACACAATGAGTTAACAGTTAGAAGTGCATCTGGCATGCCCTACTTCCTCAGCTCAGGCCCGGGTTTTCTCCACACCCCACACTGCAGATACCTAACAAAGCATCCAGAGATTAGTGCCTGGATATTCTTGTTTTTTGGCATGTCTGCTCTAAGTCCAACCAGCCATTAGTTGGATAAATTAGTTGGATAGGGTACTACAGGGTAGTGTCGGAGTTATGATCAGGGTCACAGCAAGAGCTATAGTTTGGATGAGAATGAGCAGAGTAATCCAAGAAAACAAATTAACATCTTTCCCCAATGTAGCTCAATTTCTGTTTTCACCTCGCCCATCCTAGGACCATTATTCTTTGCATATTAATAAATGAACAAAATTAGCAGATTGGAACCTAAGTCAACACGTTCTAAAGGAAGAGCTTATGTCTTAGTCATTCTGCAGTCTCACAGTACCAAAGCCAGTGTGTATCTGTTATCTATTGCTGTGTCACAAACTCTTTCAAAATGCTTAAAATAATGACCATGTGATCGCATGCGCTTGGGCAAGGCTCAGCAGGTGCAGCTCATCTGTGCCCCATGTGGTGTTGGCTGAGGCAGCTCAGCAGCCAGGCTGGAGGATCTAAGATGGTCTCACTCACATGTCTGGGGCCTTGGTGCTGGCTGTGAGCTGAGGTGCCCATTTCTCTCCTACATGGCCTCTCTCTCTGGCAGGATAGCCTAGACTTTTTTACATGATGGCTGGATTCTAAGAGGGAAAGTGGAAGCTGCAAGGCCTTTTTAAGTTCTGGTCTCAGAAACCCCCAAATATCAATCACTTCCTTCACATTCTAAAGGTTAAAGCAAGTCCCAAAGTGAGCTGGATTCAAGGAGAGGCTTCACCTCTTAGTGAGAGATCAACAGAGTCACATCGTTAAAGGTAAGGGCCTTAAGGAATGGCCCCTTGGGGGCTAGTTTTTACAATTTGCTCCATAGTGTTCCTCACAGGAAAGACCAATCTGACCTAAAGAAGAGAGAAGTGATATCCAGAGCTGGTGGTAAGATCTGTGCCCACTCTCCACCTCCTAGTATTAGCAAGTGGCCTCAGGCAAGTGACTTCCTGAGCTTCCTATAACAAGGTACTGTCTTTTCCTATAAAATGGGGATGCAGTAACTTAGTTGGAAAGAATAAATGAGATAAATGAAATAAAAACATGCAATACTAACAATTTTGAATCCATATATCAACTCTGTATTGTTTTATTCATACCTTTCTTTCTAAAAACCATTTGAGGCAAATAGTGGGTGGCCAGCAGAGGGGCAGTTTAAGAGTCTTGAAAAGAGCCATCCTGTCTAACAAGTTTAGGTTTCCAGCTCTGCCACTCTTTAACCTGGGAAATCACTTACCTACTCTGACTTGAGTGTCTTCATCAGTAAAATTACATATTTGTGAGGATTATGGGCTTTTTTCTTTGATTTTTGTGAGGATTACCATAAAATACCTACCACAATCAGTACTAAAATTCTTTTCATCACTATTACTATTCAAACATTCAGACTGCGACAGACAAATCTGAAACTTACAACAAGCAGTCAGAATTTCTAGAAAAACACCAATTTAGTTTACACTTGGGTGGCTTTTTAAAGTTAGCTTTATTTTTTAAATAAAACCAAAACTAAAACTTTTTTTTTTTAAGTTAGGGTCATCTTTTTTCTTTACAAAGCAAAAGCCCTGCTATCTAAGTCAGTTTCTGTGCCTGGAAACACTGGTTGGACATGAGGAATTTCATCTCATGGACCAAAGTGGCAGACCTCTCATCTCAGGCTGCAGGTGGCCCAGTACTGTCCTCTCTGGGCCAATGGGCTGGGCAGGGACCCAGACATCATACTTGACATCATTTATCCCATCCCAAGACTGGTCTTTCTGGCTTCCATACTCCAGCCACTTGCCCAACACCTCTCATAGGTGCCAGTGTCATATCAGGGTGTTTAAGCCCAAGTCTCCGGCGATGCTATCTGGCAGTTCAGCTGGGAAAGATGCAGTAGGGAGTCTTGCTGCTGCCTTCATTTGACCTGGCTATACCTACTCTGGTGCAGTTTGCTGGTGTCTGGACAGGCCAAAGCAGTCTCCTCAGTTCCCACAGTGTTCAGATCCCCACTTCTGTTCCAGCCAAGTTCTCTTTTGCCTCTGCGTGGCTCAGGCCTCAGTTTGTAACCAGCACCGAAGTCAGCTGGACTCGGCTGCTCACACAAATCGATGTGGATAGCCCTAAGGATCAGTGGTCCTGGGAAAAGGAGAGAGGTCAAGGAGATGACTAATGGAAAAGGAGGGATCATGACAGACTTGGCTTCTTCCAGCCCGATGTAGGTGGTTTCTATCTGATCCCTATATTCCAGGGTACTTTAGAGCAGTTAGTGGTAATGGAGCCAGTGGAGGTAGAGGAGCCTGCTGGCCTCCCAAGGCAGGGTTTGGTCAAAAGGACCTTAGAGTTATAAGAGTTGGATCCAAATTCTGGCTCTGACATTTATTGACCATATGATTCTCCTCAGCTTATTTATCTGTAAAATGAGTATCTGACAGATCAGAGGTTCTTAATCTAGTGCATGTGGACCAAAATAGTGGGCCCATGAGTCCCTAGAAATGGGGTTCCAAACTCCTATTGATCAGCATTCTCAATATAAGTAAATGCAGTCTAAGTGAATTCGATTTATAATAATTTGAGAACTTTGGCCATCCCATTCTAAAAATACATTCTGAGTTTTTTCAATCTGGGTGGGGCCTTCCCCACTTACAAACTTTCATCCCAGATTGTTCAGCCAGCCTGACCTTCTATTGTCAGTATCTGAGCTCAGAGAGGAGACTGTAGGGCATCACTATTGAAAGAACATAAGGTCAGCGTTAAGTTACTTTAGGAACTGTGGAGAATTCCAATAAAATTACATAGTATGAGAATCTGGCTCATGTCGTCACAAATATATGGTTCTTGTTGAACTAAGCTGTGGTCCTAAAAAATTTGGTCATGAAATTTCTGTTTAAAAAACAGAATGTTCCTTTTAGATAATTTAGCCATTTCTTCCCCCCAAGAAAGCCTAAACTAACCACACACAAGAGAGTAACATAAATAAGATAGTAACATCATTAGCTTAATCTAGTAGACGGCCTTTCTAAATCCAAACCAGTTAGCACTTGCTTACGGCAAGCAACATTTTCAAAAAAAAAAAAAGAAAGTTATGCTGATATAACAAGATAGAATGTAATGCAGCCAACCATTGGGGTCACTATGTAGTGACACTAGACAGGTGGTAGGTGGATGAGAAATACAGTTCTAGAGCCCACCCAGCAAAAATTCCACACTAACCCCAGACTGACCCACTAGGCTTCTTTCATAACTTACTGGCAATTAGCTGAGGAGGCTATGAGACAGAATTATTAATTTTCTGTCATTGCCTTGCTTTTGGTGAGGAACTCAAATGGCAAGCAAGCACAGAAACTGTCTCCACTCTGGTCCAGAACAGCTCATGTCCCCTCAAGAGAAACACGTTTGGGATGCCCTGAATGTGTGTTCACTCAGTCATTAATTCACTCCACAAGCATTCTTTGGCCACTACTTGCTCGTTTTGTCCAGGCAGAGGGGTTATAGAGACAAGCTAACATTACCTTGGTCCTCAGGAACTCAAGAGTCCAGGGACTAGAAGCAATGGCAGACCCCTCAGTAGGCCTGAAACAAATATAGACCATCTCCAAAAGAAGCTGAAAAGTAGCCCCTGGGTTTTTCTAAATTAATTATTTAAAAAATAAATAAAAAGCTGGCCCTTAGTCTGCCTACTAGTCACCAACCCCTATCAGCTGGCAAGAATAAAGAAAAGGAGGCTAATTTTGCTTTCTTTAATTGCTAAAATGGAACACAAGTAGGGAAAAAAACAAAGAGTCTGTGATTACCTAGGCCACAGATCCTTTGATAGTTGATTGTACTAAAAAACAAAATGTTTCTCTTATGTACTCACCCTAGGGGGGAAAAAAAAGTGGGCCTGGTGCTGTAGAAGAGTGGGAGCTCAGAAGAAGCTGGCAGAAAACTTTAGGCAATAAATAGCTAATATTTACTAGGGGCTTATGTGCCTGCTACTATTCTGAGCAGTTTATGTATATGAACTCATTTGATCCTTACAACTACCCTATAAAGTGGGTACTGTTATTAGCCTCATTTTGTAGCAGAGGAAACAGGCACAGAAAGGCTAGGTGATATGCCCAAGGTCACAGCTTGTCAAAGGCAGAGCCTTAAATTGAACCGAGCCTGTGCAGTGGACCCGGGTAGCCTAACTTTCCTTAAAGCTTCAAAATTGAGTGTCTGTGCTTCTTGGCAACATAACCTAGTAATATATCAGGAGCTTGACCAGACAGCCTGAGCTTGAATCCTGATTCTACCATTCACACGTGTGTAAGTTTTTGGTAAGTTACTTAACTTCTCAAGTCACAGGATCCTCATTGGTCAAAAGGCACTAGTAATCTCTTTTAAGATTTTTGGGAGAATATGAGGATTAAGTGAGATAAAAATAAAACCCATCCAGAATTCCATGCTTAAGGGAGAGCGGTTTCACCTGACTGTGGTGTATGTTCCATACCAATGAGTTTTGATAAAGTTTATCCAAGAAGTTGTATGTTGTCAAGAGACATCAAAGCAGTGAAGATCCACATGTTAGCAGGTCTGATTCATTCATACTCTGTGGTAAAAAAGAAAAAAAAAGGCAGTTTCTTAATTTTCCAGAGCTTCTCCTAAATTTATAATGGTTTACTTTGAAATACTAGAAATTGCAGTTATTCATTCATTTTAACCAAGGAAACTAGCATCCTGTGTCACTACACTTGTAATTTGAGGAGCTATGCACCATGTAGGATGACTAGGCTCTCTTATTTGGAACAAAAGTCTCATTTTAGTTCAAACAAGAGCTAAACACCATGAAAGTAAATAGGGATTCACACTGGACCAGTGGTGTGTGCATGTGTGCCTACAGCAAGAAACATTATTACTTACCATTTTCACAGAACTTTAGAACTAGGAACAACTCTATAGAACTATATCAAAGTCCTAAAGATTACCTAATTCAACTATCTACCTAATGCTTGAAATGGTTAGAGGAAATGAGAGCTGAGGATCCTATCACTTTACTATTCTACGATTCTTTAATAAAACATAATTCTTACTTACACACATTTTCAGTGCCCAGTCACCCATTCTGCTATATGTTTGTTTAGTCGATATCAAACCAATGAATTCCGAGACTTTCCAAACAGACTGAGGGGCTTAACTTGGGTTCTACACAATTCAGAGTATTGAGACTCTAAAATAATACCTTTTACCAGAGAGCAGGCACACAATTTGCATTAGCTCTTCAAAAGGTCTATATATAGAACAAAAAAAAATTATATTTCAAGAACCATATTATCTGCAGGTGGCCAAAAATTGTCCTCTTTTTGAAATCGGAACATGATGCTCATGTGGAAAATAAAATGAGCTCTGAGAGATAGGCAAATAATGAAGTTCACCAATCTAGTGCAGAAAAATTAGAGTTCCCTGGTGAGTTGGTTGCTTGAATACAAACATGCAATATACATGCACCAACAAGAAAAAGCAGTATACTAGATATGTCCTGGGTTTTCTAACATGAGTATTAATTGCTTAATCTTTATGATTGCCCCTCCATCTATTTGAAACACATTATTTCATCCCTAACTATAGAGGTATTAAATACCAGAAGTACAATAATAAAAAGTACAAGAAATCTGGTGTCAGACACATTAGGATCAAATTCAAATCACAATTATTACTTAGATGCCTTGAACAAGTTATTTAACTTCTCTGAGCTTCGGCTTCCTCACCTCTAAGCTATAGGTATAATGCCAATCACGTAGGGTGCTCTGAGGACCAATGAAATATTAATGTAAAGAAGATACCTAAAATATTGCCAAGGGTGCAGTAAACATTCAAAAAATGCTGAAATGAAGCTAGTAAAGAAATGTTCTTATCTTATCTAAAACCACTGAGGGCAGATTAAGACTGACAAAGATTATTCAGCAACAGCTGCTAGGACCTCTTGAAGTCTTAGGGGAAGAATTTCAACAAATGCCACAGTCTAGTGGGTATTACAGACAACTATTCATTCAAAAAGTATTTATTGAGCATCACTGTTTGCCAGGGACACAGTGATAAATAGGCAAATATCTAATAACCATGTAAATAAATGTTAAGAATGAAACTGTGATGAGTGCACAAAGGGAAGATTACTGACCTCCCAAGATTTGACAATAGTGAGGAGTCACGGAGGCATGGAGGAAGAGATACTTGGCTTGAGATCTGAAAGATGAGTGAACAGACTCCAATCAAGAAAGGGGAAGGAAGAGAATTCCAGGCCAGTGATTTCAGTGGTGAGGAAGAGGAGGGATATAGGGGAGAGATATAAAGCAAGAGCTAAAGAAGAGCAGTGAAATCAAAGCATTATTATTATTATTGAAAGTTTTTAATGAGGTACTGAAGCAATAAATAGAACATTCCAAACATGGTGCAAAATGACCTAAGAAGGGGTTCTGAAACTAGTTGCATAATCTCTTTTAACCCTTCACCCATATTGTGAATATAAACAGGTCAAAAATCATTGGACAGGAATGAGATGAGGAATTTTGGAGAGAGCTGCTGGTATACTGTGAGCCCTACCCCACTTCATGAGGGGAAGTATGGGGGCTTTGTCCTCCCCTCAAACCTAAGGAAAAGTGCTTTCCCAAGACAACTGGGAAAGCTTCATCTGAGTACCCTAGTGTTCATGGAGTAATGTGGACAGGTATCTAGGCCAGCTAAGTAGTGAACCAGCTGTTCTGATGGAACAGCAAATGCACAGTTGCTGCAACAAGGGGTCAACCTATGCTCATGAGACAATCCTGAGAAGTCCCTTTTGTTTATTTTGCTTTTAGTTCCCTTGCCCAAGTGGACATATCCAAAAAGATATTACTCGGACTGCTATCAAATAGTTTACTACCTATGTTTTCTTCTAGGAGTTTTATGGTTTCGGGCTTTACATTTACTTCTTTAACCTATTTTGAGTTTATTTTTATATACGGTGCAAGAGAGTAGTCCAGTTTCTTTTCTTTTCTTTCTTTATTTTTTTTTATGTATCTGTCCAGCTTTCTCAACACCATTTATTGAAGAGACTGTATATTCTTACTTCATTTGCCATGAATTAGTTGACTGTATAAGCAGAGGTTTATTTCTTAGCTCTCTATTCCGTTCCACTGATCTATATGTCTGTTTTGTGCCAGTACCATGCTGTATTTATCATTATGGCTTTGCAGTATAGTTTGGAATCAGGACATGTGATACCTCCAATTTTGTTCATTCTCAAGATTGCTTTGACTATTTGTGGTCTTTTGTGTTCCATATAAATTTTAGAATTATTTGTTCCAGTTCTGAAAAGAATGTCATTTGTATTTTGATAGGAATTACATTGAATCCATAGATTGCTTTGGGGAGTACAGTCATTTTAACTCTACCAATATTTCCGATCTACGAGCACAGTATATTCTTCCATTTGTTTGTGTTCTCTTCAATTTATTTCTTCATTGTCTTATAGTATACACAGTATAGGTCTCTCACCTCCTTGGTTAAACTTATTCCTAGGTATTTTATTGTTTTTGATGCAATTGTAAACGAGATTATTTTCTTAATTTCTCCTGGTTGTTTGTTATTAGTGTATAGGAATGCAATGAATTTCTATGTATTAATTTCATATCCTGCTATTTTACTGAATTATTTTATTAACTCTATTATTTGGTAGATTCTTTAGGGTTTTTTATATACGGTATTGTATTATCTATAAATAATGACAGTTTTACCTCTTTCTTTCTAATTTAAATGCCTTTTATTTATTTTCTTCATCAAACTAAAAAACATCTGCACAGTGAAGGAAACCTTCAGTAAACAAAAAGATAGCCTACTGAATGGGAGAATATACTTGCAAATGATACATTCAATAAGGGGTTGATATCCAAAAAAATATAAAAGAAACTCATACAACTCAATAACAGGAAAAAAAGTAAACAATTTGATCAAAAATGGGGATAGAACAATAGAAAGACATTTCTCTGAAGAAGACATATAGGTAGGCAACAGAATATGAAAAGATGCTCAACATCACTAATTATCAGGGAAATGCAAATTAAAACCACAATGAGGTATTTCCTCACACCAGTCAGAATGGTATTACCAAAAAGTCAACAAATAACATGCACTGATAAGGATATGGAGAAAAGGGAACCCTTGTGCACTGTTAGTGGGACTGCAAATTAGTGCAGCCACTATGGAAACAGTATGGAGATTCCTCAAAAAAACTAAAAATAGATATACCATACTACCCAGCAATTCAATTTCTGGGTATTTACCCAAAGAAAACAAAAACACTGATTTGAAAAGATATATGCACCGCTATCTTCATTGCAGCATTATTTACAATAGCTAAGATATGGAAACAACCTAGGTATCTGTCGATAGATAAATGCATAAAGATGTGAATATATGTGTGTGTGTGTGTGTGCATACACACACAAATACATACACACACACACACACATACTTACACAGTGGAATATTATATAGCAATAAAAATTTAAATCTTGCCATTTGCAACAACATAAATCGATCTAGAGGGTATTATGCTAAGTGAAATGAGTCAGGCAGAGAAAGACAAATATACTATATGGTTTCACTTACATGTGAACAAAACAAACAAAAACATACTCATAGAAACAGAGACCAAAGGGATGGTTACCAGAAGGGAGTGGGTAGGGGATAGGTGAAAAATGTGAAGGGGAATATAGTCAATAATATTGTGATAAGTTTGCATGGTGACAGATGATTACTAGAATTAGTAGGGTGCTCACATTCTAAGATACAAAACTGTCGAACCACTATACTGTACACCTGAAACTAATATAACTAATATATTGTATACCAACTATACATACAAATATACATACATACATACTTACATACATAATTGATCCTCTAAGAGGCAGAGACCACACCAATACAAGGTTCCAGTACTGAACCACCTGGCTCCAGAAGGAAGATGAAGGCACCACTGAGCCCTTCTGAGTACAAAAGACTTACTAGCTACTCTAGCCTTAAGCGACCACTCCATTCTCCTAATCTTCCCAGCACTTCCCAAGAGAACCAAAAAAATACAGAAAAGATAACATTTCATTAATACCATCTAAAGCCATCTTGTACAGTCCCTGCTATCTGAACATTAATGAGGTTAAAATTGCTACCAAGGTGTCAGCCATGGGCAATGAGATATGACCATGTTGGTACAGATAGAGATATTAGAGATATTTTAAGGTTTGGGAGTTTTGTTTGCTTGCTTGTTTTTGGTAATAATGTTGCGGTTTTTTGTGTTTTTAAAATAGCTATCAGGGAAAGGGTCTTGATTGTTTATATAGTTTATTCGTGACACAACAACAGTCATAATAGAATTACAATGACAGGAGACAGGGAATAATACTACACTGCTAGGAAGATCCAAAAATCATTCTTGCTTTTGTAAAAACATGCTATTTGAAGTTGCTTGCCACCTACTTTTCTAGGAATGGATATCTACATCTCAAGAACAGTTAATATTGTTATAATACAGTATTAACTTAGCATTTACCATGTGCCAAGCTTTGTTAACTTTGGGCTATTGTTCCTTTAAAAACTTATTTTCATTAAGGAAAGAATGACCCTTCTATCTCCTGCCTTCTTACCTAACACCATTTTTGTTTTATGCCATTCTTGTGACATTTTGGTACTCTTAGGGGTACTGCATTCAGAGACAAGCTTCTTTTCAGAGCAAACCATTCTCACCTAGGGCACACCTTGAGGCTGTAGGACAACAGCTCCCTGTGTCCACAGACCAGACCCACCTTTGTAGCCACTCCTATTGGGGTGGTCAGTTAGTGGCCTCACTGTTCTGATGAAGATTAAATATGTACTTTTACTTATTTTGTTTTGTTTGGTTTGGTTTGTTTTTTTTTTTTTTTTTTTACTTTTAAATCTACATTCGTCTTTATTTTTAATGCATAATTCTTGTAGGTGGCATACTGTAGGAACTTCCTTTGGTACCCACTCTGATGATTTCTGCCTTTGATTGGCGTATTTAGTCTTTAATGTAATTATCAGTAATATTGGATCTAAATCTACCATCTTGCTATTTGTTTTCTATCTGTTTTGTCTGAATATGTACTTTAAAATATGCATGTTCCCAAAAGGCCAGCTTTTACATGCAAGTTGATATAATTTGTATTATGTCTCTTGATTCAATAAAGTTTTTCTTTAAACTTGTTAATTTAAGAAAAAAATGTGTTTAAAAATTTCTTGTGTAGCAGAGCCAGGATTCAAACCCACATCTGTCTGATTCTATGGTCCATGTACTTAAACAAAACCATTAAGGTTTTAGAGTCATATTCCCAAACAGTTTTCCCATTTGCTTATAATTTGTGAACAAAAATTTTCTGCCAACTACCTCTTATTAACCTCCCCCCCACACACAAACACACACACATACAGATACACAACTACACACCACCAACCCTTCTTTCTCTCCTTGCCCAGGAAGATCATTCAATGCCTCATTATGTTGCTCAGAGCCCAGACTTTCCCTGATGATAAGAGGGCTTCTTCTGATTTCTGTTCCCTGTCTCTTTCGTGGATTCTTCCCTTTATCCAGTCTTTAGGTGTGTTTGGTTCCTGGAATTCCATCTTTGACCCTATCTTCTTCCCAGCCTATAAATGTTCCTCCTTTCTCATGGTTTCTGCTTACATCTCTTTGTTGACATCTCCCAGATCCCTGCCTCCAGGCAAGGTTTCTCTCCTGAGCTTTTATTTAGTCACTGGATTGTGAGGTCCTCAAAGATGAGAACGGTGCCTTATTCACCATCACAGATCCCTCAAGGCTTGCACTGCATGAAGCATTTTATATTTTTTCTAATATAATGTATGCAAAAGTGAGTGAAAGAATAAATGGTTTTAATTAACATCTGTTGAATGAATAACAAGTTAAGTTGAGAAGGAAAAAAAAAGACTTCAAAAGAAGTAGCCATGTGTGGCTTTGTCTTGTCATCTAGAATGGAATGCACTGGAGAATAGCTCAAGGAATGCTATATTCCATGATAAAACAGATGTGCTAGAAAGGGGCATGGTCAAATACGTTTTATAAACACTAGACTTTAAAAACAAGTAGGATTTTTAATCCTCTAATATTAATGTACAGTTCAATGTCCAAAAGTATATACTTTTCAGTATTTGTTAAATGTAGTTGAGTACATTTCTGTTTTGGCTTGTTTATTTAATGCACACTAGTAATTCTGCAGATTGAGATTCTGTAAGTAATCAATTGAGGAAAGGAGCAGCAGTCCCCAAACTTTTTGGCACCAGGGACTGGTGTTCCTATGAGACTATAATGCCTGATGATCTGAGGTGGAGCTGAGGTGGTGATGCTAGTGCTGGGGAGTGGCTGCAAATACAGATAAAACTTCCCCACACACACACACATCTGCCTCTCATCTCCTGCTGTGCAGACTGGTTCCTAACAGGCCACTAACTGGTACTCATCCATGCCCCAGGGGTTGGGAACCCCTGACTAGAACATCAGATCTTTAACTTGCCACTACTTATATGAAAATGATCTAAAAAACAATTTCAAACCTAACCCAGTGGTAGTATTCAAGAACTTTTGACCTCTTCTAAGAACAACTTAGTAGATCTATACAGACCACTTGGACACAAAAGAGACTCTGGGCTTGGCCTGGTGTGGACCACACCCTGGAGAATGAGGAAGAGACATGGCTGTACTTCAGGGTCATATGAGTTCTCTATCAATCAGGCCACCGCTGTTAGCCCGTTTGCTGTGTTGAATACTGCTTTACCCTTCCTTCCCATGCAGAGTAACAGTTCAGTCATGAAGCCCACACACATTGGCTCTCAACTGCAGCTTCTCCCTGGGGTCCGGAGGTGGGGGCAACTCCTTATGCTCCAGCAGCTGCAGGAAGCACTGAGTAACATCACCTCCCCCTAAGCCAAGAAGCTTCCACAAGGTCAGGGTAGGAGCAGCCATCTTGAGACAGAAAACAAGCAAATAATCTACCGCTTTCCACCCTGGAGAATGAGCTCACAAATCCAGGAAGCTTAGGTCTATGTGTATGCCAGGTAATATCAAAATTATTGTCCTGGTGTTTCTGAAGCTGCAGGTGCTTTATTCATGGGACACCACCCAGTCTGTACCAGATGGTGATGTGGGAGATGAACTCCCAGCTCTAGACCTTTCCTTTCTCTAAGTTATAAGGCCTAGGGGGGACAGACTCGCCCATTTTTTTGGATGGGATTGTATGGATGATGGGCCAGTAAGAATAGGATACATACTGGAGTAGGGTGGGGATGGAGAAGAGCTTCTCTAGAGAGTTCTCTACAAATAAAAATTTTTGGCAATTGCCTCTCACTTCTATCATCAACTATTATTCTTTGGGTCATGGAAAATCCTGCATTGTTGGTCACACATGGGGATATAGTGGAAGAGTTAAAGGAAAGTCAAGCTGATTGGCTCACTGAAAGATAGGCAGAGCTGTATGGAAGAGAAGAGAAGCTCCTGTGATGATTTGGACAACGTAACACATAATCTGGGTCCTCTCATTCCCTATCCTGCTTTTTCCAAAGCCAAGAGGCAAAAAAAGTTTAAACTCAGCCTACATTTTATTTCCATAAAAAGTGAGGTTTTCTCTTGCCACTGTTGTTCCACTGCTGATACAATTGGCCTGATTGAACCCTGCTTTCTTATCACAGAGAGGAAATGGGCATAAATAAAACCAATGTATTTCTTTTAACCCTTCGAAAGAAAAGGTCCTTATTTGATGCCCATGTTTATTTAGCTGTTATTTTCTCATTTGTATGTTTTGATGGTTAATCCTTTTCTATGTCAAAGTATGTATTTATCTGCCTGATAAGACTGAGGTCTCAGGGAACTCCATGTGAGTACCATAAAAAAATACATCCTTAAAACGAAGAAGTCCCTTCAAACTTTGAATACCAGCACCTAATCAAATGACTGAGATAGCTTGTTAAGGAAAGGAAGGAGACAAGGAAGACAGGAAGCGGGTGGAAAGGAGGCAGAGTAGAAATAGGAGAGTGAAAGAATGGGAAGGAGAGAGAAAAGGAAAAGAAAAAAGAAGAGAGAGGAGCCAATTGGGTTTTATAAATAAGTTATGGGAATAATGAAATCTGGTTCTTCTGAAAATAAAAAGAGAATAAAAAAAGGCTTTCCTGCAGGGTCTGCTGTAGGTGTTCAGACCATTCCTGCTTCTGGTCAGGAATGGCCCTTAGGAATTTGGTTCACTCTAAGGTCATTCTCTTTATAATTTAATGACCAATCCTCAGAAGAATGAAGGGGGACCCAAGGTTCATATCCACACTTCAAAAACTATATGCCAGCAATTCCTTTTTTTTTCTTCAGGTTTAGCACATCCTTCAAGAAACTTCAAAGGAAAGTGACCTCCTTGAGAAGGTTCCTGCCTGTGAGGGACAGTTCATGGTACACAAATGCCTATTCCAAGGCAGATGGATATGCCTGGACCTGAACAAAAATGCTATCTGCTATCAACAGCTGGCTCACGGCAGAACTGGGAAAGGCCAAGGTGAGAATATGAATGCTTCATCCTCGGCTTAAATGGAGCCAGCATTGTCTTCATCTATCTATCAGTCCTCACCACAGTCAGCCTTCCCCAGCTCATCCATGGTACAGTTGTCCCTAAGCAAATTCAGCCCATGGCCTTCTCTTATGAAGGCTCCAGGCTTCCCCTACATTTTTGTCATCCCCAAGCAAAACAAAACAGTTCCACTCCCAGAAATTTATACAGCTGTTGACTTGAGAGGGACCTTGAGCAGTCATTGTTACAATGGAATGAGTAGGCCATAAGCTTTGGAGTCAGATGGCCAGGGTCTGCACTTATTTGCTAGTGATTCTGGTGAAGTAATTTAACCTCTCTGAGGCTCAGACTCTCCATATTTGAGGTAGTGATTAGAATAACATTGTTGTCATGAAGATTGAATTGTATCATCTCTTTGAGAGCAGAATCTGTTTTATCCAACAATATTTAGCCTGCATTTAGTCGCCGAGTAAATATTAATTGAATACATGCAAAATGCTTTGCACAGTGTTTAGCACATAGAAAGCTGCAATAAATGGATAGTGTTATCTTCCTTATCATTATTTTCTGCCTCTCCTCATATGGAGGAGCTTATTTTGGCTGGTGTAGCAGTCAGAGTCCTGGCAGGAAACAGATGGTGTACTCTAAAGGAGGAAAGTTTCATGAAGGAATCATTTGAAATAATAGGGGCAAGATTAAGAGAGCCAGCAGGGGAAGGTTAAACACTTTTGAACTAACAGCAACAGAAAGATAGTATCTCTACTAGACCTGAAGGATCGAGGAAGGAAGCTGCTACCAGAATCCTGAATGAAAGCCATAACTGAGAGGGCAGTTGCAAAGAAGCTAAATCCTTCAGTGGAGAAGAGAGCACAGAGGAAGAAGGAAGAATGCGAACTCCACCCATTCTCTTCTTCCAACCTCTGACCTCCTGCTGATGCCTCCAAGTGGCCAAACCCTGCTTTCTGACGGCTGATGAGTTCCATTCGGGTCAGCCTCCACAGAGCAAAGTGGAGAAGGGTAGGCTGTTTTTGGTGGGGTAAACGGAGAGAATTCAGGACAGCCATGGTATCTCCAAAGGATTTATGTCTATATCCATTGTTCCTAATCTATGTAGGTTCTTCAGCAGATTTATACTACAAAAGACAAGATCTTTGGGGGAAAAAAAAAACTGAGGTCAACAGGAGAGTCTGAAATTGTATCTTGTATTTCTTCCTGCTGGAAGGGAAGTCTAAGATCTGTGGCCCACCTGTTCTGTGGAGCTGACTCCACAGCTTGGCTGCCCTTCCTTTACTATAAATTTCTACATATAAAATCTAGCAATGGATACATGTACTTACTGTGCTTTCAAGAATGTGAAAGGTGAATTCAAGTATGAATGACTTACAGGTAAATTTTTTTAAAGTTTTGCAATACTTGGATAATTTTTTAAATAAAAGTAACTCCATTAATATATGTAATATTTCAAATATCCCCACATTTGTATATCATCTTTGTAGTGCGTACTATATTTATAATAAGACTTAAATATATCCTAGATTTGAAGAAAAAAATTAGTTCACTTCTGAAGTGCTGGTATATCTGTGGCAGGGGATAAGCTGTGTAAGCAAACAGAAGCCAACCCTACAGAGACCACCCAGTCTTTGAAGGTTGGCAATGCTCCCTTTCATATATATATATACACACACACACACACATATAGCATACAAAATATGTATCAATCCACTGTTTATGTTATTGATAAGGCTTCCAGTCATCTGTAGACTATTAGTAGTTAAGTTTGAGGAAAGTCAAAATTTATTATGGTTTTTTGCACAGAGTTGGCATCCCTAACTCCAAAACTGTTCAAGGGTCAACTGTATACACATTTGTCAGATTCGTCAAATTTTATACTAAATGTATGCAGTTTGTTAATATGTCTGCAAAGTTGCTTTAAAAATATGTTTTCTGCTGAGCTCCTGGTCTCAGGAACTAGATAGCAATGGTAGCTTCAGCATCAGGATGCCAGTTTGCTCTTCCTCATATAGCAGCCTCTGGGCTTCCCATGGCTGGTCTGATTCACCAACCTGGGCAGCCCCTTTTATCTTGCTCTTTGACTTACAAATTGGTATTTCATTTGTATAGCCCTTTGATTTTTTTTCCAACAGTTTTACTGCAATGTAGTCCCATGCATACATTTAACTTACACGAATTCAACTATAGACATGAGGCAATAAAGAAAAGCAATTACAGTATTTACAAAAAAAAGAGAGAAACAATGTCTGTGATGCAAGTGATTCCATCAGCCTTTCCATTTCATGAGTCTGAGATAGGGGAAGGGGCTGTCCTCTTCCTCCAGTTCCCCATATGTCTCTCATTTTAGGAATATCATATCATTTGAAGTGAAAATCTAATGTTTAAAAACACATTTTTGTACAACACAACCTCTAAAGTAAACCAACTGCTTTATCTCACACTCAGCTGAAGACACAATGACCTGTCCCAGAAATGGAGAAAATATTAATTGTGCTGGATTCCCACTCGTAATAAGAATACTTGTACCACACTTAGTTTTCATCATAGATTCTGACTCTAGGACTCTTTGTAAGAGGAAGCTTTATTTGTTTTGATTTTTAGAACAACCCCATGAAGTGACTGGGGCCGGTATCATACACATTTGACAGAGAGGAAATGGAGCCTGAGTAAGATTGTGACTTGCTAGTTACACAGCTAATAAAAGAGAGCATTCCAAGAACCCATGTCTTCAGACAGCAAGTCTAAGATTCCTTGAATCATATCACCACCTCCACAAGTTGCCATTTTGCTTATCAGACAAAAACATTACTTATAGCCTGGATTTGCCTGAGTCTCAAGAAAAGTTCTCACAGTCACTCTAATTCATTTTCACTATGTGAACAGAAGTCTCTGCTAATAACTCTTGGCTCTTTCTTAATATTATCTTCCCTCTTAATTAAGAAGGAAATTATGTTAAGCCAAACATGGGAGCCTTGTGACTCTCATCTGCCAATCATAATCAAAATTTAATTCACAATCATACTGTCAGTTATCCAAGCTTTGCAAAGGGACACAGATGAGGCCAAATTATAATGGTGAATCCACAAACTCAGAGGAACCAACATCCTGGTCAAGTCTCCAATTTGCCCAGAGGCAAAGGAAAGGTTTTGGTACATATCTAAACCTACTATGTTTCAGGCACTTCTGGATATCAATATACATTTTGCCATCTGTACACATTGCAGCTACAGTTCTTAATAAGGGCTGAGGGATTTCAACTATGACATGGAGAATAACCCTTCTTTTAAGAATCTTAAAAAAAAAAAACATTTCTGCATGGGGAGTTCAAAAGGTTGAATACAATGACCTTTAAAAATAATTTATACTCTAAAAGTCTAAAAACAAATGGTCCCCAATCCATTAACCAACACATGGGTTGCCACTAAAAATCATTTTGCAAAGAGTGTCAAGGGTGACAGAGATTCTGCCCAAATCTTCATTGATGGAGCCTCAGCATCAAACAAATTCAAGTGTAACAAATGCCATTGTCCCAGGTGTGACAACTGGAATAGAAACCATCTCATGTCTGACCCAGACGAGAAAGTGAGACTGGTTACCCCAAACAGTTAGGAGGCAAACACTAGAGGGAAAAGGAATATGTCCTGAAGAGTTATACTTTACATAGGAACATGTTTCCTGCCTACATGAATTTCCATCCTCTAAAAAAACACAGGAGTTTAGCATGGCCAATTCATGCACATAGCTTCACAAATATGGTAGTAATCTCAATTACCTTGGGCTAAGGCTGAAAATATTCTACCAGCTCCAATTTTTGGGATTACAATGTTTATGCTTACTCATTCTCTCACTAGATTCAGCTGCAGCCTAGGAGAAGCTCCAAGAATCAGGGGAAATCATAGTGCTCCTAGGTCATCCATCAGAAATGTGATGAGATGCGATAGTTAAGAGAGATGCACTTCAGAGCATGCCAATGTCCCTTGTCTGCTTGTACATGCATCTCAGAGCAAGAAGGAAAATTCAGTAACATTAGGATGTGGCAATTTGTTTACAAAGTCTTGTTCAATAGGCACCAGACCTGAGGCTTAATCCATGGATTTTTTGGTTGCAGTATTGTCTTTTCAAATCAAGAGATCATTCTACCTAAACCTCTAATTTCCTTCCCTCTGGCCCAGTAGCAAACCAGGACCAAAAGAAACAGGCCACTAATGCCCTTCAGATAAAGGAATGTCAGAAAAGCAAACAAATTGCTTTCTCCTATTGTGTTCCTTTCTTCTAGAAAAGAAAGTAAAAGAGGAAGATTTAGAACTAAACACAGAAATTTTCAAACAATACTTATCCGGCCAGCTTCTACCTAAGATCACTGGCTTTAAAAACATCCTTCAGGCCTGAGTGTAGCTCAGCTCATATGTATGCAACCACACTCTATGCAAAGCTGCCATTCCATTTTTTCAGCTGTTTTCCTGCTGCCTGAAAGGGGCATGGAGTGAAATGCAAAGCATTCAGTGGCCTTGGTCAGGTGGGAGGAGCAGAGAGAAAGACAGAGCAGTATTGTTTCTCAAATGTAATTTTTAAAAAAAGGGTCAGGGGCACTTTCCCCAGAACATAGACTGCAGGAATTCTCACAGGACCTGGGATGTAGAACCTTTGGAGATTGTTCCCTGAAGAGGGGAGATTGGCAGCAGGTTTCTTTTACTGAAGGCCATACATCACTAAGACCTCTCTACCATCCTAGCCACTGGTAGTAGTTCAAGGTCAACCTTATTTTACCAAATGCACTGCATTCCCCAAAGCCTAAAGTACTCAGTGTGTAGATGGAGAAAGTGAGGCACAAATACAGCTCAATGATTGCCCAAGATGTTTCTTCTGGTGTCAGTCCTAGAGCCAAGACAAGACTCCATGCTTTCCAGGCTGCCAAGACAGGCTAACAACGATTGATCATCCTGTCCCAGAAAAAAAATAGAAGGAGAAAATATGCATATTGGACTTCTTGGTATTTGAGAGGTAAACTGAACATGATTTATTCCCATGACCAATTTTTGGTCATTCAACACTTAGTAAGGTACATATTTTAATCCTGCTCCCTGCTCAGATGTATATCAAAATGGTATTCTAGGTAGAGAATGAGACTATCCTGCCAAGAACAGCCTCACCTCAGCTCAGCTTTACTAGTCTCCATATGTCCTCACCTGGTAAACCAACTTGTAAATATGGCAGTCAGGGGCTCACGAGTGTTGAAAAGCTGCTGGACCAAACACTGTCATTAGATTTCATTACACTCTAATTAGTTTACTTCCTCATGTCTGGGTCTGGACTAGACCATTTTGCCAATCAGAAAGTAGGAAAGCCAAAAGGTATCTCTCTGCAGCATGTCCTACCAGCTACCAGCCAATCTACGGCAGTCAGAATTCCTAGCCAGGTGTCCTATTATCAGTGGGCAGGAGTGATAAGTAGTTGTGTCTTCCATGGCTGCGCTGTTCTTTGTCTAAGTGTCTAATGTCTTATACTACTCATTTAAAATGTACAATGACAACATTATCAAATAAAGTCTGGCAAATGAACTCAAGAAAGAAGTGTGTGTGTGTGTGTGTGTGTGTGTGTGTGTGTGTGTGCGTGCGTGTTTCCTCAATTTAGATCTCCAATGTCTTGAGAAAAAAAGATAATTTATTTTTTGTAATATAAATTGCATTTGGATTATAGAAGCACTATTTATAAGTTTATGCCATTGATAGATTTATTTCTGAGTCCCTGAGCCCCAAATACCTGGGAAACTTGGCGTCCCATGGAAAACTCACCATAGCATGGCCTAACTGTTTGCAGTTTGTCTTATAAGAAAATTTCTTCATTTGGTGAAATTATTTAAATGTGACTATGGTTGTAATGGTGAGAAAAGAAACTACTTAAAAATTCTCCTTGTGGGAGATCTGAGTTTACACCTTTGAAGGAATAACATCTCTTGTTGGGTTAAAATATAATTTTTAGCAAAATATGTGCTGTTCCAAATCCTTTTAAATGGGTTCAATATTCACTTCTATGTCTAATGTTTAAATGAAAAGACATTTTTAGTTCATGTGCCAGTAAATGTTACAGCTTAAATGATAAGTCAGGAGATAAATTATATTATTAGAGAGGCACAGTGTCCAATTTATAATGTTTTTAATTAATACCTACTAAAGGTTGGAAGCAAAAAATGGGCTCACAGTCTGATTCCAGAGCCCACACACAACCATTCCACTCAGCACAGGCTTGTCACATATCAGGATGCTCTTTAAAATTTAGTACCCATCCCTGTTTATTTTTTCTCATCAAAGGAGATGATTACTTCCGAATCTTTGTCAACAATAATAAATAATGATTGTGCTCCCATGTTTGCAGGAACTATGCTAGACTCTAACATGCAGAGGTGAAAAGACTGTCCTGAGGGCCTGAGAGTCTATAGAACAGGTATCCAAATAGACAACCTGCAGTGCAAAGCAGCTCAGAGCAAGGGCATACGAGAGGCACAGGTAGATCCTCCAAGGAAAGCTGAGACCTTCTGGAAGCTTTTTGGAGGAAGACTTGAGCCCTTGAAGAAGAGAGAGAGGCAGGCACAAAGGGCAGCACAGCAGAAGAGACAAATGGTAGGGGTGGTGGTCTGACGATTCTAACAAAGGCAGTGGTTAGAATGTGCACAGTGGATTGAGGAAATAAAGCCAACCATTAATCGAGATAAAAGAACTTGCAAAGGACAGACCTGGGATGTGAAGGAAAAAGGCAAGTGAAAGCACAACCTGCAGAAGTCTTGAAAGCCAGGCTTGTGAGCAACAAGTATAAACCAGATGCTATTTTATTAAACTTTTATCAACCTTTTATCAGCATTAATTCAGGAAAACTTAGTGGACTGTTTTATTTCTTTGGGTTTTGTTTTTGGTGTTTTTCACTGACCTTCAGCTTTACCCTAAAATTTGAGCTTGATATGGTCAGCCATGAGGAAAAAAATTGAAGAGATTACAGGTTCTGTTGCTGCTACTGAAGAATAGAATAGGAATTCCAAAGCCTTAATCACATGATAAAGAGCAACACAACTCCCAGAACAGGTCAATAAAAGAAACAGTAATTGAATACTTTTCTTGACCACATGAGACACAGATCCAATTCTGGCTCTATTTTAAGTTGGGGTTTTTCCTGACAATCTGCTTTTTTAACTGGTCACTTTATTCTGATCCTGAGAGAAATATCTAGTGGATTAGTCACCTGGCTTTTTGGTGTGAAAATGGCTTACTTATATTCCCAGAGAATTTTGTTAAGTCAAAAAATGCTTAGATGTATCCCTTTGGATCAGCACTACTGTCTCACATGGTAGGTAGGGACACCAGCATTATTATTGTCCCCATTTTACAGATGAGGCAGTTGAGCTTCAGACACACCATATCACTTATCTTGTCACCTAGTTTAGGTCAGACTTGGATCTCAAACCCCTGTATCTATGGGGGGACTGTGCAAGGACTTGACCAAAATTTCACCCTTTTTTCTACACAGTCTATTGCTTAATATTTTGCCATTAATTTCTTTAAACTTTGAGAGTTTTGTGGTTTTTTCCACTCCACATTTAGACTATATCTACCCCCATGGAAGAAAACATTGTGCCTTATTCTGTGACTACCACTTGGTCAGAGCTAATGCTTACCACTTTAAACATTGTTTCCTTGATCCTCCATAACACCTCTAGAATATAGAAACTGGTATCCAAATTTGACAGATGTGAAACCATATTTAGAGGGATCAAGCTTTTTGACCAAGCTCAAATCAGCTAGTAATTGACAAAGTGGGAATTTCAAAGCCCTCAGTTTTCTACTCTAGCAGAAAACTGCCTCAATGGAGGTGAAAAATTGTGAAGCAATGATTCTCAAGGTGTGATATCCAGCTCCCTGCCTCAGAATCACAGAAGCTTCCTGTTAAAACTTCAGCTTCCTGATCCAGAATGTTTGAAGCCAAAACACAGACTAGGGCATCTCCATCTTTACAGTCTCTCCAGAAAATTTTTGCCAGCACTAATATCTGAGAAATACTGGCAGGAGGTCAGGTCAGGGAATGGTATAGTTGACCCAAAGAACTTGGGACAAATATGAGGTAAGGGGGTAAGGGCAGGGGAGAGGATGTAAGTTAGAGCCAAGTGCTAGAGAATTCTGAATGGAGAGAGAAAGGAATTAGAGAGAGGGAGCTTTGAGGTTTTCATGTATGTTAGGAAAAGAGACTAGCTTTGGCTCATGAAAAAGATCACTAAATTAAGAAGCTTTTGACCTGTCAATCAACACAGCTGCCTTATCTCACTTCTTCTGCAGAGGAAGGACCCCAACTTTGAAGGTACGACTGGATCCTATTCCCAATTCTGCCACTAACATACTCTGCGACCCTGGGCTGATTGCTTGACATCTAGCACCTCACTTCAGCATCAGTAAAATCAAGCAGTGGGACCACATGATTGGTAATGTGTCATCCAATGCCAAATTTATTTTTCTGTTTCCTTACTCTCCTTTTAGCTCAAGAGTCTCTAACAATGGTTTTAGCATTGCTTTCCCTCCAACAAGATTTGGCAGCAATGTTTTTGAAAGGCCTAAAAGCCACAGAAATCCTGTGAAGAGAAATTACTTAAGCACTTAAGCCCAGGTCTTGGCGGATGTGGCTGCAGAGCCATCACATCTGAGGGCACCCAGCATCTGACAGCCATCCCTAGGGAGAGAATTTCCAAAGTTAATATTTCAATAATGTCCTGACTTTGATAAAGACCTGAGAACCCATTAGAATGGGTAGGCTGATGTGTGTCACATTGTCTCATAGTATCCTTTTGGTTGGCTGCAGAAAGCTGAAGAGACATTGCTTTGAATATGGGGGTAAGCAGAGGACTGTGGCCTGCAATCCTGAAGTCTGGCTTAGAAATGGGAGAGACCTGATCCAATCAAGGCAGAAGATGAATTAAATGGAAATGCAGTGCAAGCCAAAATGATGGTAAATAATTTTTATTCCATGGATACACCTGAAACCAAACAGTATCCTTCAAATGGAAGGGGAAATTTCCTTTCTAGTCCCTTCTGAATCACTTTGTTCAGCATATATAAAAGGTATCAGTCTCTAGCCAATCTCAGCCCTCAAAGTTGCCAAATAGGTTTTGCAATGCAGTATCAGGAGCACCCAGGACTGACAGGAGAGCTGACAACTGGAATTTGGAGGACTACTTTACTCATCCAGGATAAAAAATTTAAAAAAAAAAAACTCAATTCCTCCTATACTCATTTACCACGGCTGCCATAACAAAGCACCACAAACGGGGTAGCTTAAACAACCAGAACTTATCGCCTCACAGTTCTGGAAGCTAGAAGTCCAAGATCAGGCTGTCAGAAGGGTTGATTCCTTCTGAGCACTGGGAGGGAAGGATCTGTTCCAGAAACCGCTCCTTGACTCATAGGTAGCTATCTCCTCTCTGTCCTCACATCATCTTCCCTCTATACATGTCTTTGTGTCCAGATTTTCCACTTTTTTACCCCGTAAGGATAACAGTCACATTGGATTAGGGCCCATGCTGATGACTTCATTTTATTTGATTACCTCTGTGAAAACCCAATCCTAATATAGTCATGTTCAGAGGTCCTGGAGGGGTTAGGATTCTAACATATCTATTTCTTTGGGTGGGAACATAACTGAACCCATAACACCTCCCTTTTCAAAGATAGTTTCATGGCTCAAAAGGGAGGGAAGACCACCAGGATTAATGTCTTTTCATAGACGTAGCACACCAGAGGTGGGGGAGAGTGCTGAGGGAAGGGATTAAATGAGAGTAGGAATAGGCTCTGATTGGAGAAGTTGCAGGAGAAGGTCCTATGTAACACACTGCAGGAATGGGAAGGTGATGTGTTCTCAACAGAGTGTGATTTTGCAAATAGCCAGACCAAAGGGCTTTATCAGTAAGTAGCCCTAAAATACTGGAAGGGCCAGCTGCAGTGAGCAAGCTCTGCGCAGAGACTCAGGGACCAGACCCATCTATTAACTGGCACCACACATGCATCTGAGGTCCACTCCCCACTCCTATGAGGCCCTACCACCATCTTCTTGGAGAGAAGAAACGGTAGGAGTAGAAATCTGAAAGACTGAGAATTTTCCCCCAAAGGTGACTGCTTTAAATTAAAAGACACTTTTCAACCAGAAGAGCTACAGATGATTTTATTGGCAAGTTGAAACACTAAGAAAGTGTTTTCTTTTCTACTTATCTAAGTGAAAGTGCTGGAGCAAGACTAAATTCATTGCAGAAAATTAAAAATTACCTTTTCTTATATATACAACTAATAAGATAAAATTGTCAACCCCCATTTCTACTGCAGAAGGAGTTACAGAAATCAAGTAAGGGAATGTTTTTGGAAAGCAGATGAAAGTCTAACTTCTGAACAGAGGAGGGAATGAAATAAAAAAGTGAGATGAACACCCATGATAGGTGGATGGGTGTTTGGGGACTAGAGACATCTGCACTGACAGTAAGCTATTTCTCAATGCTCATGAGAAGATGCTCTCAAGATTGCCAAAACCTACCCCACATAACGTCTCAAGTATCCCGCGTGACAATACTGGCCAGTCTTCCTCACCCCCATACCTTTCACAAGTCCACTGTGAAGCTCCAAGTCCACTATGGGTTTCCATCTTAACCTCTCCCGCTGCCTCCAGATTTTAGCCATTCCCCTTTAATCTCTGCATTCACTCTTCTAAGAGCAGAATCCTAAAGCACTCAAAACAGCCACATATTAAATGCCTTCTCCGATGATTGTCCATTGCTTGGAAGGAAGCTTTCTATCAGCAACAGAGCTAAGCAGGCAACAACTTTTTGGGAAGTGATAACATCAGGATTCGAGGGTGGAGCTCATGCCAAATTTCAGCAGAGAGCCCCTGGGGCCTGAAGTGACTATTATTTGCTTTGGCAGTGGGGTCCTCCAGCCACAGAGCACCATTTATGGGAAAGCAAATGGAAGCCAGTGGGTAAGTGAGCCAGGAGAGCAAAACGGCAGCTGTGAGTTTCAGAGCTGGCATTGAAGGCAGTGCCCAAGGGCGCTCACCTCCATGGACACTCACCTCCAAAGGCACTCATCTCTAAGGCAGTTCAGCACAACAAGCAGCAACCTTGTTTATGCCTGATCATTTTTCTCCCATTCTAACTGAAGGCTGAAAATAACCCTGAACTAGTTCTATATCTGTGTTGTTGCTTATGGCTTGTGTGTCTGGGCCCCGATCACAGATGTAGAACTTGTGAACTGACAGGTCTATAGTCCCTGCCTCTCACTCCCACCTCCTCCTGGGCACACTTCTTTTCCTTTCAGACAAGATCGCGCTGTTGGGCTCAGTGTCAGGCTGGCAGGGCTCCTTGTAGCAGTGACTGAGAGGATCTGTAGCTGTGGAATCTTCTGCTCCCTGCCAAAGCCCACCTAGACTCTCATAAACAGCATTGAGAGCCGAGGGGCAGGAACACACCTTGTGGAGTCAGCATGTCTGCCTGTGAGTGTGACTGTCTAATGCCTACCACCCCTGCCTCCACCAGGCATGAAGACAGGAAGGATGAAGGAAAGGAGAGCAGAGGGAACAAGATCAAGAGAGAGCCAGAGGACCAGAGGAGAGGAACACAAGAAGAAAAAGGCCCAAGAACAGTTCACAGACTTCACACTTGTGCCCAGGGACAGCCTAGCCTCCACCATTGAATCTCAGTGTAAATGCTGTTGTCTTCATCTGTCTCCCCTCTAGCCCAGAGGAGCAACTTATAGGAGGAGAGTGGGACTTATTCATCTCTGGATCTCCAAAGCCTAGTACTGTGTGGTTAATAAGTGTCCCCCAATGCCCCAGGCAGCTGACACATCACATGGCCCTTCATATGACAAATGTGCCCTGAGGATCCAGCCAGCCAGCTTAGATGCTTCTGTTGCCACGTGACAGACATGACACCTCCTGGTCCTTCCACCCTCGCCTCCTGTCATGCACTTCTTCTTGACTGGAGGTGAAAGGGCAGTCTTGCAATAAGAGATAGGTCTTCTCAGAGGTTTGCATGTGCAGAGGGCTCTCTGAACCACTATCCCAGAACCTCTTGTCAAAGAGAGGTGTGGAGACCAAAGTCCCTTTTTGTTTTCCAGGGAGATCTCCTTCATATCTTGTATCTCCTATTAATTAACTAAGGGGATATTAGGTCCTACAGATGTAGAGATTGGGCAAGCTACTTCAGGATTATAGAGAATGAATAAAACTCATTAAGATGAGGCAGGGTCAGATCATGGCAGGGAGCAAGTTCCTCCAGAAATGCGACTCTTGACACCCTGTGAGAGAATCCTGGGGCCCCCAAAAGAGCCTCACAGCTCCTGGGGCCACTCTCTGCTGTGGGCTGAGCTCCATCTACAGTGAGGTCATACCAGGTTCCAGCTCATTACGACCCAGTGACACAGGTGCAGTCATGAGGAGAGACCGCTGGATCTCAGCAGTCCTGTGCCCACTGCTGCTGGGCTCTATAACTGAAGATACACGGGCTAAGTGACCCCACTTTCTCATCTGCAGCAAAAGGACTGGGTAAAACCCATCATTCCAGGGCCTTCCAACACTGAAGTCCTAAGATACTAATGCTGAAGGAATAGATTTATCATCACTCAGCTTTCTTCAAGGTTTCTACTGGGTAGGCCATTGTGTTTGTGTTCCAGGAGCTTCAAAGACCTCAGCAATAGCAGAAGAATCTCTCTCTCTTCCTCCCCCTCCCTCTCCTTCTCTTATCCCCTCTTTCTCTTCCCTCCTACCCCTCCCTCTCCCCACCTCTTTCTGGGTCTGCCCTCCCTTCAGAGATCAGCAGAGACTAAATTCCCACTGAAGCTCTCATAGCAGTTTCCACCTCTGCCTCTCATTGTCACTTAGCAGCAAGCCCCTGGCCTACTGTTAATGACCTTTTAGCACCTTGCTGCTCAAATGCTACTCAAATAATGGTTCTTAGACCAGCAGCCTCAGCATAAACTAGGAGTTTGTTAGAAATACAGGCTACACCTCAGACTTATCAAATCAGAATCTTTATTTAAACAAAGTTGATTGTTATATACTGTCTAGTTTGAGAAGTATTGATTTATCAGACTTGTCAATCTGGTTATAAATGAAATCACCTGGGGAGTTTTAACAACTAATGATGCCCATGTCCCACATCTAAAAATTTATATTTAATTGGTGTGGGGTATGACATAGACACTGAGAGTTTTTAAAGGTCCCCAGGTAATTCTAATGGGAAGCACAGCTTGAAAGTTACTGCTTTACTATATCTCTCCAACTGGATCTTCTTTCATTCAATATTCAGTTATTGAACAAAACAATTATTGGTTATCTTTAAGATTTTAAATCAATGTTTGGTGCTGCTAATTCTAATGAGTCCCAAGTTTATATCTTATATATCTTCCATGGAGCTGAGGGGTCTAGGGAAGGAGGCAATAGACACAGGCTCAGCCCAGGAACCAAGAGTTTTTCAACCACCGCCTGGAATCCTAGTAGAGGGCAGAGCAAGGACCTGTCATTTCTGGGCAGGATAATTTCAGGGACAATTCAGGCAGATGATTGGTTGAAGCTCACTGTTATAGATTCTTCCTGGTTAAGAATCTATAACTCCTCACAGAAAGCTATGAGCTCTTTTCCTCCCTTTGGATCAAGGCCCAGTGAGTGAAACTTTGGATGAATACCCTAATACCAGCAATCTCTAATCACATGAGCACAGTTCAACCTGGGCCCTGTCCAAGAATGACAACACCAAGTAGCAGGAGTCAGGGATAGCCGGCCACCATCTATGGAGGAACAAGTCTCAGAGAAGCTGGGCAAAGGGACTCTGCTTACATCACAGGAAAGTCAAGGAAGAGGACAGGAAGGCACGGTTCAGGGTTTTCTGAACGCGAGACCATTTCTGGTCCAGAGGATTCCTCTCATTTCTCAAGGAATGGGCTGTCTGACTAGGTCTTCCCAGATTACTGAACCTTAATAAGACTTATTCCTTTATATGAAAAACTGGTTTACATTGCAATGTAAGTCAGTTTATTTGTTAATAAAGAGAATTTGATAGTCCCAAAATGGAGATCCAAAGGAAATGGTAGAATATATTCATAATAATCTTTCTTCAAAGTACAAATACTCATCCACCAGGTACACTTGTGTAGAAGAGAGGCAATGCCAGCTGTGTGACCTGAAATAAATCACCTCTCTAATCTGGGCCTCAGTTGTCCTATAGGTAAAATATATCTATATATTCAATTAGATGATTTCTAATTTCCTATTCAAACATTCTATGTTCCATCTAAAGGCTGATACTTTAATTTCAAAGCCTTAAAATAACTGCTGCAATCCCAAAATTTGATGACATGCTTAGTTATGCTGGATCTTGGTTCATATTCCCATCAGCTGTGAATTCGTATAAAATTCTAGAGAGGCTGTACAAAAGAGATAATATAGGCAGAATAGGGTATTATCTGCCCTGACCAGAGGTTTATGAGGGTCTTGTTTTGCTTTCATTAAGAAGCAAAGGTGAATGAACTCCTTGAGCCTACTCGAATTAGGCTGTCACCTCGGCCTCTCCACCAAAAAAGCCCTTTTCAACATCACCAACATTTAACATTGTTAGAGCCAGTGGCACAGCTTATCTATATCTTACTACACCTCTCAGTGTCATTCTTCCCTCATCCTTGAAATCCTTCCTCCCTCCGGCTCCCTGGACACACACACACACACGCACGCGCACCTGGTTTTCCTCCTACCTCTGTCGCTGCTCCTACTAGGTCTCCTTTGCTGTTTTCTCCCTCCCCAATCACTTAGTGTTACAGTCTTTTGTTCTCTTCTGTTTTCTTTCTATATCCACTCCCCTCGTGATCTCACCAGTCTTGTGACTTTAACACCACTAATGATTCTTAACATTACATCTCCAGACAGACCTCTTCCTGCTACAAGATGCCAAGGAAGCCCGAATGGCCAGAAATGCTCTAGATGAAAGGACTTGTTTCCCTAATATAATAAGGGTAGAATCCATCTTGAAGCTAGTTGGTTTTCTTTAAGCTTTCTTTGCAGAGGAGGATAGATACTTGCTGCTTACTAAACAGGCAACATATTTTTCATAAGTCAGAAATTTATGAGGAACAAGGCAATAAATAATCTAAAGATAATTGGCACATTTATTCATTAATTCATTCTAGGCACAGAAAGAATGTGTCCATGGACCTGGAGGAACCATTCTTTTGTGGGGAAGGCCAGGAGACCTTGTCCCCAGGGTACCTCTGACTCAGCATCATGAGGAGTAAGATGCCTACCAACCATGTCTGCCAGTGAGCAAATGAATGAAAAAAAGACGGCATAGTTCTGTGCTGGTAAATTAACCAAAAAGCCCATTAAGAGGCATGAAATTTTTAGCAATTATATCTTGAGCATCTATTGTATGTGAGAATCACAGTAGGTTCTGGAAGGGATGCAAAGCTCACAATGTTCCCCAGGCTGTTGGTCACAGAGCCTCTAAAATCCTTGCCGAGGGGCCAAAGTGTTCCAGGATACATGTGCCAGGCTATCACTATTGCACAAGAGCTAACCCTTGTCTTCGGCCACCTTCTCATTCCTCTGAGCTCCTTCACCACCAGTGGTCTTCTGATCTCACAGGCCTATTTGTCCCTACTTGTTTGAACACATACAATTTTTTTTTCATTCACAGCCTTTGAAAAGCAAGTATGTGAGTGTGTACAGAGCAAAGGGTTTAGTGCAGAAACTATTTCTCAGAGCTCTTTTTGAAAAAAAAGGGTTTCTAGCTCTTACTTGCTTTCACAGGACTGAAGAAAGATAGGAACAGAGACCTGAAGGAGGGCCCCCCCTCAAGAACATTAACCTTGGATTTGATAACACCCCAATAAAGCCCCAAAGTTACTCCAGGTAGGTTTCTGAAACATGGAATTCTACCACAATCTCAATCAGCAGCCTTCTAACACCCTCTTGCCTGCCAAGCTACATTGTACATAAAGGTGAAGAATAACCCAGGCATTGAGACATGTGTTTTCTCCAGCCAGTGGATGAGCAATGTCTGCCCACACAGTCTACAGTATTATCAGCAGGAACTAACAGGGGTCTGTTTTCCTTTCTCCAGGCAGGCAGCACAGGGAAACTCCCTACCTCTGACCCAGAGGCTCAGTCAGGCCTCGACAGAAGTCCCAGGAGAGGCCAGGCCTTCCTCACCTCCTGCTTCCTGTGTTAAGATCCCATTGGAATGAAAGATTGTAAAGCCCCTTTCATAATAGGACTGGCAAAGTCTGCCTATCTTTTTTCTTAATCTCTACATTTCATCATCCTTTTAAAATCGTAAAACTGAACAGGAAAAAAGGAGTCATTTTGTTTATCTGCTCTCCCATTCAACTGTGTTGTTACATCTCTAGTTCCCCCCACCTCTCCCTTTGGATATGGACACTAGAAATGTTCCCTACTTAGGAGTGAAGCTGCAGAAACCACAGCCTGTTTTCAATCACCCTGTTGTATTCCACATGGTTACATCTCTTTCTGAGTGGAAGGAAAACAATAGCTAATGCATTCCAACTCTAGTGTGGCTCTTGGTCCCTCTAAAAGTAACTGACATACATTCCAACATGAGGTAGGTCCCTCCCAAAAGTTATTGAGGAAAGTGCAAACTAAAGAGGCATCCCACAGGATTAAGATCCCTGCTTACAGGTGGGTAGTAGGGGTGTCTAATATACCGTGATGAGGGCCTTTCAAGGCCAGGCTCTAGGTAGCAGAAAAACAGAATAACCAAAAGAACAAAGACTTTGGGCCATACCAACGTGGCAGGGCTAACAGGTAGTTATTCAAACCTTTAGTATGTATTAAGAAACCACCTTGAGGCTTGCTAAAATGCAGGTTCCTGGGCCCAACTCAGAGATTCTGATTCATCAGGCCTGCAGTGGGGACAGGCAGGAATCTGTATTTTTTCCAGTTCCCCAGTTGGTTCTAATGTACATGATCACTGTGAAGAATGAGTTTGGTCAGACTAGAGACATTAGCCAAAGTATTTTGTGTAGAGGGTATGTGCTTACTCAAAGTCCTGAGGAAAAATCTAAGGTCAGAGTCTGGAGGAATAGATACTAACACAATCATAGCTTGAGGGTTAGGTCTGGAGGCCCAAAGAAAACACAGATCCAAAGGCTAAAACGATCTTTAGGGTGAACAAGCCTCAGAGGAGTGTCTGGAAGCCAATGGCATGGCAGATGGCACATATCAGACAAATCTTATATGCACAGTTCAAATCACATGTAAGAAAATAAGGTAGGTACCTAAGCAAGTACCCAGACCCCTCAAAATCTAGAATTAATTAGTAGGATTCACAATATCAAAATAAGCAATACTACTGATAATCTGACCCATGGGAGAATCCAAGAAGGATGCCAAGTATGAATATATTCAGGGTCCCTCTCACAAGAACATAGTCCCACAGACATCCATCTGCCTTTTAATTCAGGTTCAGATTAATCACAGAAACAGGCTAAAAAAAACCTGTCAAGCCCTATAACTCTCTAATCATACCTTTACTAAGTTTCCATGATAGTGAGTATCTATGGTCAGTCAGTCATAGTCCAAACCTTGGAGGTTTAGGGATTTGTAGCCTAGACCTGTGGCACATTGAAGAGGGTACAGGTAGTTAGACAAGTAAGTATAGATGAGAATTGTCTACTTTACCCACTCTATACACTGTAGAAAAGCCATTCTTCATGGCTTTTGTTAAAAATTGATAGATATAAAGATTTTCAGAGAGTGTTGGTTTGGGGTCCTCCGCTGTTTCCTTCACTTTTCATAATGAGTCAGCCATAGCCAATTCCTTCCTCACTGGGCTCACAAGTTGATGGCTCTGCCTCCTTTACATGAGGACAAGAGGTCCCTGGAGAAATTTTTTATCAGAGCTAGTCTAGGATTTGAGCCAATCTCATTACCTTCCAGATTTCTAAGGCTCAGCTGAAAAAACTTATGGGAACAGAAAGCCCTCTAAGCAGAAGAGAACCAACAATTTCACTTTAAAATGTTATTGTATTTCATGATAAATTATTCTCTGATAGCTTGTCTTTTGTGACTAGGGAAACATGTTACTTCTCTCAGAAAAACATTGATCCAGAGTATAACAAAATAAAAAGAGTTATAAAGCCAGTCTTTCAATTCCTTAATTTTTCGTGTCCTATAAACAATTTGAGGAAATCAAGTACCACCTTTTCCCAGAAAGAAAATTGTCTGCTTTTTTGGCACACCAGGTGTGACACGGTCTCAGAGGGAAGAGAAAGTGGTCTTGTCTTTGGTAAAAGGCCACAAGGCCAAACAGAGAGTAAAAGTAACAAAGACTCCGCATTGTTGAGCTGAATGGCCACCCAAAGAATGAACTTTCTCAACAGAAAGGCAACCACAAGAAGTTTGGCAGCTCATGGAGAAAGTTTCTTCATGAATGTGTGACCTTTACAGCATTTCATCTTCATGTAGAATTAACACAGGGCCTGAAAGATGTGTGTCTTTTCCTGTTTTTTTTTAATGGCAGACTCAGAACATAGGGTACAGTTTTGCTTCTGTCTTTAGAGCTGTCCTTGCCTTGCCCTCCAAGGCCTGCAGCCAGCTGAGCATTTTTGGCCAGACAGAAACATTCTCCAATCCCAAGAATGCCCAGGAACCAATATACCTAGGTGGTTCCTAAGCTTATTTCCTGTGTTCAGATTCTGGGGTAGAATCCCAGTTTGTCCTTGCTACAGAGACTGGAAGGTAGGAAAGGTAAGAAATTTTCTAAAGTGTTTCCAAGTTTTCTATTTACTGGATAGACAAAAAACCAATAACTGTTTGGAGGAGCTGGCCTACTGGCAATGATTTTCCAAGAATTTCCAAATAAATAGGTATGGCCTAAGTGAGGGAGGAACCAGGAATGGAGTAAGAAGAAAGCAAAGTAAAAAGTGATTTATTGGTGCCCCTGGCAATTTAAGATTGTAATGGACAGTACAGCTAAAATGTATCTTGCTACTGTAGTAGAGAAATTAGCCAAAAATTGTGTCAAAATTAGAGCTACAAAGGATGATAATTTTGCTTGAGAAGCCAACTCTAGGCAAAGGGTAGTGGTGCTAAGACATTGCCCCAGCCACCTGCCAGGTTATGTGCTGTTTGTTTTCACCAGGACTGTGTGTGAATGGAGAGGTGGTGGCATGGTGTGGGGCGAGGAGAGATGTAGAGACAGACAGACAGATAGACAGACAGAGAGAAAGAGACTAGTAGGTAGTCTTGTTGGAAGAGAAAATTAAAGGATTGAGGAAGGCCTCTGTTCTCTCTCATTTATTTTAGAGAAGAAAATGATTATATGCAATACATAAAATAATACATCAAGAAAACAGGAAGTCAAACTTTTGAGAAGACAAGGGGAATCAAAAACCAGAGATAGGACAATGATGTCTGAAAGAACCTGGCATTGAAGTGAAGGACAAAAAGAAAACTTTTGCTTTCTTAAAATAACACAATTGACTTGAATGTCATTCCTGTTAAAGGTTAATGCTCCTTCCTTACTTCATGGCAATGCAGTGTTCCCTGCTTGGCAAAACGGCATGGTCTCTCTTCCTGGCCACCAAGAGAGTCAAGTTGCAACCTAACCTGGCCAGGAAGGTGATGGGTCTGCTATTAGAGGAAAGAAACCATACCCTAAAGGAGCTGAAGGTCCCAGACAATATGTGCCATCAGGGGTCAATAAACTCTAAATGGGGCTGTAACCTCAGAAGGCTGCATCAAGGGGAGTAGAATATAAATTGAAATTAGGGAGAGATTATTGCTGTGAAAGCACTCTCTTTGATGTGGGCACCCAGGCAGATGGTATTAACGTACTGCTAGAATAGCTCTTGAAAACAAGGGAAAAAGCAATGGTCCACAATAAGTAAAAGTCAGACAACCATGCTATATTATAGAACAAGAAATCAAAAGGCTCAAAGAAGTGGGCATGAGATAGATGGAAGCTGGAAAACCTGCCAGCAGATAACATTCTGCAGGAGGCCAGGAGGACACTGTATTCACCAGAGTGATGAGGAATGTACTGATAAGAGCAGCAGCAGCAGCAGCAGCAGCAGCAGCAGCAGCAGCAGCAAGGAACTCGGCAATGACTGTTCTCTGCAGGCTGGGCTGACCATAGCAGATGCTGTTATAGAACTGGGCTCCCTGAGAGCAATGAAGTTGAAAGGAAATAGTAAACATAATAGAGGCCAAATGGCAGCACTTAACTGCCAGAAACAAGATAAGTACAATAATTGTATTGAGCAGCAAAATTGGAGTGGCAGCCAGAGGCACTTGATATTCAGGGAGCTAGGGAGTGGTTAATAGAACATGGCATCCGTAAGGGCAAAGTAGATGGGCAGCTAACAAGACTATTTCTCAATCTGTATAGTCAAAAGAAACCAAGACTGTTTGATGAGTGGCTAAGGGCAACCATCCAATAAAAACTTGTGATCCCTTGCCCAGTTTCCAGAATTGAACCACTTTTCAGATCTTCTGCCTTTTGACTGAAGGAAAGTCCAAATACCCAGAAAGAAAGATCTTACAATGCCACAGCAAGTATGTAAGGTAATGATTGTTTGGCCTTCAAAGAGTCTTATGGCCACTTATGCAAGTAAACATAACTGAGGAAAAGGGGATGTCCCAACACTTTGAAACTGGTGGATACAGAGTCTATAATGACATGGATACCTGAGGAAGTGAAGCAGCATCATGCCTCCCATATTAGAGTAAGGATATATGAGAGACAGATATTAGAGTTGGGCATGAGAAGGTTCAATCACAAGTAAATTGCACAAGCTCATGATTCAAATCCCATGACATTTCACTCTGTTGCACCACCTATAGTTCAGCTGTTGGAGGAGAGAAAAAGCCAAGCTTTGTTCACAAATGCTTGCTATATGGATGCAAACTAGAAATGAACTTCAGAGTTCTCATTGCCACTCAGCTGTGACTCTCAGTGACAGCAATGAGGGGAAATCCTCCCAATGGACTTCAGGTGATATATCTGGTCACCCACTTTGTGAAATCCATACAGACTTATGGACAGAGGCCTTCCTCAACCCTTTAACTAATGACTTGGCTGGTTGGTTAGTAGCCTAAAAGGAGAGGAATTAAAAGATGAGGGACAAGAAAGTCTGAGAAAGAGGAATATGAAACTGGGAATGAAGTGTGAAGATTTTGGTATCCATGTAAATGCCCACCAAAGAGCATTCACCATGAAAGAGGCACTTTATAGTATAGCAAACAGAATGACTTGATCAGTTGATATTAGACAGACTGTCTCATTAGCCACCCCACTGCTGGTATGATGGGCATATGAACAGAATAATCATGGTGGCAGGAAGAGAGGCTCTGCATGAATCCAGCTTACAAAAAAAGCTGACTTATCTATTGCTTCTGCTGAATGTTCAGACTACCAGGAAAAGAAATTATTGCCAAGCTCCTGATGCAGAAGCATTCTTCAAAGAAACCAACTGACTACATTGTGGTGCACTAATTACATAGGACTCCTTTCTCCAGGAAAGTGCCAACAATCCATCTTGAAAGAACCAATACATTCTCAGGGTATGGGTCTGCCTTTCCTGCCCATAGAGGTTCATCCAGCATCACTATCTGAGGGCTTACCTCATGTTTGATCCAGTAACACAAAATCCCATATAATATCACATCATTCCAAGGAATTCTCTTAAAACAAAAGGGGGAATAGTAGTGAGCACATGACCATGGAATATGTTGGTCTTGTCACATACTATACCACTCAGAGGCTCTTGACTTTGTAAGGTAAAAAAACAGCCTTTGCATGTGCTGCTAAAAGCACCACATTAGAGATGTTGCTTAAGGATGGGATGTAATCCTTCAGGGTGTAGTGAATACCCTCAGTCAAGGAGTATTATACTGTACTATGTCTTCTCTCTGTAGAAAACATGGTTCAGGATAGGGATAGAGGTAGCCCCACTCATCATCCCAGCCAATGACCCAACCAGGGAATCTATGCCTTTCATCCCCACAACTACAGCCTCTGTGGATCTAGAGATTCTGTTTCCAAGAATATAAATACTTCCACCAGGGATACTGCAAAAATTCCATTAAATTTAAAGCTATGGCTGCTCCCCAGGCACTTTGAACTTCTTGTACCAAGAGATCAACAGTCAAGGAAAGGCATAACCATTTGTTCAGGGGTTATTTACCTTGGTCATCTGAAGAAAGTTGGGTTGTTTTTACACAATGGGAACAGAGAAGACTATTGTTTGGCACCCAGGAGGACCTGTGGGGTCCCCCTTGATAATTCCCTAACCAATTGTAATAATAAATGGATAAGAGTAGTAGAATGGCTTGAGAAGAGTTTGAGAGCCAAGAGCTCAGATCCTTCAATGATTAGAATCTGAGTCACCCACCAGGTAAGCCACCCGGACCAGCAGAACTGCTAGCCAAGGGAGAAAGAAATATACAATGGGCTGTAGAGGAAGGAATTGATGAGTGTCAGGTGTCCCTGAGAACAGCTGCATCAACAAGCACTGTAGTTCGTCACATTAAACTTTCTCTTGTACATTTCCCTAGGAAAAGAGGCTGGCCAGAATTCTAAAGGAATCTGTTCCAAGAAAGGATAAAATTTTATAAGAAACAAGTGGGTCTTAGAGGTGCAAAGAGTAACTTAAATAGATGCTATGATATAGCACCAGCTTCCCCCATTCAGTTCTCCACTCCTCCAGCTTCTAGGACTGGTAGCTGCTGACTGCTAGCAAGTGAGTCCTTCTCCAGAAACTGCCCTTGGCTAAAAGGAGATGCCTCCCTAAAGTCATGCCTGCTCCCTGAAGGCCATTCACAGCCAGTGAGTGGTGAGCACAAGGACACAAAGGCTCAGTCCTTATTCACCTAATTTTGGTACAACTCTAAAGAAGCCTTCAGACTCCAAAGTTCCCCAGGATTAGCTGAGGCCCTTGTTGCAATACTTTATAGTACAACTTCTTCCTCAGCCCAATCTTTTTTCTCACCCTCTTATGGGGGCTGAGGGTACTCCCTGGTAAACTTCCTATACACAAATGTCCATCTTTGGGGCATAATATGAAAAATGATATACATAAAAATCCTAAAAATAATATTCATACACATTGACCCAGTAGCCACATATGACATAGTCTAAGGAAATAATGAGAGATGGAATCAGAGTTTTGAGTTTACTGTTGTGACATAATTTTAATATTATAAATAATCTAAACATTCAATAAGAGGAGGATAAGTAAAATAAGGGTATAAGATTCTTTAAAGCCATCACACTTCAGTTTTTGAAGAACATATATTGATGTAGGAAAGTGTTCACAAAATGATTTAAGTGAAAACAGCAGGATACAAAACTATATAACTATAAATGATTCACAAACATATTACTTAAAGATCTGTCATGTGTAGGAGAAATCAGATGACCCAATGGTAAATATGTGAGGAAAATCCAAGAGAATAGTTGAAATTTTTTTAACTGAGTAAAATTCTATCTCACAGCCAGACTGATTTTTAGATAAAATAAAAAACAGTTCCTCATCACTGGATATTTCAGGAATAGCATAAATGACCCCTTGGCAAGATGAGGTGGAGTGAATTTAGTATTAGTTTAAATTTTTACCTTTGGCCCTCTGGAATTCTTATTCCACAGTGGGTAAATGTCTTAGAGAAGTGCGGGTTTGGTCTATTTTCCTTTGCTTTCCCTTGGTTTGCTTTGCTCTACTTGGTTTTTTCTCAGTTAACAATTTAATTCTTGAAGATTTCTGATTTCTCTGGTTTACTTTGACAATTCAGTGAGAAGGAATTTGCTTGATCATTCTCACCGCAAAATCCGACAGTCTTCAGAACTTTATCACAAGCATTAGACAAAAAGAATTCAAAGATTTTAAAAACTCACTTAAGATTGTACCACCAAGGTAGGAATAGGCAATAAAAAGGAGTAACTCAGCCTTGATATTAAGAGAGAAGGAGAGCTTTTTAGAAATAAGATTTTATATTTAGATAAACTCATTGTGATGCTAAATCATGTTTCATGTTTAAATAATCCCTTGTGTGTAATTCTCTCACTTGCAGCAGAGCCCAACCACACCAAAGCAGTTCAAAAGATCTGACCCCATTCCTTTGCCAAGCCCCTGACATTTTCAAGGTCTCAATAAAAATCAAACATTCTCATTTTTCCAGTTCCTTACCCCTACCTCAAAATAGTTCAAACACCTAGAATAAATTATTTGAAGGTCTTGAGGAGTGAAATTTAAGGCAGACACACCATCTACAGCCACTCTCCACACTCCCGGGATTACAACATTTGCAGAAGGAGGAAACTACATTTACATTCCAAAGGTAGATGAGCCCTGTCTTCATTTGTCTGCTTTGTGTCCTTCCTTCAGCGAGAAGTGTCAGCCCCTATCTGTTTCTGCCTTGCTCCTTTTCAGGGATATCCTAGCCTGGCTATAAATGAAGGGTCCCTCAAAGCAAATAGGGCCCGTAATTTTGTGTTCTCACTAAGTTACCAAAGTGTGCTGGCAGCCTTTCCTTTCCTCTTCTCTTCATTTTCTCTATAAATGAGTAAAATGTAAGAATATCCTAAGGGGAATCAGTTGGAGAACTAAACAAGACAAAGGGACCCTAAAGTAACTGCATGGTAAAACAAGAAAACTAACTGAAAAAAGAAAGCAGTGCAGTGGATTTAGTTCCTCTCCATTCTGTCTATAGAACTGGAAAAATCTCTTTGATGATAATTGAAGAAAACTCCATGTGGTACCAGAACACCTGCGTTCATTCAACAAATATTTCTGAAACACTTGCTCTATGTCAGGCACTGTACTAGATGCTGGAGATATATAGACCTTGACCCTGCCCTTATGGAAGTCATATCCAGCAGCTCAGAGATTTACTGGAAGATTGTCCTACAACAGCTGGTAGGCTGAATAATGATGTCGGACACAGCAGTGCGCATTCATCCCTTAGATGTTTCCGAGAGTGCTGTGAAAGGGAAAGCCAGCCAGAAGCATCCTGAGGAAATAATTACCTAAAACAACTCAAGAAAATCTACAGAGCTTCCCCTG
Source organism: Macroglossus sobrinus (assembly GCA_004027375.1). Lineage (NCBI taxonomy): Eukaryota > Metazoa > Chordata > Mammalia > Chiroptera > Pteropodidae > Macroglossus > Macroglossus sobrinus. Next base: position 1,828,626 of record PVKZ01000061.1, on the reverse strand, counting down.
TTTCCCCCGCCTCTTCTGCCAAGCAGGAAGACAATATTAAATTGGAGAGAGTAGATGTTAAGAACACCAAAAAAAGTGTTGATATCAGCTTAAGCAACAGCCCTGGGCGCTACTGCGGCCCTGTGCAAAACCGCAAAGCAGGCAAAGTTGGCCTTGCAACTGTCCCAACTTTTGCCTCAATCTCCCAAACACTACGTGCACTTAAGCTGTCTTAAATATGCCCCAAACCCTCCTATAAGCCTAGACATGCCGTTAGACTAGCGTCTGATTAAAAATGTATATGAGGTTTAATCTCAAGGATGCCTCAGCAGCCCCTGGCCAATCCTCACGGAGACAGGCAGAAGAGGAGTAATGGAAAAGGCATGGGTTTGGGGCCAGACAGATCTGGTTCTTCACCCGAGTTTCACCGTTTACTATTTGTGACCGCGTGCAAGTTACTTCACCTCTTTTAAACTTCAATGTTCTTGACCATAAAATGTAGATAATAATGCCTACTCGAATACATTTTGAGAAAGATTAAAATACAAACAAGCTCTTCTCTTGTTAATCTATCTTTCCCCATCTTGTAAGGGGAACCTATAAAGCTCTGCAAAAATAAAATTAAAAAAAAACATTTGCAGAAACCCTATCCTGAACAGGGAGCACCACCTCTGTTTGCTGTTGTTGGTTGCCTTGGCGGGGATGTGGGACAGGGACCCTGGTGCAAAGTACAGAGATCTAAGGGATCCCCTTAGCCTCTGGGAAAAATGTGTAGAAGAAGACATCAGTACTAATAATCCCCCTAAGAAGAGACTGAAAAGCCAAGTGTATTCTTAATTGCTTCAAAAAGCTCTGTGTTCTAAATAATCTGTCCTGGAAATAATGAAGAGAGGAAAGATAGGACTTGGCGTTATTTATACAGGTGAAGTTATTGGAATTCACAGTCCTTTACCTGGCATTATCTTGGGGCTGGCCTCCACTGCTACTTCCTGTATAAAGTAGAAACCCTGCCCCACATCCAACTTTAACTCCCACTGCTCTCTGTCAGGCAGCCCATGCTCAGTTCCAACTCAGCCAGGTCCTCCCTGCACCATGACCAGCTTCTGCTTTCCTGCCTCTGTATTCATCCTGCTCTTCTCCCCACCTAGAAAGCCCTCTTTTCATGTTTGCCTTTTACCTTCCTCACACACTCACGTTCCAGCTCAAACAGACCCTTCTCTAGTCAGGGAGAGGTAATAGAGCCCAGGATCCACATCAGGGCCTCTGAAGCCAGTCAGGGTTGTGGTCTGGACACTACAGACTTGAACTGCTTCTAGCCAAATGTGGCTCACAACCAGCTTTTGTTTTAAAACTATGTATAGAGTACAGATCCCACCCAAACTTAATAAATTTGGGAACACCTTGGGGCCAGGGGGTGCCTGGGCATCTGTATTTTTTTAAAAGTTCTACCCTGGATTCTAATGTGCCACCCTAACTAAAAACCACTGCTCTCAGATAAAGATTTTTCTAAATATAGAAATTATGACCATGGTATTATTTCAAAGACTCTACAAATAGAGGTAATGGAAAATAACACAAAAAGCAGTAGTTGGACAACCTGAACATTTACAAATCAAAGGGTCAGGTAATAAGTAGTTTGCGATGTTCAAAGACCTGGGTAAGAAACTGGTGAAAGGTTTCATTATTTCTCAGAATTTATTGGCGAGCAGAAGGCTGGAAGGGAGTGGAAATTGAAAATGTCTGGACATTTCTCCTGAAATTAACAAGCACCTATAGGTCTGTAATTAACCAATAAAGGATAGTTGTGGTTAAAATGATTTGTAAATACATCTAGAACAGTGGAACTCTCAAGCACTAAGCAAAAGAGCTTGCTTAAGGAAAAAATAATGCAAAACAACATGATATCTTGGTTTTTGTTTTGGAAAGAGTAACCATATGATGAGAAAAAAAAACAGCCAATGTTGCATTTTTGGACTTGAATCGAAGCATTTTCTACAGCATCTCATGAAATTTAAATGCTAACATGATTCAGATTGGCAGAGAAAGTAAGTCACATGGGTTAATACTAACAAAAGGTTATGAAGGAAAGGTGAGGCTCTCTGGCAAGTCTTTGGCAAAGAAGAAGAGGTGTTTAGCATGGTGCCCTGAGGTCAGTGCTTGCTCACTTTAGGCTTAATTTTGAATTCTAATTAGCAAAGTGAAAGAGAGAACAAAAGACCCCCTGAAAGAAATTTGAAAAAAGCTTGCGAAAGGGAGTTGTTGGCAAGCCCCAAGGAGAAGAGAGATTGAGGTGGATGAGTCCACAAGTTTAACCTATGGACAAAACAGAAAACTGAGAGTATTTATAAAAAGGCAAACTAGCTTATTAGATGGATGTTAATCAGAACCTCTTATGCTGCAGAAAGAAAAGCACCCAGACCACAAAAAAAAAAAAAAATGTCCAAACTAACAGGGGTAAATAGGGACAGCATCCCACCCAGTGCGGAGGTCAGGCTGTGTAGGACCCAGCAGGCCTGCCACATCCCTCCCCATCCCATCCAGCCTTCAGATCAGTATCAGCCCGAGTATGCTCAGTATATTGATTACCAACTATAGATGGTTTCTTTTCAGAAAAATTAAATGTTACAAGAAATGTCTATTAGCCAAATAATCCACTACAAGACCTTTTCCCTAACCACTGCCATGCTTTGATCAGCATCTGCAAATAGCCAAAATCTAAAAATAGTTTCCATACCTCTATAGTGGCCTGATTTAAGAAGAATAAAAGGGGAGGCTGGGTTGCTCTGTCATGAGAAGAAAGGAATTTTCAATAGCCACCAGGTACTGAGTGCCTGCTATGGGTCTAGTCCCATATTAGACCAGTGATTCTTATTGTTCCATTTGATGACAGTGGCTAAGTTGTGAGGCCGTTGTTGTACTTAGGACCTGGAGAAGTTAAGCAACTTGTGTGAGGATATACATCTAGTGAGTACAATTGTCTGTATTTGAATTTGTGTCCCTCAGGCTCCACAATCAATGCTCTTTCCCTCTGTCATACAGACACGCACTGTTATCTTTAAGAGAGTTTCTCCCCATTTTCTTTCTAGCCTCAGATCTGCCTCTATAGCCTTGAAAATATTGTTGGACAGTGTTAGCACACAGATCCTTTTACTGTGGCCCCACCAATAAGCAAGCCCCTCCTTTATGTCTGTATTATGTCTGTTTCTACCAATCTTGCCCCTGTAGGTCACTACTGAGCCAGAGAGGGCAAAAATATTCTTCTTCTGGGCGTGCCCCTACTCCTAAGAAATACTTCATGCAGAATTCTGTGCTTTTGACTTCTAGTGAGTCAACCTCTGGCCCAATAGGTCAAGAATCAGGCAGAAAGGAATGAAAGGTGCCATATGGTAGCCAAGCATTTAAAAGGACAAGGAAAAGCGGCATCCTTTGAGAAGGGGAAAAAAACAAAAACAAAAACAAAAAACGAGCTGCGAAGAGTACAGATGTGAGAGCTAGAGTATCTGGGTGTAAATCCTGGCTCCAGCACTTTCTATGTGAGTCTGAGCAACTCTCTGCTTCAGGTTCCTGATCAGTAAAATGTATTGTAGTGGCAAAGCACTTAGAAATGTTCAATGGTGCTAAACAAACAAAAATGTGGCAGAGGCAGATACCAGCATCCTCAAAATGTATTCACAACATTCCTAGAAGACTTTTCATATACTTGCTTCTCTTGTTTACCCCTCCAAGGACTATTCTTTGTTTCTCCTTTCTCGTGTAGACTAACATGCCTCTGAAGTTGTTCTTGCAACTACTTACCCTAAATAAGATGAGGGATAACAAATAAACAAAGCATACACTGAAGTTGGGTGGCTGCCAGTGTTGTGCTTCTTTGGGCTGAAAGAAGGAAGGGATTGTGGGCTAGGATGAAGGAGAAATGATCATGAAATTTTATTCCAAAAGGTTTAATCGACAATAACAGATGCTTCTTCTAACTGATAAGTCTTTAATGTTTTGGACCTCCTGGGCAAACTGAGACGCTGCTGAGATGTTGAGAAATTAAACCTGAACACAGAGTGTCTGAACCCAAGCAAAACACCGATGAAGAAGTCCAAATGAGCCAGTTTTTCTCCCCACCACGTCTCACCATCTATCAAAATCTCTCAACTGTGACAACTGTCACTACTGCTGCTGTCACCCCCGCTGCCAAAACACAAAGTGAGTGTGTTTCTGCCACAAAAGAAAGAGGATTGGATGAGGACCTTGCTTGCTCAGTCGCAGGTAGGGCAGTTTCCACATGAAAGGGTTTCCTAGCACACAGCCTCCAGCATGAGAAGTGATAACGGCAGGAGACTCCAATAATAACACATACTGCTTTGCTACAGCTACCGGCCCCAAATGCAGCTTTGAGTGCCATAGCTAGATTTCTTGAGATTTTCTAATATCTAGAACAGAGTATGCTCTCAAAACATATCTGTAGAATGAAAAAAATGGAAGCATACATGCAAGGCAGTGTCTGAGCCACTGTAACCCACTCCCAGAGAAGATGGGGGAAAGCATTTTGCTAGACAACATATACAATAAAGAGAGGCATGCCAGGATGGTAGAAAGAAAACCAACCAGACTTGGTATCGAGCCTCTAGACTGGGTTGTGAAAGAATTTCTCAAATCCTAGAGCTCTACTCCCCAAGAACTAGGATTCTGGGTTGGGGCCTAGGAATTTGCTTTTTCTAACAAGTTCCACAGGTGATTTTAATCCAGGTTGTCAGTGGTTCGCACTTTAAGGAACAACTTCTCTTGGTCTCACTTAACTGACAGCCTTACCCTGAGCTTCAAAGATTGATCAGAGTCCTGGCCAACTTTTCCCCCAAAGGAACTCTTTAGCCTCTCAAAAATTAATGAACGCCACAGCCTCCAAGACTTAAACGCAGATAGAAATGTTCCAAAAAGAATGGCATGTAAACCCATCCTTTAGCAAATGAGCCCCAGGTCAACAGGAGAGGAGTTTCTGGTGATGCTGAGTAGAGAGAAATACTATCTGAACCACAGCCCATGCCCCACTAAAACTTCTGTCACATGAAGTAAGTGCCTTCTGCAAAACAGCATGTGTCCCTTGGAGAGAAAATTCCGGAAAAATGTAGAGATTTTATTGTCTACTTTTAGAAAGAGGAAAGGGTCAATCCCTCCTCCATTATTATAAAATATGGGTAAATTGAGAGCTCAATATCCTGTAAAATATCATAAAAGTTTACTTCTATGTTATTACTGGCTTAATTCTAATGTCTTCTTAGGAGGAATAAAATTCCTCTGAATACTCTGACAGAGAGAAAAATAACTTTAGAGTTGAAGGATGTTCTGTTATTGAGCCAACTGATCTAGGAAGGGTGTGTCCTTGAAGGCTCAAGTCTGAGACTGGAAACAACCCCTCCTCACCCAGACCAGGAGTTCAGTGTCTCATCAGGTGTGTGCAAGTGAGAGAAACCAAAAACAGGACTAAAGAGGAACTGGTGAGTTTAGTTCCCAGCTTACTAAAGTGAAATGTAATCGGCACGCTGTATCCAGGTGAAGGATCCAGAAAGACAATGCTGGGTGCTCCACCTGGAAACTGCCGGAATGCAGTCTGTCAACACTGGGCTCCCCTCACTGCAGAAACCCGGTGCCCCACCTTTTTCTAAACCAAGACTCTTTCCTGTTCTGTTCTCTTCTGTGAGCATTGTTGAGTGCCTAATGGATACTTTGGGAAGTGAGGTAGAACAATCCCTTCTGCCTACTGTATGCATTGCAGAGCAGCATCCAGTCTCATACTTGAGATAAGAACACAACTTTAAAGTTTCTCATGGCATTTTAAAGAACGATGCATGACCAGAAATTTAATTTACAAGATCTGAAAAGCACAAGCTACTTACAAATGTATTGTATCCCCAAAGTTTCTTTTAAATTCATTATTCAGAGGTCAGAACACATTTCTACAAAAGGACAGTGGTCATCAGGTACATAGTCCAAACCTAATGAACTCACAATGCAGCTAAAATCATACATACAATGAATGAAAACAGGGAGAATGTTTCTGCTGCACTATTATAATTAACTTAAAAATAAATTAAACAAAAATATTTAAAAGAATTGTTTTTAACTTCGGAAAATAATGTTTCATTAGAATTTGATGAAAAGATTTTTGTAGAGAGGATGAGGAAATCTGTACTCAGGAAGACTTTAGATTTTTATCCCGCATTCTTTTAAAAAATGAAATTTCTTTTTTGAAAAATAGTGCATGTTTGTTATGAGAATTTTGAAAACTACATTAAAAATTAAAGCTAAAAATATTGATTATGTATGGCCAACATAATGTAATAACTGTTAATATCTCATTATATTTCTGTACAAGTTTTTTTATTCTAAACATATGTGTATATTTTTAATTGGAAAATATAAACATTTTTATAATGTACTTTTTCACTTATTTACTATAAATTTGTTCATTTTATCACTATCTCATCAACACTGTATATTAAATTTCTTCTTAATTCTTATCAAAGTGATCAACCAGAAATTATATCTCCTCTTAATTTTCATTTATGTAATTACTGTTGAGAGTGGTCTTTGCTTTCCTTCATTTTAATGGCCACTCATACTTTTTTACATATAAATTATCTTTTGTGTCTTTTTTTTTAACTACTCCTAGTTTGTTGTTGTTGTTATTGTTGGAAAAAATGTGAATATAAAATATTCCTTGGTTCTATATTTTCATGATTTGTCATTTTATTTTGATTTGGTTCATGGTGTTATTTGTCAGATAGAATTTAAAATTTTTATATCATCAATTTATCCATGTCTTTTCAATTTTTTTCCTATGTTTTTAAACATAGAAACTAATTCCCTACTTGATTCAATATTTGTTTTCTTACTACAAGTTGATATATAATTTAATTTTTATATTTTGAAAAGATAATACATTTACATGATTAAAAGGCCAAATCTCTAGACATAGAGATACACTACACACAGAGGTCTTGCCTCTACCCATTCCTTCCTTACTCCATCACCTCATTCCCTGTAGGTGACCATTTTTATTAATTCTTATTTATCCTTCTAGCACTTCTTTCTGCAAACTTTAAAACAATTTTTTATTTGATCCTTCTAGAATTTGTGCAGGGTAATATATTTTGAAAAAAAAATAGTTTTTTCCAATAAATTTTCTAATTGGTTATGGTTGATATCAAAGAAAACTTGATTTCTGAACATCATTTTCAATCACATTTTATTGACTAAATCAAGTTATATAACCATGCCTGGCTTCAAAAATGGCATAGAAATTCAATCCTGCTATTTGCTCAAAAGGAAGACAACTTGACAATATGGATGTACAGCACTAACAACCATACCACTCTAAAGCACACAGAGGCCCTGCTCTGTGGTTTACATTAGGCTTAGCAAAGCATTGTCTAGAAGTGGCTATTCTTTGTCTGTTCTCCCTTGGAGCACATTCTTCATTTCAAACCCAGCTACTTTTTGCCAGCCCAGAACTTTATTAATACTGAACAAGTGCCCCATTTTGGATGACACTTCTGAAAGCATGCTCCTAACTACCAGAGGCTTTCTTCATTGTGGTTGGTTTAACCTGCATCCAGAAATATCTGGTTTGTACCATTTTAATTTTATACCATTTTTGTTTTATTTTATTTGATTGGCACTTAAATGTTATGACCAACACGGCCCAGAAAAGCCTTTCCAGCATGCTCTGTGGGGATGTCTGCCCAGGTTTCAATACATCAAGCACTGTATTACTCCCAAGCAAGGTCTTGGCCTCTCAAAAAATAAGCCTCTGAATCTGTGAAAATGGTATATAATTAAATCTGTCAATTATTTGGCTCATCATAGATCTAAAACTATGTCCCACCTCAATTTACTTGCATGTGCGAATAGTGAAAGATAGAACTTTCTCTGTAAAGTGAAGAAAAAAGGAACAAATCTAGTCACACTATCAAGAGCTACACTTTAGATAATGTGCTTTATGAAACAGCAGTCCCTTGGGATGTTAACTGGTGTTCTGAAAGGGTACAAGGGATCTGTGGTCATGTGAGTAACTCTGGATTAATAAATTTAAACAAGTTTCATTACTACAGACTTTGCTATATCTTCAACATGATGTTAACATGCATTCTGAATCTCTGAGGCAATCTTAAATATTCATTTAACTGTTTCTCAAAGTTATTTAATCACAGAACCCTGTTTCTGAGAAATGTTTTGTGGCGAGTATTTTGAGGAATCTACTGTAAAGAAAAACACAAGTGCTTAGTTGAGGAGACAAACTTATTTAAAATTAGCACGTAAAGGGAAGACCAAGGTTTGGGTCATAGGAAACTAAAGCCTTGCACCTGTCATGGAGCCCATTTCTCCATCTGGTCACTAAGAGAGAGTTGTCATTGAAAGGGACACTCAGCACCTGTGAGTACCTGCAGTAAACGGACCCGAGCCAGTGTGGTCATGTCAAGGTGAGCGAAGTGTAGCTATTTCCCCATTATCTCACTGCCAATCACAATTAAACCAAATCTTGGACCAAATTCTGTTCCACAAACAGACATTTATGAAATAAAATTTATTAACAGTTCATATGGCAAGTTTGGTAAGCTCGGAGAAGTCCCAGTTTTCTGTCTTGTTAGGTGCTCTCTTGACCACCCTAAATGAAACATTTCCTCAAGGCAGACATGACAACATTCCAGAAGCAGGATTCCTGGATGCCTCATGGTCCACATCAGACAACTAGAAATCCTTCAACTAAGTGGCCGGACACAGGACTATTTAGGAATCAAGTCAGGCACTGTCCCTACACAAAAGGCTGCAGGCTTCACTGGACTCTTCTGCCGTCTTCATTAAATGTTATGGATTGGCTCTACTGTTTTAGCCAATCTACATATCTATATCAATTTGCTAGCAATGCTTTAAAAAATACCATAGACTTTGAGGCTTAAACAACAGAAATTATTTTCTCACAGCGCTGGAGGCGAAAAGTCCAAGATCAAGGCGTCAGCAGGTTTAGTATTTTCCCTGAGGCCTCTCTCCTGGGGATGCAGACACCTTCTCCCTGTGTCCTCACAAGGTCTTCTCTTTGTGCACGCACATCCCTGGTTTCTCATTGTGTGTTCAAATTTCCTCTTCTTATAAGGACACCAGGCATGTTGGATTAGGGCCTACCCTCATGACCTCATTTAAGCTTAATCATCTCCTTAAAGGCTCTATCTCCAAATACAGCCACATTCTGAGATATTGAGTCAACATATGAATTTTGAAAGAACGCAATTCAGCCCATAATAATATCCTAAATATTGATTTCATCAAAATGTCATCTCATATCTAATGTTCATTTTGCTAATTCAAAAGTCACTAATTTTCACAGTGAAAACCCATTTTTTATTTTTGCTATGCTAATTAATAAACGCACTTGTTTCTTTATATCTCTACCCAGTCAGGCGCAAGAGCACACAATTGACAGAGCCTAGCAACGAGGGAGATTGAAGTAAGTGTCCAGTTTTTACATTGGGAAGCAAGACCATATAATTGGGCTCTTTTTTACAGTAACTGCATTCCTCTCTATTTTTCAGCATATGTGGTGCGACGTTACATGTATGTCAGCTTCAACGCTAGAGGCAGCCAGTTTCCTCAATAGAGAACCTACACTCGAGGGTTAGTTAAGGAGCAACACTCAGGAGACTACAGCCAATGCTCCAGCTATCTGTAAACTGAGTAGTGTCTTTACTGGAGCAACTTTGTGTGGGATTCGGCCGTATTTCATTATTTCAAGTGGTCCTCTGCTTTCCAGAGGGTCTGCGAGTTACCTCGCAGATAATTTTTATAATAAATCCCTTTTCTGCTTAAACTAGCCAGAATTCATTTCTTTGCAGTCAAATCATCTGACTGATACAGTTACCAATCCTTGGATTTTCAGGAAGCATGTATATTAAGTACAGTGTATATAGCGTATAGCATTTTTAGAAAACATACGTAGTAGAGTGGTCTCATCTCACACACAAGTAAATCACTGGTTGACCAATCGACCTGCCTACATTTAGATGTATGAGACCTAAATTGGGGGGTGGTGGAATTAGAGAATCATGTACTCTCAGAACTAGAAGGGACTGTCATAATCATCTAAAGCAGATGAAGAAACAGAGTCCTAGAGAGAAAGCCTTGCTGAAAGTCACACCTGTTTTCATTCCTACTGCCAACAGGATGTTTTAAAGTAACTCCTACAACTCATTCCATAATTCTCAGAGCCTAAGGATTATTTTTATTTACATTTAATTTCTAAACCTATCAATGTCAGTCTGGAAGATGGATACAGTATGTTTTCTTAGTTGTTGGGGCTGTGACTTAGGAAAGAACAATTTTCTATTTCTGTTTAGATGCACAGTCCAAGGTGGTGGAGAGAGCAATAAGAAAAGGAAACACAGCTGGGACTTTGAGACACAGCAGAGCCAACATGTGCTACCTGTGCAACCTTTCACCTTGGTATGGATCTCCCAGCCTCAGAGTGATTCACTGCAAGGTCATCTGGGCATGTTTTGCTCTGTTCCATCTCTGTTTCACTAAACAACTCAGCTAGGCTTTAGATCAGCATCTGTGAAGTGGCAGCAGAAGCTTCCCTGGTTGGAAGACCAAGAGTAGAATAAGATCCTCACATCTGAACCTAGCTCACATATCTTCCCTAACCAGATCAGGCCAACCAGGAGGAACACTGCTATTTTTTATGTATGTCATCTTTGGCAATTCGCTACTCCGGGTTTGCTGTTCAGCCATAACTGTGGTTGAAGTGTGTGTGTGTATATGTGTGTGTGTGTGTGTGTGTGTGTGTGTGTGTGTGTGTGTACATTTTAAACTGTTCAAATATATATATACACGTATGTATGTATATTGTCCTTGGGCCTCAACAAGGCATGTTTTTTTTAATTAAATGCATTTTCACAAAGAGTTGGTCTTAAAATCCTGGGAACTTAAAAATAGACAAAGACTATTTCCCAAGCCCTCCCCCATCTTTTGAATTTTAAGTGTTTTTGTGGGTGGGTATGGTTTTCTGGGGAGAAGGGAAAAGAAAGGAAGTATAGCATAATTAAATAGATTAAGAAAGAAAATAATTTAACTATTTCCCATACTACCCCATACTTTGAGATTTGCTCATGTTGATAATAAAGCTGATCTTAGACATTCATTAATTCATCTATTCTTTCATTCACAAAAGTTGACTGTGTACATATCAAGTTCAGGGCACTGTGCTAAGGGAAATACATAGGAAGGAGCCTGGAACATTTAAGAGCAGGATATTGATACACATACTAATTAAAGGTACTATAATTTGAGCTTCTGAGATTTTGGACTTAATAAAGCTCAGGAAGAGTGGCACCTATGTTGCTGGCAAAACTGCCAACAAGAGATATCATGCAGAACAATTCACAGTAAACTTCATCAGGCAAGGAATCTCAATTCATTATGCCCATCCAAGAAAAAAGTTAATTACTAGCTTCGGTTGATTGCTTTTCTGGTGCCACAGTATTATCTTAACACAGAAGGCAAAAGAAGGCAAGAAGGAGGTAAAAGAGCAATCCTTCCAAAATACACTCAATAGAAACAAAAACAAACACAGGTGTTCTTCTGTGGGGCCCTTGTGACTGTTCAGATCCTCTTGCCCTGATCCTGAAAGCAGTTAGTAGAAGCAAAAGTGGTGGCTCTGACTGTTAGCACATTAATTAGGCTTTCTTCTGAACCCAAAGGTTCAAGCCTTTTTGAACAGTCTTCAAGTCTCAGCTCAGACAACACCTCTTCAAGAAAACCTCTGTGACCTCTCAACTCGCACATATAACCAGTCCAGGCTCAGTGCCATTCTCAGTACTCCTACCTACCCACAGTTATCCCTCTCAGCTCAACCGCATTATCAGCCTTGTGTGTTTGTGGGTCCCACCTCCTCAATGGCCTGGTAGATATATGTCAGGTCTTTGACACATAATAAGTGATACATAATACATAGGTTATGAAATTTTTAGAGCATGCATTTAAGGAAAAATATTTTAAAAATACTCATTGTGTGCATTTAAATACTAAAAACTACATTAAGGGCAGTTTATATTTAGAAACAAAAAAAAAAATCTGGCATATAGTAAAAGATAAACAATGACCTATCCCACAGGGTATATGTAACCCATCACATCTTCCAAACTGTTAAAACAGAAGTAATTAGCTGAAAGGTAACCCTCAACTCTAACCACTAAAGGTATGGGATCCATTTACTTTTAACAGTGAGGAGCATTTCAGAACAGGATATTGACACACACATACACTAAAGGTACTGTGAGTTGAGCTACTGAAATCTTGGACCAATTAAAGCTTTAGTTGTTGGAGCTCACTCTTCAAACTTTACAAAATGATTTTACAGAAGGAACATGTGAGGTTACAATCAAATAAAATTTAGACACGTTAATCTGAAACATTAATTGCTTTATGTAATTATGCTACTATCTAGTAATTTGACGGTAAGCAATTCATATAGATTATCATAATAATTAGCACAGCTAGATTACACTTTCCTATCCCTGCTCCTGCTTAATTTATCCTTCTATATCTATAGAACTGTCAGTGTCTACAGTGTTCCTGATATGATGCACTAAATAATTCCTATTACACATACACACAAGCACAGGCATAAAAAAGACAAAATCCCAAGCTCCCTGGCACCAATCATCTGTCATCATTCAGGCAGTGCTCCCCATGCTTTCGCCTTCCTCAATCTCTTTCTTACACCCCTCCTCCAGGAGAGGATTCAAGTTAGGTGGGCCTGAAATGTATATATAATATGTAGTCTTATTTAAGAAATAAAATATAAAATTACAAATTCAAAATTAGGCCAAAATGAATGTTTATTTAAAGTGAGAGAAGTCACAACAAACTAAAAAAATACATTAATAAATACATAAACACCATAAAATCAAAAAAATAACAAAATATTTGTATTACATCCTTCTGTAACACTTTCCCACAGACTACCCTGTGGCTCCATACATTTCGATCTTTTTCCTCCTCCATCACACACATGGATCCAGTGTTAGACACCACAGAACATGTGTATTATTACTACCTCTAACTCTACACCTTCATGTTAGGACAATAGAAATACTCGTGGAAGTCATTCCAGTGCAAGGATAGCTAGTAGTTATTGCACTGTATGTAGAAGTGACTGCAAACCATATAAATATATCTTTCTGCTATACCCACTTAGTCAGATTCAAAAAATACCTGTAGTCACTCTGACTTTCCCACATGAAAAGTCTGACTAACTGAGGCAAGTTAGAATGGAAAAGTCAGTGAACTTAACCAGTTGTGGTTCAGATATCTTACTTTTGTAAATATTACCAAACACAAGACCACACAAACACATCCATAGGGCTCTCTAGGACCTTGGAAGGAGCCCAGGCACACGAGGGGCCCTGAAACTTGCTGTTCTATAAGCTTCTTGGTAAATACACTCTACCCTTCTCAGATACCTACCCTCATGGAATCCAACCCACAACATACTAGCTTCAACAGGGCCATGAGGCTCAAGGCCTGAGCATCATGCCTTAGGGAAGGACAGACAGTCTGACAAAGGAAACAGGAAGGATGATGTCATAAAGATGCCCTCTGCCTTCAAGTCTAAAGACAAAGAGGGATCAAGGGAGTGCTAAGAGTTCTGAGAGAAGTTGGGATTTTGAACTCAAACAGGTGGAATCCAGGTCATTGAATAATGATGAGCTAAATGCTTTACATGTGTTACTGCAGTTCATTCTCACTATAGTCTCAAGGAGAGGAGAAATGGAAGGAAGGAAGGAAGGAAGGAAGGAAGGAAGGAAGGAAGGAAGGAAGGAAGGAAGGAAGGAAGGAAGGAAGGAAGGAAGGAAGGAAGGAAGGAAGGAAAGGAGGGAAGGAGTGAGGAAGGGAAATGAAGGAGGGAAGGAAAAAAGAAAGAGAGAGAGAACAAAAGAAAAAAGAAAGCAGAAAAAAGGAGGAAGAGAGAAAGGAAGAGGAGAAGGAGGAGGAGGGGAAAAGAAAGAGGAAGAGATAAAATGAAGGAAGAAAAAGGAAAGGGGAAGGAAACAAGAAAAGAAGAAAAGGGAAAGAAAGAAGTTTCCTCCGTGTTCCACCTCTTCCCTGGGAAGCAGCGTTTATTTTTGGTGTCATAGTAAAATTAAAAGCTTTCTTCAGACTATACACTCATCCTCTTAAATTAGAAAGAGTGACAATTCTTTTGGCTCAGTTCTGCAAAATGCAAGTTGTCATGATCTCACGATTAAAAAAGGGAAAAGGGAAAAAAACAACCTCTCAAGATATCGATACGACTTAAAAGAAATGCCCAGTACCCCAGCCATTTGTTGCTGTCCACATTTCTTAGTGGCATGTGAGTCTTTCATCTAGACTTAAACTAGATGCCAATCTTCATGTCACATTCAACCTTCTTCACAAAATAGTGGGTTTTCTTTGTGTTTGCTTGTCTCACTCTTTAACCGACACTCATAATTTTCTTCCAGGGCAAAAACAGAAGAATTGGAAATATCACTTAATCTGGATTGCATGTATGAAGACAGTTCCAAAAATTTGAAAAATTATAATTTAGAAATGGGTGGCTTCAAGTGGCATGTTGAACCTCAGGAAGTTAAATTCTTTAGAGGAATGTATTTAACCTGCATCAGAAGCAGAGTTTCTCACGGAGGTCCTGGAAACACCATTGTTGCACAAATGTGCAGACTCTGACTTCCTTAGTGACAGAGACTTCTGGAATCACTCAATTCTAGATTAACTCCTAGTCCATGATATTAGTGAAGCCATTCAGAAAACATTTCACAGCCTATATCAGTAACATTCCAATACGTTTCAATCCTCACTTTTAGGAAATCCCTCATCATTTCCGAAACACTGCTATTGCTCCACATCCTTTGTGAAAATAACGAAATCAACACCTTTACAATCTCAATGAGAAGAAAAGGTACAGAATTAAGGCACATTCTTATACTCTGCAAGCTTACCTGTCTGTATTTTTTTTTTTTTCAGTTCTTTAACCATCTGTGTGGCTCCTGTACTTAACCAAGGTGCTCCCCGGGCCCTTTAGTTGCAGACAAAACAACCAAACACCTTACTCTAAAAAGGTGTTGGTCAGAGCTAGGCCGAAAGATTATTTCACCAAATATGCCTCTGGTTCCTTACAATCTGCTTAATAATCAAAGGGATTCTGCATCATACCCTTGGGTGGGTAAATCTTAAGTGACAGCACACTTCTAGAGCAAAGGACAATTCCAACCTCAAGGCAAAATGCAACATCCCTCTCAGGAACAGCAGTGAGTAAACTCAAAAGAGAGTCAGGGCACTAAGAGAGTTGAGACTCTGAGAGGGTAGAGAAGATGAGATAATGCAGGTCAGCCTTCAGTTAACAAGTTACATTCAGTTTCTTCTACTCTGTCTTCACCTCCTGAGTCTCCCACCTCTCCTATTTTCCTACCTTGGGCACATACTTTGCTCTTAACTGGCAAAATGGAAAGCATCTCTGCTGATTTTAATGTTAAAGCATCTTCTAAACCATATGAAGTAAATCTTGAAGAGCAGAAGGATATAAAGGGAAGGACTTTAACTTGAGGTCAGGGCACCTTAGTTGTTTTCTGGACTGCTGACAAATTCTATCGCTTGCCCTCTTTAAATCAACTTCATCTATTAAGTGAGTTGGACTGGATAGCTCTTTCTGGTTCAAAATCTTAGATTATTTTATCTTTGGAATGATTTTAGGACCTGGTGGAGCTAAAAGAAACTGGAGACAGGAGGTGTGATTCGGCCTTATCAAATTAAATCAAGTTGATGATTTCCCAGCTCCCATCCTTTTTTTATAAGGCTGCCTTTTGTAGAACCAAAGTGACTCCATCTTAAATACAAACCCTCCATTTTGAGCTTAAGAGGAATTCCAAGAAAAACCACCAACTGGCTAAGAGTCATTCCACCCAGCAATTGGCCAATCAGAGACCTCTTAGAAATTATCTAAAAATCCCACCTGCCAAGCTCTCTGTCCCAGTTTTTTTTTCTTTTTCTTTTTCTTCTGCGCGAAAACCTAAACCAATCCCCTTAAAGAATCCTGTAACGCCACTGCTGTACTTCCCTGCTTGTGGTTTTACCCTTTAAAAACCCTTTGAAACTGTAAGTCAGGGCCGACACTTCCACTGCTGAGTCAGTGTATTCGGCCCTGGCTCGAGCCTGCAAATAAACTACCTCTCGTTCTTGCATCGGTGTCGGCTCCTTGGTGCGCGTGGAGGCTCGAAGTTGGGTATAACACCTTTAAATATATGGCCTTTCTTGTAAGGTGATAAACACTTGAAAAGAGGAAGTCTCCACATTGGAATCCAAAGCAGCTCATATCAATGATGCCCCAGAAAGACATCGAGATAACAAAGCAGAAAAGTTGAATACAAAATAAATTCTGAGACTCTAATGTGAAAATAGTGACTTTAGTTGAAAATACTATATTGTATAATTGAAATTTTCTAAGACAGTAGAACTAAAATGTTCTTACAAAAAAAAGCAACTATGTGAGGTGATAGATGTGTTTATTAACTAATTAATTTTATGAGGGGAATCCTTTCACAGTGTATACATATATCAACTCATCACGTTGTACACTTGAAATATCTTTCAGTTTTATTTGTCAGCTATACCTCAATAAAGCTGAAAAAAAGAAATTGCACAGAGAGAAGAGTGATAAAAGGGGGGTCAGAGAGACAGATTTAGAGCACAGGCCTTTCCATCATCAACCATGAGTAATGCTTCCCCTTTACCCAAAGTACTGGCGGGCCTTTTAGCAAAAGCCGCATCAGGGTTTTTCATTATCATGTATTACATGGCTGTTCTCCACGTCCTCACTTCCTTTCTTGCTAATTCTCCCACTTCCACCGCGAGGCCCAAGCTGACATCTCACCATCTCTTTTTTCATCTTCTTGCCCTCACACTCTTGATTTCCTAGCAGGTCAATTTTCTACCTCCTTCACTCAGGATCAGCTCATCCTGGATATTCTGTTTTTGAACCCCTTGGACTATATCAAAGTTCCCCAAAAGAGGGCTACAAGAGTAAAGTCAAAAGAAATGCTCACTCTCACCAGTCAACTATGAATAGTGTTTGGGACTAGGCTGGCCTGCTGGCAAAGGGACAGGGAGGAGAGAGAATAGTGCAACTTTTTTGCAAAACATTTCAATAATATAAGTGAAGAGCATTTAAAACGTTTTTATCCTATGGCCTATTCTTATTCCTCTTATCCTAAAGAAATTGGAAGAGGTTCAAGCAAAGTATGAGGGAAAAGGCAATCCAGACAGGAAAAAAAGCTGCACAAGTAATGATGTATGTGACTCTAAGTAACAGAAAACATCAACAAATTGGCTTAAATAATAAGCACATATACAAAGAAACCCAGAAGTACAATGACCTTTAGGATAGGAAGATTTAGCATCTCAAAAACGTGGTCTAACACAGATTCCATCTTTGTTCCTCCTTCTCCAATATTGGTCACATGTTCTGTTTGGCTCCCCTAGTGGCCAACAGTACCAAACAACATTTATCAACCTTGATGACCAAATGAAGACAGAAAACCGCTGATTTCACATGGCTCTTTCTTAGAAGCAAGAAAAAACTTTTCCCACAAGCCTTTAGCAAACCTCTCATTAGCCAGAATTGGGTCACAAGCTAATGTCCAAATCAATCACTAGCTGGGAAGGAGGTGTGGGGCTGGAGAGTGGTAGAGAAGGTAGTTACTCTTAAACCAATAGTCTTACCCTTCCCACTGAGATCAATTCCCCAAGTGTATTGCTTCAATTCTGTGGCGGTGGGGAGGGGCAATATTTGGGAAGGACAATATTCGGAATCAATCACCATATCCACCCTAAGAGTTAAGGCATACTGCATGAAAAAGTATAGCTGGTTAGAGAAATGGTGATTAGTCCAGTCCAGTCCTTCTGTCCTATAGATTGATTTGAGCATAAATTGATTTGGAAATTCAAATATTAGAGATCTTCCCAAGCCCAAGCCTTTGGGTCCTTAAAATCTAGTCCTTACAGGTATGAAAAAAAATATTGATTTTGAAAAACTAGATGATAAAGAGTATAAGGTTCTGAGTTATGTGGCAAAGATAATATATGCTTCAAATTTTTCACAGAAAGAAGAAACACCACCACATAAAGCCGCAAGAGAACATCTCATGAAGGCAGGAGAGCTTGAGTTGATGTTTGATTAAAGGATAAGAAAAATCTGTTAGTAACTTTTCCCTGGCTCTGACCATGGAGGCAGCTAAATTAAAACAACTTCAAACCATGATCTAGGGAAGACAGAGGAAGTGAATTTATACTGTCTTCATTTTAGAGGTGCTGTGATTTGGGTCTATTCTAAAATACTATATTTTTGGTTGCTGTTCACATCTAAGAAATTTTCCTCTGCTGAACATTTCTAACGTGTCTTAAAATCCTTACACAAAATCACACCTCACCTTGCTGTTCTTTGCTAGATACACAAAATATTTTCTCAATTATCTTGCTCTCCTTAATCACACATGCTTATAGGTTAAGGATACACACACAAGAGGAACAATATCCGCTGCGTTAAAGATGTAGATTTTCTTTCCTCTTTTTCCCATTCCTGCTTCTCTCAAAGTTGCCCAGAGGTATTAAGGCTTCTGGGGAACATTTTCAGCTCATGTTGAGCTGCAGCAATATGGGTGGGTTCCTAACAGCTGCCCCGACACCCCCTCCACTATGATCCTTTTTTTCGCCACGACAACTGGAGTACTATGACTCGGGGGTGGCCTTCGTATTCGAGATAAATAACTCCTGCACCACTGTCATCTTTCTCTGACGAGAAAGCTCTTCCTGCCACCATATAGGTACCCTTCCTGTTTGCAAAGCATGTAGAGGATTAAAATGCTTCTCCTTGTTTTGTTGTAAGAAGCCAAGTTCCAAGAAAACTCCAGAGGCATTCCTACAGTCCCTTAGTCACGGAAGCATCTAGGCAGGAGGGGCTTTCCAGTGAACTTCTATTCCATCCACGTGGCTAAGCTAAGCCTAGGGGAGATGATCTTTTAATAAAAGGAGAGATGCACCCTGTTTTTGTGGACCTCTTCTGAACCTCAAGCCCTCAGCTGACCTGTATAAAATTGGCAAGTGTGCCACAAAAAGCAGGGGGCCATCAGTTGGCAGCATTCCTCAGAAAACTGTTCCTAAGTACCTACTACTATGGAGAATTAGCAAGTGACAAAATAAAAATCACCTTTCAAGGAGCAGATAGGATGCTAGGGAAAGAGAAGGAAGAGGAGGGACATGTATGGCTGCTGACTCTGGAATCTTCAGATCTGTTTGGATGAATCACCGCCCATGACTTCCATGACGGGAATCTGATTTATCATCTGATAGAGATTTATTTCTGTCCCTCAACATGTGAAATCTATCTGACTATCAGGTTTAGTTATTACTTAAGCAACAAACAAACATGTCTCTTAGGAACATACTTGTCATCTTCTAGAGGTACTTGATGTGTACTGAGTGACTGGAAAGCACTATCTCCGTAATCCATACACACACATGCACCTTATCACACAACACTCCCACACATGAAAAGTGAAATTGCTGTTTGATGAATGTAAACCTGTGGGTGTTTCCAGCAATTAGGAATCCTGCCAGGTGTAAGTACTAAGAAGGTAGGTGAACCCCAGGGCTTTCCCCAGCCTGTGGCTAAGATCCTTATTTGGTGAAGCTGCTACCTGTGCCCTGTGTCTCAGGGCCGGTGTGATAGTGCGTGACCACAGCAGGAGAAGTGTGGCTGCTGACGTTTCAGACCAAAGAGATGAATGGAATTCCAGGCAGCTGGAGTCATGCTGGCTTGGGACAGTGGCTTAGAAACCAGACTTCCAATGACAGAAGCTTTAAGTGGCAGCGCTCATGGCAATTGGTGCACCCACAGAAATATAACCCACACCTCGGTTTCAGGAGCCGAAAAATGAAAAGAACGTTTAGGGAGGAAACAAGGAAATAAAAATAACAGGCAGAGGGTAATTTATTATTCTATGGGTCTGTTCTGTAAATAGTTTAAGACCCTGGAGCCAGATGGTTCTGCAAATCCTCCAACCAGGAGTCACGTTAAGAAGCACGAGTGGGCACAAAAACTGTTTTTCAAGACACAATGTCAATTTTGGCTTGAGAGAACTGGATACGAGAAACTTTCCTTAACATTCCTGACTAGAAATTTGTCCTCGCTAGTCTCCTTGATCAGAATACGCATACCGCCCCCAAGCGGAGATCTGTGGAAGCTCTTTAGCTATCTGGAGAAGCGACTTTCTCCGGGGCTTGGGAGGCCAGCCCTGGAGAAAGTGTGTCCCGACTCGCAGCGGGAACGCAAGCTCTGTACACCGCCCCGCCAGCGGGCGCGACACCGCACTCACCTCCCCCAGTGGGTCAGGCGGAGGGCAGGCGTGCAGGAAGGGCAGGCACGGCGCGAAGCCGGGCGCGTGGTCCCCCACCCGCCTGGGTTGGATGGATGAGGGTCAACAAGTACGCGAGAGGGAACTTCTTTAGACTGGATCTCTCTTGGTCCCATTTACCCCCATCAGCCTGCCTTTTTTTCTTTCTTTTCTTTCTACCTTTCTTTCTTTTACTAATGGGCTCGGTCTCTAAGTGTGCACCCCTCAGCCATCGCCCAGGCATTCAAGGAGATGAGTATGTCTGAAAGTCGCCTTGGGGTCTTGGGTGGTTGGCCAAAACCCCGTCGCTGCTCGGGATGCTCAGCCTAAAGTCATCGGCTCGCGTGCTGCAAGAGCCAAAGTGCTGAGCCTGCGTGCGCCAGGCCGCGTGGGCGAGCACCCAATTTCCTGAGAGGTTACAGGGCTACACTGCCCCGACCCCCGCCTCCCCCTTCATTTTCTAGCTGGAAAGTTGTGCGCCCGGCGGCGCGGGGCGGAGAGAGGAACCCAGACTGGCCCCCCTCCGGCTTCCTGCCCGCCCGCTTCCCATTGGCCAGAGGAAAGCCCAGGAATGTGAGCGCCCCTTTAAAAGCGCGCGGCTCTTCGGTCTCGCCAGCCACTGCAGCGGAGCCGGCCGGCGATTTCAGGCACCCGGGTCCTCTCCCCGCGCCGCCCCACACTCCGGCTGCCGCCGCCTCCCCGGCGCACAGCGCTCTCCAGGACTCCGCACCCGTTGCTGCGCCCTCGCCGCCTCTCCGTGCCGCTGAGCCCGCGTGCTCACAGGTAAGGGGGTCTCTGGGCGGCCGCTGAGCACGAGCGCTGCCCTGGCCATCCACTTCGGACTCCGAGACTCCAGCACCTTAGGTCTGAAGACTTCACTCAGGCTCTCCCCTTTCTCCTTCCCCATCCTATCCCTTCTAGCCGCTGGGAGACTTCTCATGGAAGAGCTCTCCAGAGCCATCCTCTCTGATCTTGGGGTTCACAGACCACTCGTCAGGACACCCTAAGATTGCCGCTCTCCCAGGCGCCCCTAAATCTATCAGTCTTCTAGAGAAGTCTACTTCACGCATACCCCCGCAACTCCTGCCCTCCCCGCGCCCTCAAACTACATCTCCTGGTCTTGCTGTTTACCCTCAACTTCCCAAGGAAAGCCCCCAGATTGTTGGTCTCCGGCCCACCCCTCTTTAAAACAACAATCTCCTGCTCTCAACTCTTGTTATATTCCTGATTCCCTCTCCCAAGTAAATCGTGTTGTCTTTCATTTCAGCCAATGTGAGGACTGTGGTGGGGGGTATCCCCAGGGACCTGGCACCATGCCCAGCCCCGTTTTTTGCCCACCCTCGGTTCTTTGCTGCCTCTGACCCTGGGCTATGCTTCCTCCTGCAGGCTCCCTGCTGGGCACAAACAGCTCCACCATGGGGCTGGCCTGGGGACTCAGTGTCCTGTTCCTGGTGCATGTGTGTGTCTCCAGCCGCATTCCAGGTGAGTCTATACATAACACCTTTGAGGGAGGATGGAAGAGGTGGTGCTGGTTACCCCAGGTGTGCCTCCCTCCCAGCTGTCCTCTCCCAGCTATTTCTCCCCCAGCGCTGACTGAGCATCAGGTTGCAATTGCCTTCCAACCATGGTGTTTATTCAGTTTTCAGCAGTTGCCAGTTTTCACCCTGTCCCTCTGCCCCACCCCTCAGAATTGAACCCCCCCCCCCCATCCCCTGGTCCCAGTCGAGAAAGCTCACAGCGTGTACTGCTCCTGTCTAACAGAGTCTGGGGGAGACAACAGCGTGTTTGACATCTTTGAACTCACGGGGGCTGCCCGAAAGGGCTCTGGGCGCCGGCTGGTGAAGGGTCCTGACCCTTCCAGCCCAGCCTTCCGCATCGAGGATGCCAACCTGATCCCCCCTGTGCCTGATGACAAGTTCCAAGACCTAGTGGATGCCGTGCGGGCAGAGAAAGGTTTCCTCCTCCTGGCCTCCCTGAGGCAGATGAAGAAGACCCGGGGCACACTGCTGGCAGTGGAGCGAAAAGACCACACTGGCCAGGTCTTCAGCGTGGTCTCCAATGGCAAGGCAGGCACCCTGGACCTGAGCCTGACTGTGCAGGGGAAGCAGCATGTGGTGTCAGTGGAAGAAGCACTCCTGGCCACCGGCCAGTGGAAGAGCATCACCCTGTTTGTGCAAGAGGACAGAGCCCAGCTGTACATCGACTGTGAGAAGATGGAGAATGCTGAGCTAGACGTCCCCA
Organism: Macroglossus sobrinus; assembly: GCA_004027375.1. NCBI lineage: Eukaryota > Metazoa > Chordata > Mammalia > Chiroptera > Pteropodidae > Macroglossus > Macroglossus sobrinus. The sequence continues at coordinate 1,805,944 of PVKZ01000061.1, read as the reverse complement.
TCCAAAGCATCTTCACCAGGGACCTGGCCAGCATCGCCAGACTCCGCATCGCAAAAGGGGGTGTCAATGACAATTTCCAGGTGAGGCCTCTTCTGATTCCTGGTCTATGGGGTCGACTGCTAACCAGCCGACCTGTCAGGAGGGCTATAGCAGGAGAAGCAGGGGCTCCCATACAGGAAACACTGCTTGTGGACTGAAAGCAGTGGTTCTCAAACTTTAGGGAGCATCAGAATTATCTGGAAGGCTTAAAACACATACTGCTGTACCCACCCCAAGTTTCAATTTCAGCAGGTCTGGAGTAGGGCCTGATTATTTGCATTTCTAACAAGTTCGAGGTGAGGCTGATGCTGGTAGGGGTGTTCTGGCAACCACACTTTGAAAACCACTAAATGAAACAAATGGTTTCCCTATAACAGCCTATTCAAGCCTTAGATAGTCTTATACTCGGGAAAATAACTTATCTCAAATACATTCAACTGATTTTAATGCTGTTTGAAATAGACACTTTGTTCAAGCAGAATAAATACTACTTTGCTATTTGATCCCTCATGGGGATGTGGCCCGTCTCAAATAAAAGGTTAAAATAGTGGTTATTTGCTGCTGCAGTTTCTTCTTTGCTTAAACTTCTAGATATTTGCAACTGTGGCTTTGAAACTCCCACATTTAATTCTTTGACACTGGAGAGTGTCATTATATCCTCCAGCCTTAGTATCGGATTTCATTTCCTGCGTACCCAAGAAAGCTGATAACTGGATTCTTTGTAAAATATTAAAGACTTGGCAGAAGCCACAATTAAGATTTTGAAGTTGGTTAGCAATTGATGTCGGTGTGTTATTTTGACATGGGGATCTTAAAAGGGCGCTCTTTGAAACTTTTAGAACATCTATTGTGTGCTTTTCCTAGCATAAACAGTGTCCCATACCCACGTACCTCCCCCCTCCCCTGTACTCTACAAGTAGCCTGTGTCCTCTGCCCACAGGGGGTGCTGCAGAATGTGAGGTTTGTCTTTGGAACCACACCAGAAGATGTCCTCAGGAACAAAGGCTGCTCCAGCTGTGAGTACCCTTCTGTTTTTTAGGGCATGTGAGGAAATTGGGGGAATTCCACCCAAAACAATCTGAGAAATTTAAGCAGTGTTGGCTGTGTATAAATTACCCTGGCTAACAGTTAAAAGGCATTTAAGAGAGACCTTAAAGTCTATTCCACACACATATTCTCTCTACCTATATCCCTCACCCCAAATGAAATGTCTGAACTCTAGGTACTCTAGGGGCTGGCTGGTGAGAGCCTCTTGTGTGACTTTTCTCATTGTGTGTGTTTGTTTTTTGGCAGCCACCAATGTCCTTCTCACCCTTGACAACAATGTGGTGAATGGTTCCAGCCCTGCCATCCGCACTAACTACATTGGCCATAAGACAAAGGATCTGCAGGCCATCTGCGGCATCTCTTGTGACGAGCTGTCCAGCATGGTCCTGGAGCTCAGGGGCCTGCGCACCATCGTGACCACGCTGCAGGACAGCATTCGCAAAGTGGTCAGTGACCTCCACACCCAGCCCCAGAAGGTGTATCACAAATGGTCCTGAAGGATTTAAAATGAGGTTGGATACTAATGACCTTTCTCCCCTCCCCGCTTTTAGACTGAAGAGAACAAAGAGTTGGCCATTGAGCTGAAGAGGCCTCCTCTCTGCTACCACAATGGAATTCAGTACAGGAATAACGAAGAATGGACTGTTGATAGCTGCACTGAGTGTCACTGTCAGGTAAGGGATCTCTACAATCTAAAATACGAGGAGTTGATGGCATGCATTTGAAGCCAGTCTCTGGGGAAATACTGCGTTGGCCACACAAGCTCTTTTTATGTTCTATGGCCTGATACCAAAGTGGGTTGTTGTTGTTGTTTTTTAAGATGCAGTTATGACATCTATAAAATATTTAAATGTTCAGAAAGTTTTTCAAAGTATTAATTATACCCCAGGCTAAGTATCTAAAAGAACAAATCTACTAAGACACTGGAATAATTTACCTGTTTTAGTTCAAAGGCTAAGTGCTGAATGTCAGGCAAATAACAGCTGGTTGGAACATTCCATTTTTCCCCCAAGCCTGACTTGTATTTAGCTATGACAAGAAGATTCTTTTAATACAGTACCAATTGTTATTCAAATAACTTAGCCTGGTGTTGTTAGGATGTAACTATTTACTTAGCTCAGATGGCACTACCTACAGTGTGTGATGTGTCACTCTCTCTCCCCAGTGGCAGGTGAGTTTGGGGGTTTACCTGGCTCAAATACAAATCATGGATTGCTGGATTTTGAATCCAACTTCGTTAAATTCCCATTCTTCTCCAATTTGATGTAAAACCAGTTCTATCCATGAGAAAAATATGCTCATCGATCTTTTCTAGATAAAGATAAAATATTTTAAAAGTCCTGGCTAAATTTTATGAGATTGATTTCAGATGCAGATTAATAGATTTGACCTATATTTGGTGGTTACCTTTTAAATTCTTCATGCTGTAAATTCCACCATTGACTAAGTAGCAATTAAGAAGGAACTCTCCAAGGAATGAAGTGACAAGTAACTAGCACTAGAACTGCCTCTACTGGTGGCTGCAAATAAGACAGACCTATTAAAATTATTCCAGTAGAGTATTTATAGCCCTCATCTTGGTCCATCTTGTAACTGATATGTTATAGTATGGAAATTTTATTTGCAATCAGTATGCTTAGTAACCCATTTCTCTCTCCCTCTTGCCCTGCAGAACTCAGTTACCATCTGCAAAAAAGTGTCCTGCCCCATCATGCCCTGCTCCAATGCCACAGTTCCTGATGGAGAATGCTGCCCACGGTGTTGGCGTAAGTTCCTAAAACTGCGTGACCATTCTTAAGTGACTAGGTCAATTTTACGTAAATGCTGGACAGCTGAGCACAACAATGGAACCCCACGCCAATCTCCATATTTTTTTGTTTTTTGCTGTAGCATCTGGTTAACTGACAGCTTGTCTGCTGTATAGAACCAAAAACTCCAATGTGACTAAGTCTTAACAACACGTCTGGATTATGGTATAGGCAATAATCTTGGTAAAGCTTATTGTATGTTTGAAGGAAAAGAGAGATGAACTTGTAGCAGGAATAGCTCTAAGTTGACTGCTTCTAGATTTTGACCTATGACCAAGAGTTAAGAAAAATCTGCTCACCAGAAAAATCTGTGGGTTTTAGTACAAGCATTGGACTAAATTGGACCTGAAAATTCTATTCCTTCAGATAAATGGGTAGGAGGCCTAAGAAATAACAGCAGTTTGAGTTTTAGGGCACTAAAAGAAAGAAGGCACTATTGTTCCATGGCATCCTATGCCTGGTTTTTGTTGCCACTATAAATTAATCACTGTGCAGAAATAATATTGAATGTAGTAGGTACAGGTCAAAAATGATTCATCACAACTGAGATAAAAAATAAAACAGGAAAGTAACACTCGCCTTGCATACACTCCTACACCTACTGGTCACAGCTTAGAATAACCAGTCCCATCCAGGGATCAGGTTAGCAGTTTTGACACTGTAATAATCATTTATAGATCTGTTTCTATTCAGCATTCGCTTCAAGTGTGGGTCAAAACGAACAAAGCAAGCTGAAGACTAGTGGAGTTTTAAACTTGAATCGAGGATTGCTAGGACATCTTACAACTGATGGCGAGAGAAAACAAGTTCTCTATCTTGTGTCTGATACAGCTAGATGTTATTGTAGTCATGGTGCCTAAGCAGATGGTAAACAAACACATTCTCTTATGAAAATATGTGCAGAGAAGGCCCCAAATGCTAGGGTGAGAAGAGCAACACACTGATTAACCTCATGATCAAATTGGAGCCTAAAGCCAACAGCAGCTGAGCTCTCTTCAAGTTCATCTGTCAAACACATGCTCTGTGGCTCCCTCGAAAGTCAAGTGACTCCTGTAAGCTGCCTAAAACTCTGGTGTTCTTGGAAGCCTGAGACTGGAAATGCCTACCAAGAGAGTTTAAGAAAAAGAAACTCATTTGAAATGCTGAGGAGAAAGGAGGCAATGAGGAATAGGAGAACACACACTGGGAGAAGGGCTGCACTGTGCTGACCCAGGCAAAGCATTCAATTACCCGATGCAGTAAACATAATGACCTGAGACAAACCCCTCGACTGTTGACATAAGAAATAGATTGCTTTTCACCCTCTGGCTGGAGAAGCAAGTCCTGAATAGAGCAGTCTACAGACTATCTAGTCTTAAAGCTCATGTGCTAAATGAACCCTTTTCCTCTGCAGCCAGTGACTCTGCAGACGATGGCTGGTCCCCATGGTCTGAGTGGACCTCCTGCTCTGCAACATGTGGCAATGGGATCCAGCAGCGTGGCCGCTCCTGCGACAGCCTCAACAACCGATGCGAGGGCTCCTCTGTCCAGACGAGGACCTGCCACATTCAGGAGTGTGATAAGAGATGTAAGCATCTGGGCCACTTAAGAATGTGGAAAACTCACCTGTTCTTTAATCACCTACAGCGACTCTGGCACAGAGGTTAAGAGCACAGGTCCTGAACTCTCTAGATCTGTATCCTAATTCTGTCATCTACCTATATACCCTCGAGCACAGTTTACCCTCTCTGAGGCTCATATCTGCATATTGGGAATAACAGTTCTTGATAGGGTTATTTTGAAGAATTTATTTAGGTAACATTTAAATCAGCACAGAGCTTGGCTCATGGTAAGCACTCTATAACTATCAGCTTTGTATTTTAGTTAAACAGGATGGCGGCTGGAGCCACTGGTCCCCATGGTCATCTTGTTCTGTGACATGTGGTGATGGTGTGATTACAAGGATCCGGCTTTGCAACTCGCCCAGTCCCCAGATGAATGGGAAACCATGTGAAGGTGAAGCTCGGGAGACCAAAGTCTGCCAAAGAGATGCCTGCCCTGGTAAGTATGAGCCCCGAGCAGCAGCTCTGCCCAGCTGGTTGTTTGGCATCTGAGCCATCTGTTCAGTGGGTCATGGAGGGGAAAAGGTTACTTCCCAGAGAAACAAATAGAAGCAAAGTCCTGCATGCTCAGCAGCTTCTTTTAATGAAAAACAAAGAAAACCCTTTCAAACTCACCCTCTTCCCAAACATTCTTCCCATGTGCCAGGGTAGCAGAGGTTTCTTGAACAAACTTAGGAAAATCATCTTCTGACAGGTGAGATGTTTGAAAATTGACCTTAACTTTGTATGCGGTTCACTTTTGTATAGTCAATGGAGGCTGGGGTCCTTGGTCACCATGGGACATCTGTTCCGTCACCTGTGGAGGAGGAGTACAGAAACGTAGCCGACTCTGCAACAACCCCGCTCCCCAGTTTGGGGGCAAGGACTGTGTTGGTGATGTGACGGAAAACCAGATCTGCAACGAGCAGGATTGTCCAATTGGTGAGCCATGCAGCCCAGGACAAAACCACCCATGGGTTTTTTATTAAATAAATGCCATAGTCAGCATTCAAGGGAGTTCCAGCTTTGAATGGTCCTCAGTGGTTTGATTACTCTAAAATGCCAGATGGACAACATAATCTCAACAAGTTATCAGTTACACTGTATTGTTTAAGTGACCAGCATGGCAGTTAGCATCTTAGACCAAACCTTTGCCTGTCTCTTGTCTCAGATGGATGCCTGTCCAATCCCTGCTTTGCTGGGACCAAGTGTACTAGCTACCCAGATGGCAGCTGGAAATGTGGTACGTGTCCTCCTGGCTATGGTGGAAATGGCATCCAGTGCAAAGATATTGATGAGGTGAGGAACTGATGGCTCCAAGTTAGGAGATCTAAGAAAGCGGCTAGCCTGTCCTAGTCATTTCCGATGGCAGTGTTTTCTAAACATTAAGCAAACCATTATTTCTCCCATAGTGCAAATTAGTGCCCGATGCCTGCTTCAACCACAACGGAGAGCACAGGTGTGAGAACACAGACCCTGGCTACAACTGTCTGCCCTGCCCACCACGCTTCACTGGCCCGCAGCCCTATGGCCAGGGTGTGGAGCATGCTGCTGCCAACAAACAGGTACAGTAGGCCAGGCTGGTAGACTTCAGTAGATGAGGGGTGTCCTTGACTGAAACAACTAGGAATGGGAAAAATGTCATTTCATCCCCTTCACAAAAAACAAAGAAGGGATGGGGAGACAGAGGTGACTGCACAATCCAGCTTTAAGAATGACTAGAAAATCCTTGTAAATCTGTCACATTTGCAAATGCTGCTCTGGAATAAGTTGTGAGCCAATGGACTTATGAATGCCTCAGTGCTGAGTAGTTTCAGGAAAAACACATATAAAGCCATGTTAACCTATAACCTGGACACCACAGGGGGAGAAGGGGAAGGACAGAGGTAACTCACACTCTTCCCCATGGAGCCTCTGTTCAGAGATGCCAGGGACCTGGGTTCTTCTTGCTTCTGTGGTATTTGGAGACTCTTGAAGGCTCTGCGTTAACATGAGGATGTTGTACCCACAGGTGTGCAAACCCCGCAACCCGTGCACAGATGGGACACACGACTGCAACAAGAATGCCAAGTGCAACTACCTGGGCCACTACAGCGACCCCATGTTCCGCTGTGAGTGCAAGCCTGGCTATGCTGGCAATGGCATTATCTGTGGGGAGGACACAGACCTGGACGGCTGGCCCAACGAGGACCTGGTGTGTGTGGCCAATGCAACTTACCACTGCAAAAAGGTAAAACCTGGTCCCCTCACGATTCTCCAGAGATAAGTCACGTCACCCTTATCAAAAGAACAAGCTAAAGTATTTTAAATGTTTAAAGTTTGAAAGTGAAACTGAAAGATCGTCACCCAAAGGCAGAGCAGCATTAATTCTTAATATCAAATCACTTGGTGCCAAGAATATGAGTGGGGCAAGCCTGTTTGGCAGCTGTGTTCCAAAATCCATTTTGTCCAAAAAATGTTCATTACTCTACCACATACTAGCAGAGTGACTTGCGTTGTCAGCATGTATGAAGCCTACAACATTTATGCAAATTCTGTATATATATTCCCCAAAGAAAATACTTTTCTTTCTATAAAAATTTTACAAAGCAGCATTTAGTTCTTTCTTGTATGAACTGAGAAAGGGCATGCAAACTGCAGCTGTAATGTGCATTTTTCTCTTTCCAGGATAACTGCCCCAACCTTCCCAACTCAGGGCAGGAAGACTATGACAAGGATGGAATTGGCGATGCCTGTGATGACGATGATGACAATGATAAAATTCCAGATGACAGGGTAAAAACAAATGTTTTCCATTTCTCTTTCAGCTAATCTATTCAATGACAGCCTGAAACACTTTAGGATTAGATGAACTTAGAGTTATATGGAAAACAATACCAAACTGAATGATAAGAGAAGAATTATTATATTTCAGTAGTTTGAGAACACAGATGTTGCCAAGAGAATTTTTAAATGAGGGTTTTGTTTTTCATCACAACCTTCTCTCCATTTGAGCAAGAAATTACAATAAGCAAATGACTCTTTGTTCCCTAGATTTATTTCAGACGTCTTATCTAAATAATAGTAAAATTTACTTTAGGCATACTGAGATGATGAGCTTATATTTATTTCTCACTGACTTAATAACCAACAGGAATACATTTTTCATTCGGTAGGTCCTGGCTTTTAACTTTTGCAGTGATCATTTTACACTTGAGTACTCATTTAGTATAGCCCCTAAATAGAAAATAACGGTTGCAGATTTTTGCAGACACACACACACACACACACACACACACACACACATACACACACATACACACATATATACACACACATACATGTACATACATATATAATGCATGTGGTTTGAGTCTTGAGCTCTTTTCACAGACAGGGTGGTATAATGCTCCATTTCTTCTTTGCAGGACAACTGTCCATTCCATTACAACCCAGCCCAGTATGATTATGACAGAGATGACGTGGGAGATCGCTGTGACAACTGCCCCTACAACCACAACCCAGATCAGGCTGACACAGACAACAATGGGGAAGGAGACGCCTGTGCTGCAGACATTGATGGGGATGGTAAGACATTCCCTGACCCTAGCAGGCCCTGGCTGTGTGTGATTTAGCTGAAACATCTGAGGCTGGAGATTCCAGTTCTTACTTGTCCTCTCTTCTCGGCAGGTATCCTCAATGAACGAGACAACTGCCAGTATGTCTATAATGTGGACCAGAAGGACACTGATATGGATGGGGTTGGAGATCAGTGTGACAACTGCCCCTTGGAACATAATCCGGATCAGGTATGTGGACTCCTTTCAGAGTCTTTCAGTAAAGGATTGGGATACCCATTTTCTAGACCTTTAAAAAATAGAATTCAAGCACTTTCATTACCATGGCTCTCAATGTCTCATAGCCAATGACATTTTCATGTCAACAGTTTGCCTGATGTAATCTCCTTACAGAGTCCCATAGATCTTTAGTGTGACAGTCTTATAACTTCAATCATGTCTTCTAAAAGGTGTTTGTGACTTGTTCAGCATGATATATCATTAAGATAAATTATACAAAGCAGAAATCTATGATAACTCTAGTAATAATCATTTTAACTGACAACTTAATAATAATCATACTTAAGACTAAAAGATGAAAGAAAATATCCTTAAGCAAAATAACCATTTTCATGCCTAATGCTGTAATCTGCCTGTAAGAAAATCATCAAACTGAAAATACTTCCCAAAAGCTGCAGAAATTCCTATTTTGTCAGTTCTTCAAAAGTGTTTGGCATTGCAAACAGATATCATTCTCTGCCTATAGTAGGGAGTGCTATAGATAGACATTAGCCAGAACAGGCTCTACAGGGACAAAAGTTAAGGCATTTTTTCCCTAAAATGCATTGTTCTGGAAATTTAGAAAATTTGAAAAATGGGAATATCTTTATAACATTCAAGATATGAGAAATCTAGCTTTTCCCTTCTAGTGTTTGCTCTTATGAGGTCCTGTAAATCAAAGAGCAACAGGATAAAGAGTTCTGGGGCCATAACAGGAAAGTTTGACTGGTCTGAGATAATTTTGCTGATCAAATGGCATGAGGGTAATCTATTTTGAGTTTGGGTCTTATCATAATAAGTTTTTGGTTCCTCAAAAACTGATAAAATTTATAACAAAATTCAGGCATGCAAAAATTTTACTAGCAAAGAACAAATACTGGCAAGAAAAACTTCAGTTTGTATATAAATAATCCTTAAGCATTCCATGCACACTAGATAATGTAAAAGGACTCTGAGAAATAGTTCTGGAAAAAACTCAGAATTTTTACTTTACTTGAGCCAACAGATGACAATCCTTATGGACTAGATGTATAAAACTAAGTACCTAAAAATAAACTAATTGATCCCTACTGTATGCATTACCCAGATATGCAAAAAGCATGCCATGTTTCCATGAGTTAATGGCCTAGAGTAGAAGCTGACATGTCAACAAGTTTACAATTGAAACCCTTCGATGGAAAATAACAATATACCCAAAGAATTTCATTTAACATTAAGATACAAGTAGTTAGCATTATTTAATCACTAAGGATGAAATGCAATGTTATTAATTTAGAAAATTCTGTATTTTTATTAAAACATTTAAATAGCCCTTTTCAATTTTCTTGTATAAAAACAAGGATCGAGGAAAAAAACTTAATTTGTACATATTACTGTTTTTTGCAGTAGCATATAGACATGAAATCCCACTGGCCATAAGTTATTAATGACTTATACTTTACCCTCTGTTTCTGTCTGTCAGCTTGATTCTGATTCAGACCGCATTGGAGATACCTGTGACAACAATCAGGATATTGATGAAGATGGCCACCAGAACAACCTGGACAACTGTCCCTATGTGCCCAATGCCAACCAGGCCGACCATGACAAAGATGGCAAGGGAGATGCCTGTGACCATGATGATGATAATGATGGCATCCCCGATGACAGAGACAACTGCAGACTTGTGCCCAATCCCGACCAGAAGGACTCGGATGGTAAGTCAGTAGAGCCACTTTTTAAGGGAGTAATGGAAACCATGGCTCTCTGGATTGAGGAAATTAAGACAAAGATGAATGCATTTGAGAAGATAAGGAGACTAAAGGCCAACTTTGACAAGATAGTGAAGTTCCGACACCAGTAATAGTGTTTCAGAATTTCACTGATCTCTTGCCTTTTTAACCTTAGGTGATGGTCGAGGTGATGCTTGCAAAGATGATTTTGACCATGACAGCGTGCCAGACATTGATGACATCTGCCCTGAAAATGTTGATATCAGTGAGACTGATTTCCGCCGATTCCAGATGATTCCTCTAGATCCCAAAGGGACATCCCAAAATGACCCTAACTGGGTGGTTCGCCATCAGGGTAAAGAACTTGTCCAGACTGTCAACTGTGATCCTGGACTTGCTATAGGTGAGTAGTGAGTTCTTCGAACAAAAGAGAAAGAAAAGCAGCACATATAGAACCTGGCAGTTGTGTGTGTCCCCATGGGTGCTAGATAATGTCTGGGATGTAATTAAAAACTTTCTGAAGGCTACAGTTTTTAACCTTGGTCTGGCCTCGTCTTCCAGGTTATGATGAGTTTAATGCTGTGGACTTCAGTGGCACCTTCTTCATCAACACCGAAAGGGATGATGACTATGCCGGATTTGTGTTCGGTTACCAGTCCAGCAGCCGCTTCTACGTTGTGATGTGGAAGCAGATCACCCAGTCCTACTGGGATGTCAACCCCACAAGGGCTCAGGGATACTCGGGCCTTTCTGTGAAAGTCGTGAACTCTACCACGGGGCCTGGCGAGCACCTGCGGAATGCCCTGTGGCACACAGGAAATACCCCTGGCCAGGTAAGAACACCTGCAGAGGGAGAGAGATGACAGTTGTTTAACTAGCACAAGGGATGCTGTGCTTTGACCAAGACTCAAAGAGACTGTCTTATCTGTCAGATTCCCAGCATCACCAACTGCAGCATCAAGCTCTTCTTTATAAAAACACAATAGCATCTGAGAGGGGAGCTCACCATAACTAGTCACCCTTCAAACCCAAACAAAAAAGCTCCTTCCATTCTTTCTACTTTATATGTGCATTCAAGGGCACACATCAAATGAAAGGCCTTCGGAAAAATCCTACATTGCAGTCCCCTAACTTAGATAATTAGGTACCTTTAAGCACTGTTTCTTATGGAGTGAAATATAAATCTAATGAGGGAGCTGTGTTCCAACCTTTCCTTTTCCTTTTTCTTCAGGTCCGTACCCTGTGGCATGACCCTCGTCACATAGGCTGGAAAGATTTCACTGCCTACAGATGGCGTCTCAGCCACAGGCCAAAGACTGGTTTCATTAGGTAAGATTGCACTGATTAAATTTTACTTATAGTCACACCAAAGGGCAAGAAGGAGAAGACCAAAACCTAGGGGTGTCACTAATGAGGTTTTCTTTTACCTGCAGAGTGGTGATGTATGAGGGAAAGAAAATCATGGCTGACTCAGGACCCATCTATGACAAAACCTATGCCGGTGGTAGGCTAGGGTTGTTTGTCTTCTCTCAAGAAATGGTATTCTTCTCCGACCTGAAATATGAATGCAGAGGTAGGAGCAACATTATGGTGAATGTACACTTGACATCTCTAGTTCAGACTAATATTGAGAATGCCCCTTATGGGAGAGTCTGATTTAAAGACTATTTTACAGACAGGGTTATCTATATTTTGCTGTCAAAGACAATGATAATGAAATAAGGGCTATAACTGTGGCTTATGAAATCTTGAGTCCTTGTTAATATTAATTTGCTCAGCAGTCTCTGTTCTTCATACACAGTGCAAAGGTAAACTGCAGACAAGCTCCTTACAGTTTAGACCACATTAATAATACTTTAAAACTTTACATGCTTCTATTTCTTACACACTCCTTTAAGTTTTCTTTATGTCATTATAGCACAGGTTGTCTTTCACACCTTTCCCTGTTATACAAGAAAGGAAAAAGAGTATTGCCTTTATATTGGCATATTCAATTAATTTTCATTACTTACCTTAGCTTTTCTTCCTCCATTTTTATTCACTTAGGGGTTACTTAAGCTCCCATGGAGAATAGCATTGGGCCTACCAAAAAAATAAGTGTTTAATAAATGTTTACTGAGACAAGGCCTAATGCCAACAAGCTCAATTGGAGTGAAAAAAGATGGTTGATTTTACTCAAGATATTTAAACATTACAGGCCTTAGAAAGCATAACTTAAGTTCTGCAAGGTCAGTCAGGTTGTATTGGTGTCCTACAACAATGTTCAATTTAACATTTAATTTTATAAGCTGACAATCTTAAATTATGCTTTGTCATAAAGGAGCTATACCTAGGTCGTCTGACTGATATTAAGACGATAATGCCTTTATGAATTTGTTTATATACTTCTGTGTTTATTTAACAGATTCCTAATCATCAAACTGTTGATCAAAAGACTGATCATAACCAATGCTGGTATTGCACCTTCTGGAACTACGGGCTTAAGAAAAACCCCCAGGGTCACTTCTCCCTACCTGCTTTTTTTCTCTGCTTGCATCAGTGTGGACTCCTAAAACATGTGACTTGCCTCAAGAAAATGCAATTTCCAAAATCAGACTCAACCATCAGCCTCTGAATGAGAAGATAATCTTTCAAGAATACAACTACTTTGGTTTGCTTTTGAAAAAGCAAAACCACCCACGTGCTTCAGTTGGAAGGTGCCAGCTCCATTCAGCTTTTGTCAGAGCAGGGTGCTATTTTGAGGCCACCTCTGAGCAGTGGACTCAAAAGCGCTTTCAGACATGAGAGAAGGGAGCACTCAACAGAATTGGCAAACAAAACCACCAGACCTACTCCCTCAGGAATAGGGGGAGCAGGGGCCAAAGCCTTGAGGGTGTATACCCAAGAGACAATTGTATGAGAAAATATGTAGAAACTGTTACATGTTTGGTACTAAACCATTTTCAGGGGATTGAAAAACTATTGCTGGATTTCATGATGCTGACTGGTGTTAGCTGATTAACCCACATTAATAGGCACTTACATAGAGGCAGGGGAGGGAGGGAAAGACGGGCTTCTGCACTTCCTCCTGGATCCCCACCCCTCACACATCACCTATAGTGATCTGAATAGGGTGTCAGAATTAAAGCAGAGTGTAAGGCAGTACTGGCTGCCACACTGCCTGGTTACAATGAAATTGTTGGTTTTACTGCAGATGTATCAGGAAAATAAGAAAACCTACCATCTCAGTGAGCACCAGGCTGCCTCCCAAGGGAGGGGCAGCCATGCTTGTACTTTTATGGTTAGAAAGGCACAAAATTATCTAAAACAAAATTAGCTAAAACATTCCTTTTCTCTTTTGTCCTGAATATCATAGTTTTCCAATTCTGTTTTAGATTATAGTTTTGTTTTGTTTTTTTCAAACGCTTTACAATGTAAAATATTTATTTTTTACTTACTCTGGAGGATTTGTCTGAAAGACTTCATGGAACAGGAAGACGTGTAAGGACTATCCATATCATCTTTGTTATGAGTCTTCATGACTGTAAGATTGTAAATACAGATTATTTATTAACTCTGTTCTACCTGGAACCTAGGTTTCATATCAAAAGTGTTTCAGAGCAGGTAGTTAAGATTTATCAGCAAATCTCTCACAAGAATGGCACAAGGAAATTCAGCAGAGTGAGCTGCTCTTCACTTTGTGCTTAGAGTAAATGATTTTGGATTTTTTTGGTCTTTTCAAGTGGAATTAGCTGGTTGTCTGTGAGTGTTTTTAGATTGTAAAGAAAGCCTTGAGGACTTTGATACTGTTTTATCCCACCCCTTGTGCCTATTTCCAGGGAGAAGAAAAGCATCTACACTTATTTTTTCATTTTTTCCAAAAGAAAAAGATGACAAAGGTGAAACTTATATACAGATATTACCTCATTTGTTGTGTGACTGAGTAAAGAATTTTGGGCTCAAGCAAAGAGTTTAAGTGTCTAACAAACTTAAAGCTACTGTAGTACCTAACAAAGTCGATGTTGTACATAGTATAAAAATTCTTTGCAGAAAAGTATTCCCAATAAGGAAATAGCATTGAAATGTTAAATACGTCTTCTGAAAGTTGTTTTTTTCTATCATCTTGTATACCATTGCTTTATTTTTATAAATTATTTTCTCATTGCCATTGGAATAGATATCTCAGATTGTGTAGATATGCTATTTAAATAATTTATCAGGAAATACTGCCAGTAGAGTTAGTATTTCTATTTTTATAAAATGTTTGCACACTGAATTGAAGAATTGTTGGTTTTTGTTTTGTTCTTGATTTGTGTTTTGCTTGTTACCCACCCACTCCGTTTTTATTTGCCAATACCTTTTTCTAGGAATGTGCTTTTTTTGTACACATTTTTATCCATTTTACATTCTAAAGCAGTGTAAGTTGTATATTAGTTTCTTATGTACAAGGAACAACAATAAATCATATGGAAATTTATATTTATACTTACCGTATCCATGTTTATTTGTTCTTTGCTGGCTTTATGTTAGGAGATACAGGTAAATTCCATTCTTAAACCAATATGGTATACTCAAAAAGAAGTTCCAGTAGGTAATGGTTGACATTCAGTTTCTATATGATTTAGGAAGATCGAGTTGCTTAGGCTTAGAATATACATTTACTGGATTTATCAGGGCAAAAAAGAACAACAAAAAAAATTAGCCTGTCACATTAAAAACATGAGAAAGAGAAATCACTCCCAAAATTTGGGCCCTGAAATGATACAATTTCATATTTTACTAATGTCATTAAATGTCATTTATTGAATCCCTTTCAAAATCTAGTTTCTGAAAATAAAAAAGGAAAAAAACAGACAAGAAGCACATGCAATTCTCACACCTACATTTTCTGACACATGAATGATGGCCCTGAGTGGGCAACATAATTGCATGTTATAGAGAAGCTTTAGAAATATTATGAGGGAGGAATTGTACTTGAAAAGTTGAGCCAAACACTATAGATATCACCTCTTGGAGAATATATCTTTGGTCAAAAACAGATGACTAAAGACAATGGCAAAATTTGGAAGAAGTCCTAAAAATATATACATAAAAAAATCAACTTATTTTATGAAGAAAAGGCTAAAGCATAAGCAGACCCTGAGTTTCAGGTGGGCTAACCATGAATGTAGACTACTGATCAATTAATTTCCAGTTTTAGTAAGAACTGGTAGAAATTTTATGAGTTTAAAGGTATGACTTTGAGATCCATTAGACACTAGAAAGGATTAATGAGTGAGAGAATTAACTTCTTCCTTTATTAATTTTCCTCTCTCATTCTAACAAGACCTATCTAGCCTACTATAATTATATATAAGTATAAATTGCTAAATCATTGGAAACTGATTTGGGAAAAAAATGATTCTTTGAAACATTATATCATTGATTCTCAGACAACATATGAAGTCTTGGGAAGAAATTCTAATTCACTTTTAAGTAGCAGACCAAAAGTAACAAAATATTAATGTGACAGAAAATATGGGAACAAGGGCTTATTTCCCAAGCATGTTCCATGTTCACTCTGAGACTGGTCTTCAAATCAACAGACTGTATTGAAATAAAGGACTTGGTAAAAATTTAAATAATGACACCAAAGTGAGAGCTTTTTCTTCCTACAATTGTCACTTCTCGTCATGATAGTGAAAGTAGTTAAATACTAGGCTCGCTTTCTCCCATGACATCAAAATTAGAATTCAATTATAAAACCACCACCCTTGTAAAACACCTGAAGACTAGCTGAACAGAACTCCTATAACAGAATATACAAAAGAAGCCATGCTGAGACTGGTAGGAGAGGTGAAGACACAGAGTGGGCTGGTCCCACACCCACATGTGGTGGGTAAGAATTGTGGGAGATAGCTCCCCTGTGGGAGTCCCCCTGAGGAGTGAGGAGTCCCGGCCCAATAGTGGACTCCCCAACCCAGGGCACCAGTGCCAGGAAGATGAGTCACTATAACACCTGGCTGTGAAAACCAGCAGAGATTACATCTGAGTGAGACAGACATTCCTCTTGAGGGGCCCACACACAGACTTACTGACTCACTTGCTCTGAACTCCAGCAGTGAGGCAGCAGCTCAAAAAGCACCAGTGATATACAAGGAGGAACTTCCTAATACATAGAAATAACCACAGGTAGGCAGCCATAAGGAGGAGACAAAGAAACATGACCCAAATGAAAGAATAGGACAAAACTCCAGAGAAAAAACTAACCAAAATGGAGACAAGCAATCTACCAGATACAGAGTTCAAAACACTGATTATAAGGATTCTCAAAAATGATAAACTTTTAGCCAGATTCAAAAAAGGAGAGAGAGCCCAAATAAATGAAATCAGCAGTGAAAAAAAAGTGATGACCAACACCACATAAATACAAAGGATTATAAGAAAATACCATTAAATATTATACTAACAATTATATGCTAACAAATTGGACAACCTGAAATAAATGGATAAATTCCTAGAAACATACAATTTTCCTTGGTTGACTGAAAAAGAAACAGAAAATCTGAACAAACTGATAACTACTAACAAAACTGAATCAGTAATCAAACTCCCAACAAACAAAAGCCCTGGACCCGATGGCTTCACATGTGAACTTTTCCAAACATTGAAAGAAGAATTAATACCTACTTTCTCAATCTATTACAAAAAAAAGTGAAGAGAAGGGAAGGCTCCCATACTAATTTTTACAAGGCCACAGTATTCTGATGCCAAAACCAGACAGAGACTCCAAATAAAGAAAATTATAGGCCAATATCCTTGATAAACATAGACGTAAAAATCCTCAACAAAATATCAGCAAACCAAATTCAGCATTAAAAAGATCATATGCCATGATCAAGTGAGATTTATTCTCAGGATGCAAGGTTGGTTCAATATTCACAAGTCAATTAACATGATATACACCTCATAAACAAAATGAAAGATAAAAATCATATCATCAAATCAACAGATGCAGAAAAAGCATTTGACAAAATGCAATATTCATTTATGATAAAAACTCTCAGCAAAATGGGGATAGAGGTAACATAATCTCAGCAAAATAAAGTCCACATATAACAAACCCACAGCTAACGCTGTACTCAATGGTGAAAAGCTGAGAGCTTATCCTTTAAAATCAACAACAAGACAAGGATGTCCACTTTTATCACTTTGATTCAACAAAGAACTGGAAGTCACAGCAACAGCAATCAAACAAGAAATAAGAGACATCCGAACAGGAAAAGAATAAACGAACTGTCATTTGCAGATGACATGATATCGTATAGAAAAAAAAAAAACTAAAGAATCAACCAAAAAACTACTAGAACTAATAAATTAAGTAGATACAAAATTATTATGCAAAAAATCGGTTGCATTTTTATATATGAACTGACAGAGAAATTAAGAAAACAATCCCACAAATAGCATCAAAAGGAATAAAGTACCTAGGAATCAATTTAACCACAGAGGTAAAAGACCTGTACTCAGAAAACTATAAGACACTGAAGAAAGAAATTGAAGAAGATACAAATAAATGGAAGGATATATCATGCTCATGGATTGGAAGAATTAATATCATAAAAATGTCCAAATTACCCAAATGAGCCTACAGATTCAATGCAATCCCTATCAAAATACCAATGGCATTTTTCACAGAACTAGAATAATCTTAAAATTATATGGACCACAAAAGACCCTGAATAGTCACAACAATCCTGAGAAAGAAGAACAAACTTGGAGGTAGGTATCACACTACCTGGTATCAAACTATACTACAAGGCTATAGTAATCAAAAACAGCATGGTACTAGCATAAAAACAGACACACAGATCAATGGAACAGAATAGAGACTCCAGAAATAAACCCACCCCTATATGGTCAGTTAGTCTACAACAAAGGAGGCAAAATTTACAATGGGGTAAAGACAGTCTCTTCAATAAATAGCGTTGAGAAAATTGGAAGATACATGCAAAAGAATATAACTGGATCGCTTTCTTACACCATATACAAGAATAAACTCAAAATGGATTAAAGACTTAAATGTTAAGACCCACAACTATAAAACACCTAGAATAAAACAGGCATTTAACATTTTGACCTTGCTCTTAGTAATATTGTTTTGAATATGTCTCCTCATGCAAGGAAAACAGGAGGGGGAAAAAATGAAACCACATTAAACTAAAATTTTTGCACAATGAAGGAAATCAACAAAACAAAAATACAACCTACTGAACGGGAGAAGATATTCACCAATGATACATCCAATAAGGGATTAATTTCCAAAATACATAAGGAACCCATACAATTTAACACCAAAAAGAAAAAGGCCTTATTTTTCATTCCACTAATTACAATATAACTGACTTTTTAAATTACTTTCAATTATGTTGAAACTTTGTTTACTTTATTGCCAAAAATTATACTATTTCAATGAAATATCTTCTTTCCTTTCTTAAAGAAAACATTATAATTGCTCTCCAAATTCTACTTCTACTTTATTTTAAGAATTGTTTCTCCTAAATATGCCATCCTGTACTTTTTCTTTGTCTTGCTATTTTTCACTTGCTTCCCAATTATATATTTTTAAGAGGACTGTTTATTAAATTCTGCAATATGGTAAAAAATTAAAAGTATCACATCAAGTCACTAGCTTTTATTCCTGCAACTGTCTGTGTGTTTCAGAGAGAAATGGATTGAAGGGCATTAACTTCTGGCCCTGTGGAGATTCAAAATAAAAGTGGTGCCAATAGTCTTCTTGAGAAGTCTTAAGTCCACAAACCTCAAATTTTAAAATCCTAAGTTCATTCTTGAAATGAATAAGCTCTTGTTCTTTCTTAGTTTTTCATCTCTATCTTGTTGTATCACTAGGTCTAAAGAGAACATTAAAATAAAAATACTGATTTTTAATAAGAACAATTCCTCTCTCTATCAGAGTAACATTTCTTCTTTAATATGAAGCCTTCATGTTGAATTATAAGTTCAGCTTACCAGTCCTTGTTAGAGGAACCTTCAGTTGACATGCTGTGGAATGGTGTCATCTCTTGTAATGGTAAAATTCATCACTTAGGATCATTCTATTTTCCTTCCAACTCTTAAACAACTCCTGGAACATAAAGTCTCACCATGCCCCAAATACCATTTGCAGAAACACATTATAAAGCCATAAGCTCTCTCCACCTCTCCAGTCATCTCTCTGTCACACACACACACACACACACACACACACACACACACACACACACACACACACAAATAGCACAAGCACATGGATTTATAAAGTTGAGCTCTTTTGAAAGGCTGATGGGCAAAAATGGCTCCTCTCTGCCACTACTCCAAATTCCTACCCCATATCTCCTCTTCCCTCTGACTGTTCTGACCCAAACTCTACTACAACACATGTCATTCCTATGACAGTTTAAAACCATGACTTTTAACTTCTACTGGCTCCCCAGAGCAAACCTCTGAGCATTGAGATAAATTACATTGTAGCACAGACATTAGCATGAATCGTTGCTATTTTAATGTAAACTGAAAGAGGAGCCTCAAAAAAAATTGCTTATCAATTTCTCTGAAAATAGTAGCTACAGAATTCTTCATTCTATAAGTCAAGGAAATTTGATGTAGGCAATCACTAACAGTATCCAATATCAAGTGATGAAAATGTGCTAACAAAAAATAATAACACATATACACTAATACATATATACTACTCCAAATTTCATTAAAGGCAGCACAATAGCCTGCTTTTTTTAATCAAAAATAAATTGAACATCTAGTTCTAATGCCAATTCATCATATGCAGTGTTGACATTAAATTTTCTCATGAATCCAGGTTACTGACTTGTAACTAGACAAACTTTCTCTCTTAGTACCACAGAATTTTTTAAAGTAGCTGATCTTTATTTGCTGCATTCTAAATGGCAAACTTTCAAAGATAGCAAATCAAAAGTAATATATCAAATAATTCAAACTCCTCCTTAAGAAAGTTATCATTGTTAATAAGATAGTAAAAGCTATCTGAACTTTGCTTTATTGAGAAAATTCATTTCTTTCTATGGCAAGTTGTACTTACTTAACAGGCATGAGAGAGGAGGAAAAAAAGGAAAACCCGGGTCAAAACAAAAATTCATAGTGATTAAATTTGTCTGAATCACAGTAAAGTTGTAACATATAAAATCAAATACAAAACAATCATAGCACTTTAACCAGTTTCAAAATACAGATACATAAAATGTTGGTTTCTATAATGTATTCCTGATGTTGCAAGATTAGTAAGTAATAAAAAACAATTTTCTCAGGAATTTCAATGAAGAAAACCATTGAACAATAATATCAATGAAATGCAATCCAGAATCAAAATATTAAAATCATTTGAGGAATGGTCTCTACAATGCATTTGCTGAATTCAAAGAATCAGAAAAAGTATAAATTAGCTTAATTTACCAACTTTCTTAAAGCACACCCTAGCCAGCAAGTCTTTGCTTAAGATTCTTTACATTCTTCTGTCACATGTTCAATCTCTTGTTCATCTGCACATGAAAAACAATAACCAAAGTTGTTAGGCAATAAGAAATGTGTACATAGTTAAAAAAAAAAAAGAACATTCAGCCTATAAAACATTAAATTCTTTTACACATGAGACAATAACCACATTCTTAATATTTATTGGACAGTTACCATAAGCTACATACAAAGTTTACAAGAAAAAAATGAAAGATAAGACACCTGCCTTTATTAAGCTTACAGCCAAGGGAGAACGTTTTGTGTTTTGAGAGCTAAAATGGTTATGCATTTGGAGACAGACATCAAAAAAATTTTTTTTGCTTTTAACTAAGTCTGAGAAGTAAGGTGAAACCAAAAATAAATAATATATTTAGAGTAGATAAGAACTGATCACCTTTCATTTCCTCAATGTGAGAAAAAAATTATGACACTAACAAAAGTGAAATGGAAATATTCTTCTACCAGTGTTAGTGAGGTTATCAGAAAAGGCAGTATGACAACAGAACCAAATAAAAACAATAAAAAAAAGAATCAGGAGAAACTGGAACCTTCATACGCTGCTAGTGGGAATCTAAAATGGTGCAGCTGCTTTGCAAAACAGTCTGGCAGTTACCATAAATCCAGCAATTCCACTCCTAGGTACATGCCCAACGAAAATGAAAACATACATCCACCCAAAATCTGTACACCAATATTCATAGCAGCATTACATATAACAGCAAAGGAGTATTAACAACCCAAATGTCCATCACTTAATGAATGGATAAATAAAATGTGTATGGCATATCCATAAAACAGAATATTATTCAACAATAAAAAAGGAATGAAGTACTAATACATGCTACAACATGATTGAACCTTGAAAACATTATGTTAAATGTAAGCAGAAACAACAGCCATATATTGTACATGATCCCATTTACAAGAAATGTCCAGACTAGGAGAAATCAGAGACAGAAGGTAGATTAGTGATTGTTTGAAGCTAAAAGGTTGGGGAAAATGGGGAGTAATGCTAATGGGTACAGTGTTTGTTTTAGGGGTGAAGAAAATGTAAAATCAATAGTGGTAAAGAACACGCAATTCTGTGAATATACTAAAAACCGTTGACTTGGATAGCACTGTTGAACGGTTGCTCAAAAAAAGTTATGTCCACATCTTAATCCTTAGAACCTGTGTAAGTTACCTTACTTGGAACAAGGGTCTTAGCAGAAGTAATTAAGCTAAGGATCTTGAGAAGATCATCATGGATTATACAGGAAGGCCCTATATTCAGTAACAAATGTCCTTATAATAACAGAGGGAGATTCGAGACACACAGAGAAAAAAGCAGTATGAACACAGGCAGAGATCGGAGTGATGTGACCACTAAAGCAAGAAACCAAAGAATGTCAACAGCCTGAGACACTGGAAGAAGAAGGCATTCTCTAGAGCCTTCAAGCAGAGTGTTGCCTTGCTGACACCTCGATTTCAACTCTAGGCCTCCAAAACCATGAGATAATATATTGCTGTTGTGATCATTTGTTCCGGCAACCACAGAAATCTAATATAGGTATATAAATATATGTCAACAAAGCTGTTATTTTTAAAAAACTAACAATTAAGGGTAAATGATTTGTAGTTGCAGAGAGTAAAGTGAAAAATGTAGTGATATTGTCAACTTACAAAGAAATATTAAACGAGATGTGAGGAAGGCGGGATGAATATGAAGCAGACCTCACCTAAGGTGAGGAATAATGAGACCATGATCTCATGCCTTCATAAGTACTATTCCTACCATCTAGAGTGTTCTCCTTGCCCGCCCAGAAAAAGACCACTCATCCTTGGAGGCGTAACTTGAATACCACTCCCCATCTCCCTATCTCCCCAGTTTTCATCATCCCCTCTGCAGTGTTGCCATGTACTTTATCCTAAAACTCTTATTATAATTGTCCCATGCTACTGTGACTATCTGCTTAAGTGCCTGCCCTTCATCAACAGACTACGAAATAATTTAGAGTAGTGATTATGTCCTATTCATTTTATATCCAAGAATAATGTCCTTAATGAATAAGATGAAGAACCAAGAGCAATGACACTGAAGTATGGCTCCATAACAGAATCACCCAGACTCCGCTCTCAGAAAGTGACTTGAATACTGGTGAGCCAAATCTTAGCAATTTATTTAATTTATCTGGGATATAATCAACGTATTAATCTGTTTTCATTCTCACCAGGTGATTCTAACGTGCAAGCAGAAGTAAGAAGTGCTGCCTAAGGAATGGACTCAGTATAGCTTAAAATGTCAGAAATATTTGAGGCAGATACCAAGTAGGAATATCTAAAAATCACAAGTATACAAAGCATAAATGATCTCATACTGGCTATATGTGTCTCCAAATAAAATATTAATCATGAAAGAGTAGAGAATTCAAGTTAGGACATGCTTGCTCTCAGTGGCTAAGGGGAAGGTTACCCAAAAGGACAATAGGGATGGCTGGAGAGAAAAGACAATCTGGAGAGGTAGTATCTTCATCAGAATGAAATTAAAGGTAGTTTCTTCATCAAAATGAAAAAAAAGCAGGGGTTGAGCAGACAGGAAAAAAGATACCTTCTGATATTTTCACTACCACCACATATGCTAATATTTTTTACAAACCTAAAGTAGAGTGACTAGTAAACCATATCTAGTCTAGAGCTTTTCACACTTTAACCTGCATACAAATCACCTGGTGGGAGCATCTTGTTAAAATTAGACTCTGATACAGTATATCTGGAGCAGGGCCTGGGACTCCACATTTCTAATAAGATCCCAGATAATGACAATACTGCTGGTCTAGTCAGATGATCTTCGGCAATTTGAATAAAGCAATGGAATCAGAAGTTCCCAATACCTGATAAAGTGACAAGTATATTAAATATTAAAACTCCAATATGCTGCTGTTCACACTACTATCAAAATGAGAAATGATAATTTATACGTAGAGAAAAATAAGTAGCAAATATATACATGAACAGTCTATCTCAAGAAGAATTGGACTAAAGAAAATTAGTTAAAAATAACTTGAAAAGATAAAGTCATCAAATGTAAACTTACTATGTACTCATGTTATATATAAAAAATGAACACTGGAAATTTCTAATATGGCAGCTCTGATATTTTGATCAAATAAACTTTGGATAAGGATTAAATTACTAAGAGTATCTAAGAAGGTATTAGCATTCTTGGAAAAGAAATTTAACAAATACTAATAGGGAGGCCTGAGAGAAACTCCATCAAAGCAACAAGTTAAGAATTTCCCTAAGAGCAAGCCAAAACAGTTCTAAAAGAAAAAAAGCAGCTAATAGTATTACTATTCTTAGAATTTCACTGCTCCATTGCAAAGCAGAAAAACTATATTAGAACAAAGAAAACTTTCTCAATACAACCTAGTTTCTTTGAAACTATTCAGGTGGTATGAGTAATCACATAGATTAACATATGTCCCCTTCAAACTACTGCAGCATCATTGCCAAAAGTCAATCCACCTGCAACCAGCCTTCATTGAGCAAGTTAGAATCAAATAAAGCTTTGATGGGTAGAATTTCAAGATGAGTTATATTCAGATTGTATAGTTGCCATTTTTGATAGAAGTTGTTCTGAGGACCATAATAGGATAAAATAATTAGCTTTCTTACATCTAAACTGAAACTCATATTTATCCAATATTCGCAGCAAAATCTCGTGGTTTGCATTAATCTGAACATTCCATACTAGGAATTTTGATTTCAGTAAGTCTGGCTAGAGCCTTTGACATAGGTATAAAACAAGCAAAAAACTCCCCCAGATGACCCCGATGCTCACCCTGGTTAGGAATAATGCTCACAGGGTTCCAAAGGGCCAAGCCCATGAAGTAAAGAGGGACAGATACAGACCATAACTTCCTGGAGAGTATATGCCCCTTCTAAAGGAACATCTGCTACTCAGCTTGCCTCACTGGTGGAAGGATCTGCTGATTTGTCAGAAAAGTCAGAAATCCAGACATTTACAGGAAATCCCCTGATTACACATTAAATATCATGTAAGTCAAACAAGTCCACTCACTGACCTAATCATTTTATGTAAATTTTCTCATTTGCTCTTATTACAACACTATAGGGTAAATATTAAGCCACCTTACTTATAATGAAACCAAGGTGTAGAGGAGAGTGAGATTAAGTAATTTGCCTAATATCACCTGCCAGTAGCAGAGCAAGGATTCAAACCCAGGTATGCCTTACCCAGAGCCCATGCACCTAACCACCAAGCCAGATCGCGCCAGTGGGTAGGCAAGCCAGGCACCGCTCTGCTCGTCTAGGTTCTAGCCTGTACAGTTAGCTTTGCCCTTCGGGTAATTTGTCTATGTTCTGTTTCAATTTAGAGCAACCAACCACTCCAGTTTGCCAGGAGTGAGGGTTTCCTGGGACAAGGGACATTCCATGGTAAAATCAGGACACTCCTGAGCAAACCAAAACAGTTGGTCACTCTAGTTTTCACTTAGGGATATTATTTTAAAACAACCTCACCCAACTCATTTTTGTATTTGTTATAGTATTTTTTTAAGAACACTATTCACTAAATGGATCTTATGGGAAATTCCACTATTTGCCTCGATGAATTAATAGTTCTGTCCCCTTTACTACATAAATTTGTAACCTTTTTTGCCTTATTCTACTATTTTGATACTTGTTATTTATGTTTTACTCTTTATTATATGGCTTTCTGTTAATAAATAATTCAAATATTTTGTGTCAAAAAAAGAATACTATACATGCATACATGCCTTTTTTATGATCTAGAAAGCAATTCAGCATAAGATCATTTGACTAAATAACATACTGACCAATGACCTGAAGCATTTTCCTTCTCAAGTGCCAGGGTACACAGCAGTGGTTCTGAGATTAAGTAGTACCAAGGAACACTTGCCCATGTGGAGGAACTTATAGTGGGGAGGCATCTGACCTCACTCCACCCCCCAATACTCTCCTGATAGGAAGAAGAGCCAGTTACTTTGATTGGAGAGTTTGGAGGAAGAAATGGCATATTCAGGGCAGCCCTTTCCTCCAAAGGAGTCAGCATCCCCTCCAAGGGTACTTCTTTACTCCTGGATACTTTACTCCTATGTATACTCCACATGAGCAGGTATCCACAGGTGGGACTTGAGATTTTTCGCATCTGCCAGTTACTGGATGTGTAAGTTTACTTTGGTGATGCAGCATTAGGAAAACTGGCTGTCTATTCAAGTCACAACAATCCCCTACATTTCATCAGCAATAAAGCCGATCTCTTTGATCTCCATTCACTGGGACTCATCTCTCTCTCAGTTGGTTCTGATTTGGGTGGGAAAGAGAAGGTGCTATTTTTGATTCCCTAGAATTCCAACAGTGAGTGAGTACAACACTGAATTTACTGAATCTTGTATCCAGAAAGTCAAACAACAGTAGTTACTATTAAACTTAATGTACAAACATGAAATATGATGTATTTCACAGTGGAAATTTAATACAGTTGTGAAGTAAAGCCTTATTTTCAATACCATAATTTAAATTGGTCTTCAGTGCCATTAGGTTTGGTTCTCCTTTGAAGTATTACCTGACTCTGTGTTTCAGAAGAAGAATTTTAACACTTGTAACAGACCTCAGTTCATCAAGGAAAACTACATACCAATAATATTTGTTATTGAAAGAGAAAATGATAAATGGTATTTATTTCTTTTCTGTTTATAGAAATCTACTATGAATCACATTCACATGTATCTATTTCCTGAGAAAGCCAGGATATAATGTAACAGCTGAAAACACTGCAACTCCCCCTTACCATTTCATCTTTAAAGGGCTTTTTTCTCAGAAAACTAGTTTACCATTCGGTTTTGGTGTACACTTTTGTAGAAAGTAAATAATGTACAATTTAGTATTTTAGAATAAAATGTATTAGCAAGTTATTTTAAATATCATAAATGCTGAGGTTAGAAAAATAAAAACTCTAAGTTTAGATATGCTAACACACTCAAAATGATAATGTAGGACCTATTCCTTAAGGTTTGTTATGTAATAAACAGAAAATAAAATATGGTACACATATTCACATCTATGCCATCTTAATCCTCCAGACACAAGGTTGTTACAATCATACATTAGGATTATCTGGTGCCATCAGAGGCATGTTCTGTGGAGTTAGAAATAAGCCACTATAGCTTCTTTCCATTAAGTCACATTAAATTTTAGTTCATTCCATCCTGTCATGTTCTGCTCAGCAATACATATACGTCAGTGTGATGCACATTCACATGGAAGTAAAGTCATATCTTAGCAAAATGCTGTTCTAAAGCACCGCACACACACACACACACACACACACACACACACACACACACACACACACACATTGATCCCATATGGGAATGATCCTATGTGGGAATGAGGCCCCCATATACATCCAATTAAGAAAGTTTTATTGGGGTAAACAAAGAGGTGATACAGATATTTACTCTCTAATAAAAACCTTTTATCTAAGAAGAAAGAAAATACACTAAAATTTTAGAGTATAATAAAGTTTTTGTATTTTGCTCTTTCATTTATTAAATGAAGATCTTTGATGGGGAAGGCAAATAACACCCATCTTACTGAATTATATGTTGTAAATGAATTCTGCTACTGGATGAAAACTTCATAGTTTGTAAAATTTCATTTTTAAAAAAGCTCAAGATCTTTATATAGAATATGAGGCTTGCATAATTCTTTGTGATACCACCAGCTTTAGTTCATAATGTGAAAAACAAATGTAAATCATATTTTAAGTATATTAGTCTAAAACTGAATAATTTTAATTATTTTATTTATTAAATAGGCCCTTGATTTAAGGCAGCACTTTGGATATGATAGAAGATGTAACAATGAATCAGAAGACAGGATCTCTGTCCTCAAAGAGGTCACACAATATTGAGGAAAAGAAGATATGTGTGTGCATAACAAGGTCAAGACAGTGTGTACAAAATGATCTGATAGGAAACCAGTGCTCTGGGACATTCAGAGGAGAAATAGTGTTTAAAAGAGAGGACCAGGGAAAGTTACATTTAGAGTTGATGGGGTACCTGAGCATTCCTGAGGAACACAGGAAATCCTGAGACCAGATCAGCTATAACCTGAAGAACATCTAGGGACTAGTCAGAGATTGATTAGAAAAAGAACTTCAGGTCACATTGTGGAGGCCTTGAACAGCAAGTGAAAGAATTCAGATTTCATTCAATAGGCAGTGGAGAGCCATAGAAGCTTTTTGATTTTGGAAGTGTGGATATCAAAGCTGTTCTTTGGGAGAATTAGTTTAGTGGTGGTTGACAATGACAAGAGGAGGGGAAGAGACCAGAGGCAGGGAAGCCTGACAGAGGGTTATCGCATTGGTCCAGTCAAGGTAGTAGGAAGTATGAGAAAGGGATGGACATGGGAGATGCTGCAGGAGGAGACAAACAATGTTTGAAGATTGAAAGTGGAAAGCAAGGGAGAGAGAAGATGCAACGATGATGCAGCTTTTGAGCCTGAGTGATTGAAAGAAGAGAGGTCAGGATGAAAATATGAGTTGAAAGAAAGATGAGGAAATCGGTTTGAGGCCATATCCAGATGAACTTGCCTTGCAGGCAGGTAGAAATACAGGACTGAGGAGTTAGTTCAGAATTAATAGATGAAACATTTAATAAGTAATAGAAACATTTAATAAGTAATAGATTTGACAGATAATATATTTAATCTATGTTAGAGGAAAAGTTGAAGCTATTTAAATAGATTCACCAAATACAGACTATGTTAGACTTCTAACATAGATAAATAATTGAAATTTGTTTATGTCAAAAACTGCTCATAGTACTTGCATCCTGTATCACTATACCATTGTAAGATGCAACATTGGAATTAGACAAAATATCTGAGAATATACAAGTAGCTGAGATGGAAGTCTGCATACAGAAACTCATAAAATCATGAGAATAAATGGCATTTTACAAATTCATTCCTTAGAACAAATTTTCATCACTGAAGTTTGGAAGTTTAAATACTAAGCAAATCCATTCAAATTCTTATAACTATTCGAACTAATTTCTCTTTTCCTCTGAAATCATCATTGATTTCTGGATAACCATCAAGAATATGTGTTAACTAAGTATCCATCAATGAATGAATAAAATGGTGTGATGTGTATACACACACACACACACACACACACACACACACACACACACACACACACATTAGTGGAATTCTACTCAGCCATAAAAAAAGAATGGAATCTTGACACTTGTGATGACATGGATGGACCTTGAGGGTATTAAGAGAAAAAAGTCCAATGAAGAAAGACAAATACCTTATGATTTCCCTCATATGTGTAATCTAAAGAAAAAAAAAGAAACAAATGAACAAATAAAACAAAAACAAACTCATAGACACAAAGGACAGACTGGTGGTGGCCAGAGGGGAAGGTGATTGGGGGTAGGTGAAATGAGTAAAGGGGGTCATTTGTATGGTGAAGGATGGTATCTAGACTTTTGGTGGTAATCACTTTGAAGTATATATGGATGTCAAATTATAACATTGTGCATCTGAAATTTATATAATATCATATACCAATTTTATACCAATTTTTAAAAAAGAATACATTGATTATCATTAAAAATATATTTCCTAAGAGTACTAATCTCAACTTTGATCTCATATGAACATTGATAAATATATTCTTATGTTTACATGCTCTTAATCAACGTCATCTGTGACTCACAAACATACCTCCTTATCCTATTCTACTTTAAACTATAATACTTTTATATTGAGATGTTTAGTAAGAATTATTCACCAAAACACATACTCTCCAAGCCTTACCTGTTTTTGGTTTCTCTGAAAGGCTGAGTTTCAGATGTTGGTCTTCTGATGAAAGGCTCGCACTAATGCCATACAGTGGATCATCCAAGAAAGAAGGCCTTTTCAGTCTTCCAATGCCAAGTGTCTTTGACATAAAATAGTCTTTTGTGTCACTAAAAACCTCGTCCTTGGAAAATTGGAGGCATTTCATATTCTCAGCTTCGATGACAAGAGCTTGTGACATGTAATGCCCAGTCAAGGCTTTGGTGAGATAGTAGCCTGTAGATGTTTTACATTCAGCATTCTCATGCATATTTGCATCTTCCACCTTTTTGCTTCTGACTTCTGTTTCAGACATAGTTGGTAACTCAAAGAGGATAGATTTGGAGAGCTGGGGGGATTCAGGCATAATATCCTCAATGTCCTTCTTTTCTCTTTCTGAAGAAAGTTGAATCATGGATTTTTGTTTGAATGTGCATTCATCCAGAAGACACCTTAACTGTTCCTCAGAGAGACCTGATGTTGAATCTAACTGATAAAACAAACCAAAAATTTTCATAGTCAATTGACTGAGTAAATATTTATTTTCGGTAAGCTTTCAGTGATAAAATATAAATGTAAGTGCCCAGAAACCCCTTATGCAAAACACTCAGCAAAATCATTCATTTTAAAGAATCCAGAATTGCAGGAGAAATGTACAGCACCCTAGAGAATAAGTTTAGAACCAATCACATATGCTAAAATCCAGGAAAAGATCCCACAACACCGATGGAAATGAATTACTGCACCAAATTAACCAATAATCTCTCTATGCATAGAAGTAACTTGAGCTGAAATAGAGATATTAGAAAAGCACCTTCAGTTTTATAAGTCTTGGAACATCAAGCAGGAAGTAAGCAATGAACTCTTTGATAAACAGCCAGGAATCTTGCCATAATCTCCAGTAGGCATTTCTCTGTTCCTACCACTTCTTGGTGTGAATCCCATTACCATCCAATTTCTTAACTGGAAAAAAAAAATCTCAGGCAAACAGGGTAGACTACACTTGCCTCTAGGAATTCACCACTCCTATGTCTGTCCACAACTTTCAACAGACAATACCACTGAAGACAGAAAAGGAAGGGTGAAGGGGTGGTGCATCCTGAGATGTGTAGTTGCTTCAAAGCTACAGGCCTAGACAGAGGCCAGGGGCATTCCAATAGCAGTGCATTCTGGAAGGAGGACTTAGTCAAACACATTTAATCTCTGCTTGTAAAGGTTATCAGAATTGAGTGTTTCCACCAAGATCTTAAGGATCTCAAAATTTTTTTTCTTCCAGTGATGTTTTCAGAAAATAAATCAAATGAAAGTATAGGGTTATGTTCTATAAGAATTCAACTGAACAGCATGCCACTTGAATTGCAACAATCTCAAAAAGGAATGGGATTAAAATACATATAAACACACTGAAAATAATCTTTTTCTTCTCTAAAGAATCAGCACCATCCCTGATTTACATATTGGATTATCTAAGGAAACACAAATCATCCTTTACCCTGTAATGAATTACCTGATAACAGAAACTCCTTCATAAGAAAACCTAATCATTAACAGTAATGGCTTTAATTTCTACTTTAGTAAAGTAAAAAAAAAAAATGTCATTGGCCTACTTTGTAGTGCACAATAAAAATTAACCAAATATTCTGCATATATTAAGATATTAAGTATTGGGGGGCTATTATTGGTACTAGTATAGTTAATTCCCCATTATTGTGAAATGCTTCTAATGCAACTAACAAAAAATAGTATGCAAAACAAATTTTCTATCATGCTTTTAAAATATATCATGTCTCTTAAATTATATTTAACTTCTATAAATTAAAAACTGATTTTCATAGTAGCAAGTACCCTTATGGGTTTGAAAATAACAGAAATTGTCTGGGAATGTATTCTTAATAATTATCTGGGATTCAAAATTCATATAATTCACCCTAAGGTTAACACACGTCAGAAAAATAGGAGTTAAATTATATATATTAGCAAATCCTGCTTTTAATCACTAGACATTTCAGGCATCCACTTGTGGTATTTTATCTATTATTATTAGGAGTACTCCCTTCACTCTATTCTGTAAACCTAGTCAGCTAAAAAATGAAGGCTGTCTGTCCTTTTATGCTACTAGATACTTAAAATACACTTTCAAAATCTGCTTATATAAAATTGCTTAAAATAAGTAGACAATTCTCTAGGATTTAGAAAGAGCCCACTGAGCATCATCCTTACCAAACATCCTCACTAAAGGCTTATCATATGAAATTTCCAGACACTAGAAAAAAAAATTCATCCATCCTGGAGCAGGAGAATGAAGAATTACGGAAGGAGCTCTCTGGGGAGAAAAGGGTGGGGAGGTGAAATATTGGTAGTTTATCTAATATGTTTCACTACTTCCACAAATAATATTGATAAGATAGATGCTTGACAGTTCTGATGATATATTTGGCAAGATATAGAGAAAATTAAGTAAAAAGCAAAAACAAAAGAACTCAGAGAACAAAAAGCTATATGAAAAGAAAGAAAAGGTAGTGTTTCAAATATATAACACAGAAAATTAAGCAGAAAAAGATCATTATTAACTCTAGAACAAACAAGAAAGGATACCATAGGACAGAATTGCTTTTGTTGTAAATAATATTTCCACAGTCATTGTAATATGAATAGTAATAACTGAGGTAACCAAAAATTGTGATTTAACTATTTTGGGGAAATAGGAAGAGAGAAAATGGGTGTCTAAAGTAACAAAGTTAAATCTTTAACTACCATCACAGGAAGTCAATATATAATTGATAAAATAATACGATACCATTGTATTATTGATTTAAAACTTTACATCACTGTAAATTGGTATAAAACTGATCAATAAAGTAAATTATTAAGAAACAATATAGAGATAAACAGAAAAAAAATCTAAAGGAATCAAAAGTGGTTGACTCTGGAAAGCAAAACTAAGGTGGGGAAGGATGGGGCAAGGAGCTTCCATTTTTAAAACATTTTAACACAACTTTTTTTCTATTTTATTATTATAATAAAATTTTAAATTAACTTAAAATAAAATATAAAAATAAAAGTAATTTGAATGCATTCTAATTGTTTCATAAAATTAATTTAAAAATAAAAATCAGAAATATTAAAATGAAATTCCCAACTGATTATATCTTTGGGCATCAGAAGCAGATCCAGGTTTTATGGAGCCTAAAATTTATATAATCTTGGAGTCTTGGAGCAGGGGTAGGGTACTTCTTTTAATACACACACACATACACACACACATAATTACAAAGAGAAAATAAATACAAAAGCGAGGGGTTTTTTTAGAATGTAAAAAATCACGACAAATTACTAGAGCCTTAGAAAGTTGAATCCATCCTTACATTATTTCTTTAGGGCATTTATCAGAAATGGTTATGCAGAAATGTTTCCTAATTACAACCTGGCTTCCTCTCCCCACTTAAGGTTCATACAAGTGAGAGGCGTCTTGATGCTTCAGCTTCACTGGCTTCACAGTAAATCTGCTTCTGGGTGCTCCAAGATTAAGCATATCACATTTGAGTTTGTGTATACACAGAATAAGCTTACCTACCATGCAATAACCCTGATCCTCTCAGGAAGCAGACTGATGGGAAAGAAAACACAGAAGACGAGAACTTGGGCTTGGGTTCAAGTTCTGCCACCTTTGCATGTCACCTAAGAGACCGGTCTCCTGCTGTGAAATGAGGAACTGAAGATGATCTCTAAATTAACTTTAAGCTCTAAAATGGCTTTTTATGAATAATTAGTCTAAAAATAAAATAAATATAAGCTGTTTTGAGTGAAAGTTATGAAAACAAGACAATAACAAAAAGTGAACTTTTTTCTTTAATTTTTTCAAAATACTAATTATGAATTCAAAAAGTAACTAAAACTCCTCTGGTCTCAAAACATTATAAGTAAAAGTGAACCAAATATATTAAGCCTTCAAATTAAATTAATTTAATTATAGTGTTTTCTGAGAGGCAATACAGAGCAGAACCTTCAACACAAGTCATCTTTCTCATCTTTTTATTCCCTGCAGAGCCTTGACTACAGTATAAACTCAGTAAATTACTGTTGTAGTAATCGAATGAATTAACATTGCTGAGTATTTTAAAGTGCTAGATACTACATTAATATAAGTTATTTACAAATGCTGAAATAGACTAAACTAGGGCTCTATCACAAACATCCTTAACTACCCTTGATAGCTAAGGGACCATGACACATACTCTTCATCCAAATTGCTTTGAAATTCCTGAGCTGGTGAGCTCCATAACTGAATGACTTTGTGCAAACACAGTGAAGTAACCATCTGTTTAAATATTCACCTCAAAGTATTTGTCTTTCACACCAGTTCTAATTTTCCAGTATTTCATAAACAAGTTATTATTCATGCTATTCCTGTCCTTCATAAAATTCATCATAGTGCACCTCAGTCTTCATTTTTCCAGACTAGAGCCTAATCTATTTTCTCTCCTTCTACGAAAGCCCCTTTCTTCCCATCTTCATCTTAGTAGCCTTTTACGGATCTTCTTTCTTGTTTTAGCCAAAACACACAAATTCCACAGTCAAAGAGTAAATGTATTGGATTTTCTCATCAGGAAAAGAAAATAGAACATCTGTAGTTTAGTTCTCCTGAATCTTGCTGGTCTTGTTGGCACACCAGGTGATGTCTTACAGAATAGTAATAACTAGCATTTATTAAGCATCTACTCTGGGCCAGACACTGCTCTATGCATATTACATGTATCAATTCTTTTAATCTTCACAGCAAACATATGAGGTAATTACTATTGCTATTTCTGTTTAATAAATGAAGAAAGTGAGAAATTAAGTAACCTGTCCATGGTCATATAGCTACTAAGTGGTGGACCTGGGATTTGAATCTGGGTAGTCTGGGTCCAAATCATATGGGCCCAACTACTAGGTAACATAGTCTCTCACTATAAATGAGTTCTCCCTCTACCATTCTCTAAATATCCTTTTCCAACTGACATTCATTTTTCTGTCTACTCTCTCATATTTAAAAAAAAAAACTCTTTCTGTAAAGTATTTCACTTAACTTTGGATTTTATTACCTAGATTTGTTTAGTAGCTCATGCAAACTTACATAGTGCCCTTTCTTTTGGTTCATTTCAAAAAAAAAAAAAAAGCCAACCCAGCTCCATTCCCAGGATGCCCACTGTTTACTCTTCCCCACCTAGATAAATACCAGTTTGGTGTAGGAGCTAAATCTGATAAAGAGGGAAATTTGTAATTGCTGGAAATGGATCACAGACTGGATTACTTCATCCTCCTCCCTGCCTCCCCTCCTATGCTATACATCTGGAGTTTCTCCAGCCATAAAAATCTTCAGTTATTTGGGGATTGAATTTGTTGACAATGCAATCAAGATTATGTCTTTGGTACAGATAATCAGAAAGTCTACCCCTATAAAATAGCAGAGGCAATCTTGTCCTTTGATGTAAGCTTATATCTGATTCCCTTTTTCTCCACAAATGCTGAGTTCCTAAAGACACACCCTACAAAGCCAATACTATTATCACAAGCGAGAAAAGCATGGAAAGCCAGAATGTCCTAAATGATTAACAACAAGAATATGGATGTAAATGGCATTCAATGACATCAAGTACTACTTTAAAATAAGCAAGGAGAAAATATTCCACCCTTTGTTTAATTACCAAGATAAGTTTACAACTGTCTGTTGCAGCCTCTGCAGGCAACACCTAAAAAGCAGTTTGTTTTATTGAAGGTTTTTTAGCCATAAGGAACAGAAGAAATCCTTATCTCAAAAAAAGGGGAGGAGGACAGGCCATGAACTCCTTTAGTTTTTGCTTGTCTGGAAAACTATCTCAGATGGTATAGGTGAGTGTTGCTGTAGGATCTAAGAAGTCACCTCAAAGATACCAACAGCAGGAAATGAAGTATAGACAGGCCTTTAAGGTCTGGAGCTGAGAAACCACAGGAACCAAAATCATGTGACTCATCATTCCCTTACTGAGTTCCTGTAGTGCCTTAATCCTTTGTTTGTCTGATGCATCCTCCTCTCTGCAAACTAGCTTTCCCTGATTATTGATGGCTTCTGTTCTTTTACAACCTCAGCTTGCCTATGTAGCATAAATGGTCCCAGATCCTCATTCAACATGACTTTAAGAGTCTGGAACCCACCAATAACTGACAATGGTCTCTATGTCTACTAGCTCAAATTTTCAAGCAAGTTAACTTGGTTGGTCACTGACCATCTAGATGATGGACTGACAATATCAGTGTCAAGTGTTCACCACTAGTCCAATCACCTGTGGCGAGGGTTAAATGGTATGAACGTGGCCACCCAAGTCCATGATTTTGGCAGGGCTGTGGGTAAAGGGGATTTCTCAAAGAAGAAGGCTTATAAGCAGAGCAGAGACCCCAAAATAAATCTTTTTTGAGATAATGAAGTTTATAGCCAACTAAAAGATTAGCAATCAAGGTGTTTCCAAACTTGATTGGTTCCATCCAATCTGAATACTCACTGAATGGTTCATTGAGATACAAAAGCAGAATTACTTGTCATAAAGTATTCACTTGTGGATAGAAAAAGCTAGACTTCCAATTGGACTACGAAGTGGGACTATCAAGTCAATATGCTCCCAATAGGCTCATAAAGCCTCAAGAGGTTCTTAATACTTCCTGTAACTCTTTGAAATTAAATAAGTCTAAAAATCATGGGGGTATAATGATTGGTGTTCATTTTAAAGTCTGTATCAATAGTGCTAATAATTCATGAAGGAATAGCTTTATTCATCCTTCCCCTCCTAGCTCTTTTTCCTCTATTCTGTTCTTACACTGAGGTTACCCCAATCATATAAAGGCAAATCCAACAGGTACAATGCTCTTAGGAGGCCACATAAGTGACTAAGTGTCCTAGGGACCAGGCAAGATCTGGCTTATTTTTACCCAGGATAGTCAGAGGGTGTCTGGCCAGAGGAGAATCTGAACTCTAGTCAAAAGAGAAGCAAAGGATAATGACAGAGAAATTGTGTAAAATATTAGGAATGAGGGTTGAGGTAAGGCTGTAAACAGGAAAGTGAGTCAGCCCCGAGGTCAGAAGGCGAGAGAATCTGTGAACAGAATAACATGGAGTGAGAAGTAGGTCAAGGCAAGCAGCTCTGAAGTGAGTTCATGAAAGTCATGGTGGTGTTGGAAGCCTGCTTTTATGTGGGGCTTGGCATGTCAAGGTAACAGGCCATGAACTCCGTTAGTTTTTGCTTGTTTGAAAAACTGTCTCAGGACACCACCCTTGCCCAGGTCACTGATCTTCCCCAAATAGCTGGGTGAGGCAGGGCTTGGAAGGTTTTGCCTGATAGGTTTGCCTGGTGAAAGGCTGCTCTGAGCATTCCGTGATGGTGCTTTTTAGCTCAGGTGCCAGAGCTGGTCTGAATGCCCCACAAACTCCCAGCAAAACAAAGCTTGGCCAGGAAGTTGTTGAAAATGAGGCAAGCAAGTTTGGATACAGAGCACTTTTTGGGTCACAGGGGGCTGGGCCACCCACCTAAACCCCAATCCCCCAGGAAATATATCTAGTATGTCACTTTTAGAGCAACTAACTCCCACTGCTATGCAGATCACTGATTTATTAGATATTAACAGTATGAAAATCATTTTTATCATCTTCCCTACTCTCAGTTTGAAAAGTCTATTTTTACTATATAGAGGTAAGTTGTGTCAAGGGAGGCCATGAAGGGGTCAGACGTCAAGAAGGCAACTAGCTAATTTAAATGCCTTACCTAAAGCCAGAGTCCAGATCACGCCTCACCCTTTGGTAGGAGGTCAGCTGAGAGATGAGTCAAGTTCGAAAAATTCAGTATAATTAAAACCTAAAGAACATCTGTATGCTCACAGAACTGCCTCTCTAGCACTTTAAATACTTCTCTTGACATCATCTAAACTTCCCAGTTGAGGAGAAGGTGAACTCAGAACTCTGTCTCTAGAATCTTTGACATGCATTTTCTGGGATGACCTGCAGGTGGTGGTGCTGTGGTCCCTGCAGGATCACCTCCATCAGTGCTCATTTAAGGCCTGGTCAGGGGAGAATATCCAGCAGGTGTTAAGGAAAATGAATGGTCACCACTCATGCCCAGTCCAGAAGGGCACAGAGGAGGCCATTTACTGCTGCTGAAACATGGCCTACAAGGTAGTCCCTGTCTTCACAGGCCTGTCAGTGGACTGGACAAGGTCTCCATGATCTGACCATGAGTACTACTGCTTTCCAGAGACACAGGCCCTTGATGTGTGATCAGTGTCACATTAATCAGCTTACAGCTCTTCTATCTCTTGCTCTGAGAAGTATCTCACTATTGTAGCATTATCTGGACCCACCAATTAGAGAGAACACTAAGTGAACTCACCCATATAAGAGAGACCCCTCAGATTGATGCTCATCCCTGGGAACTAGAAAGGGAAACTGAATAGTTCCCTTGAATAGACAAAAAGTTTCCTAGCAGTACAAACAAAAATCAAAAAAGGGAGGAAAAAAGATGAATGGGACTAAGAGGTTCAAACTTATAAAACAAATAAGTCATGGGGATGTGGTGTACAGCGTAGAGAATACTGTCAATAACATTGTGATAATGTACCGTGTCAGATGGTTGTTGGACTTATCCTGGTGATCAATTCTTCAGGTATATAAATGTTGAATAACTACAGTCTACACCTGAAACCAATACAATATTGTATGTTAGTTGTATTTTAATATTTTAAAGAGATTTAAATGCTCCAACATGATGGGATTTAGTTTATCCCTCACCCAGATCTGTGCATTTGCCTGCTACCAGGCTGAGCGGTGCTAACATGGGTTGTGCGGCCCCCACAGCTGTGGATCCAGGTATCACTACTGATGTCACTGCATAGCCCCTCAAGTCACTCACACTCACATCCCACCCCTCTTGCCTCCCATCCAGAACTTCTCTATTGTTGCTGAGGCGTGAGTTGCAAATAAGTGTGATATTGTCACCTGGCCACTTCTGGACTTACTTGGGGCAGATATTGAGAGAGGAGGGGAGAGGAGCCAGTGAATAAAATCCCTCCCCTAGCAAGACCCTCCTGAAAGGTAGTCACCCACACGGATTCTTTCTGAAGATGTCCCGTAAGATCTATCAGCTATGCTTGCTAGCAAGCAGTGGTCAGATCAGTCAGCTCTCATTTTCAGTCTTACTCCATTTTCTCCCCACTGCTGCTTCTCTGGCATTGCTTTCACCAATTAGCAGTAGCATATAGGCTTTTGCCTCAGGCTCTGCTCTTCCAGACTAAGACATTCACAATAAGCAACAGCTTCCAAGTTCTGGCCAGGGCTCTAGAAGTGGCAGCTTGAGCTGTACAGGACGGGCCTGGAAACACAGGGCCAGCAGCTCTACCGCTGTCTCTGCAAATGGGTCAAAGGCTGGTAGGAGGGTGCTGGCAGTGGGCAGAGATTACAGAGCGATGGCCAGCACTGGCAAGGCCACAGGAGAGAAAGGGATGCTTCAGGATCCTTGGAACTCAAGCTTAATAGCTGGTTCCTACTAGCATGGCTAGATGGGAACAGCAGAGCAATGCCCAAGGGGTGGGATCAAAACAGAAAATCTCTTGGAGTCCTGGGAGGACATTTGCCCAGGGCAGCCAGAGGTAGCATGGCTGCAGGAAAAATATGAATTGGACCCAAGAGGAGAAAGCCAAAGTCAGCTTTGATTTGAGTGACAAGACAAACACAAAGAAAATAACAAGCAGAAGGTATAAAAGATGTCATGGTATAGTGTTCTGGACTAAAGCAAAGCCTCTGCAGACAGGGGAGGCCCACCCTCCTTCTGTGTAGGCACAGTACAAAACCAGGCCTGAGTCCTAAAGGGAGTTAAGCAGGAGCAGACCCTACCACGTCAGCAGACACTGAAGTATCAAATTCAGAGGCTAGGCAAGCCATGCAAATATGTGACATTCCAAAGGGTGTCTCCTGCACCTTTTGTCCATGTTGTTTTCCCACAGCTATTTATATCCCATTTGGTAAAGTTATCCAAGTTAAGTGTTCCTTAGGCCACGTGCTATCTTTTTGAAAAACGCAGAAACTCCAATGAAGAGGAAAGACCCTTAATGACAGCACAGAGTAGTAGAGGGAGGCTGGAATTTCTAAGCTGAAATCCGAGCTTGCTCATTTCCCAGCTGTTGCACCTGAACAAATTACTTGACCTCTCAAAGCCTCAAATTTCTAAACTGTAAAATAAAAACACTAACAACTAGCTGACTCCTAACAACTAGTTTTGAAGAATACTAACAACCAACAATTTGCAATGAGCACCAGATACATGTGTGAAGCTGCTGGCACCGTGCCTCATGCAGAGCAGGCAGGATTTCAATCAGTGCCAGAACATCAATAGTAACGTTAAGCTTCAGTTTGAGAAGCTGATAGCAATAGTGGCTAAGACGTCCCCACTTAGGAAGTCTTCACATTCCAAGTTCAACATTCCTACCCTTGATGGTCTCTCTGGGGTACCAGGAATAGAGCTTTACAAATCATCTCACAACTATTAATTTGCAATGTGTACTCCAGTGGATTAGTGTGGGGGCTAAGAAGCCATCAGATGCTGGGAGAGAGCACACAAGACAGAAAGGTGGAATGTGAATCTCTGTCATCCCTGTAGGAAGGTATATACTTCAGAGCAGACACTATTAAGTCTTCAGTGCCAGAAAGTACTCAGAAAGAGGCTGGGTTCAAGATACTTTTATCTTTGCTCAAAATAATCAGTGTCAAGGCTTGAGATAAAACTCATGAAGCACAGGGATTTAAGTGAAATGGGTTTATCCCTTGCTTCCTGTGCATGCACAAGCATGTGAGTGTACACACACACAGGCACACTCAGAATACTTTCCCCTTTCAGAAATCCCTTCTTTCTCTGCTCCCTTCCCTAAAGTATTCAAAGACCTCATGCTGCCTCTTCAGACCCCTCCACCTGACCACAACCCCCTCAAAAAGTATACTCAGTTTTAAACTTTTTAAATGTCCTATATAGCTCCCACATTAGAACTTACCTATCCTGAAATATGATTCCTCATTACTGTCCCTAAGACTAAGCAATCCAGGTCACTGCATAAACCTCCCAATGAATAAGCTCACATTTTACAGAAGCCTTTTCAAATCAGAATTACTTTATCCATAGAGGTGATTCTAAGAGTGAGTATCCAGGCCCCATAGCTGGATAGTAGAAAGATATTTAGGTGATATCATTGTTAGCACCCCCAGTTCAGGCCACACAGTTTGGCCTGGTCTTGTTCGACAAATGAAGGGCCCTGTCAAATCTCATCAGATCCGATTTTCCTCTTGGATGTAAATCTAGCGCCAGAGAGTTAACTCCACATTTAACTTGTTGATCAAGGAGAGCTTTTTCTGGTCACAAACAGGCGACCTGTAGCTTTTCCCAGTGTTAGGCAAGTGCTCCTGAAGCTTTACTCTGTCTAGACATATATCTGAAACATCTAATTACCCCCGTACATTCTGCACAGCACACAAAGCCCAACGTCATTACATAAACATGAAGCTCCCTATGAATATTGCTGCTCAGTGAACTGTCCTTTTACATTTGCCAATCTGAAAGAGACATCACACTGCCACTGAATATAAGGATAATATACTGTGAACAACAACCTCCAAGTTTTGCTATGAGCCAAACTGTGGGCTCGTGATTCTTTAATTCCTGAATTTAATTCCTGAGAATTTCTAAATTCTCTAGCAATCAAACAACAAAAAAGCCATTAGTGAATTAGATCCAAATCCAAAAGTATATAAATAGATTGATGCATACTCTCACTTAAATGATGCTTACATTTAAATTAAATTTTTTTCCTTCCACATACAGCATGAGGCTATCAAAGAGGGATAACTCTTTCTGCCACCCTCCCTGGTCATCAGGTCTCATATCAGGCATGCATCCAGACTAACCCTGATTATTACTCAGCTGCCCTAATGTTGGGGCATGGACTAGACAGGGTTTATAGTCTTCAGCTATCCACCGTGTACCAGGAATGTTGACATACATTATTCCATTTCACGCTCCCCATCACCCAGTGCAGGAAACTGGGAAATCATTCTCCACATTAAACAGATAAAGAAGCTAAGGCTCAGAGGAATTAAATATCTTGGTCCAAGACCCAGAACTAGTAAAAAATGAATCTGAATATAATATTTGTCTTCACAGAAATGCTTAGAAGAGTTGATTAAGCTCCATTTTCCAAGGACAGCACTCTAGCAGCAGCATGCTACCATCACACACCCCCTAGCAGCAGCATGCTACCATCACACACACTATCTTACATCTGAAAATGGTATACAGTCAGAGTCCCTTTCAGTTCATAAACCCATCACAGAAGTGTGAACAAGAGGCCTTTGCCAGTGGGTGACAGCTGCCCTCTGCATCCCTCAAACCTGGAGTTCCAGGTTACATTAGCACAGTACCCTCTG
The DNA here is from genome assembly GCA_004027375.1 of Macroglossus sobrinus. Lineage (NCBI taxonomy): Eukaryota > Metazoa > Chordata > Mammalia > Chiroptera > Pteropodidae > Macroglossus > Macroglossus sobrinus. The sequence continues at coordinate 1,764,094 of PVKZ01000061.1, read as the reverse complement.
TATCTGCCTGCTCTTCAGAACCAGGTCCTCCTCATTTCTGTGTTCCCAGGTCTATGGCACAAGAGGGATACAAGGCAAAGATTTGTGGGCTACATGAAACCTTCTTTGGGTACTCGTCGTCTTCTGCAGTGGCACCACACTCCTAGGATTAAACTCAGTGGTCTTAGTCTGTATCCTTACTAGCCAGTGGTCCCAGGATATGCCCCCCCTTCTCTTCCTGTTTCCCTGTTCCTTCTGGACCCTGCTCTCCCCACATGGCTTTGAAAGGTAATGGCTTAATCAATTATTGACCTTGTGCTTATGATTTGGGCCAACCAGATAACAATGCTTTAATTCCTCAAGAGTTCCCTAATATTTCAGATCACGGCAAGGGTAGACAGCAGACATATTGTTTGAAGAGAGAGGATACTTCTGGTACTCTCCATATCACCCTCCACAGGCAATGACTCACCTGTGGTGCATACAAGGATTGTTCTCCATCCCCACCAATTTCATGTCCACTAACCAAGGAAAAATGTTTCAGATTCACAAAAATTCCCCAGTACAATAAAACGCCTATATTCTGGGCCTATCATTGCAATATTCACTACAAGTCTGACATAGAGGTTTAATTTGGTCTGCCATGAAAATAGAACTGAATGATAATCACAGTCTTTGATTGTGGTTAGGTTTAATTATGGAAATCTACTCATGTGCTTATACAGAAAGCCACATGAACACAGCAGAAAACCATTTCTTTTCATAAGTATTTATAGGAAAAGAGCCTTCTCAAAGGTTCTTTAATAGTAAATAAACATTTGAAATAAACAAGCCAAAAGAGTCTTTCATGAGTAGAGGCCCTATTTTCTAATTGTATCATGTTAACATTCTCTCTTTTAATTTCCAGTGATGAGCTAGGACAAGCTGCAGCCTCTGCACCAGGTCGGGGTAATGAGTCACTTATTTAGAATGGAATATGAATGATATCAAGACCATCAAGTACAACTGATGTTCAATTAGAAACATCACCTAATGGAATATGTTAAAATATCTTGGCTGAAGAAATAGAAATATGCAGTAAAAGCTTTATACCTTTGTACGTTGAGTCTATACTATAGAAAATACTGTCTCTGGACCCTGATAAACTAATGAACAGCATTTATTTCCTTTTAATCAAATTTCAAATTAATATTTTAACTTCAAGTATGCAGGATAAAAACACAATTTCCCCTAGATCCATTAATAACTTAGACGATCCTTGAAAAAATGCCAAAACAACCGATTACCTTTCTCTCACACAATATGTACTATATATCTGGAAATCTTTTGGGTCCTACCTCAAAATATATCCAAAATCTCACTTCCTCCCTAATCCTAATCTCACCTCACCCTAATCCACCATCATTTCTCACCAGATTGCTGCATGGCCTCCAAACTATTCTTTCAGTTTCTCTTTACTGCCCTATTGAGTATTCTCAACCCAGAATGATTTTATTAAAAATGTAAGTGAAAACACTGGGTGCTTTTCTGCTTAGACTCCTCCAGTGGTCCCTAGCTCGCTCCAAGTAAAAGCCAAACTCCTTAAGAATTTGCTTTCACATTTCTGTCTGTATTTCCTACTCCCTCCTCATTCACTCCCTCCAGCCACACTTACTGCCTTGCTGTTCACTGACTTGAACATGACGGACATGCTCTTGTCTCAGGGCCTCTGCCCTTGCTGTCCATCTTCTGGAAATGCTTTTCACCCAAATATCTTCAAAACTTGTTCCCTGGTGTCTTTCAAGCTTTTCTTCAAATGTCATCTTGAACTGAGCCCGTCCCTGATCACCCTATGTAAAAGTACAACAGCTTCCACCTGTACATGCATTTCCTGTGTCCCTTCCTGGCTTTATTTCTCTCCATAAATAGCACTTGCCCCCTTGTACATACTCCCTAATTTACTTGTTTGTTGCCTGCCTCCTCCCACGGAATGTAAGCTCCACGGGGGCAGAGATTTTGACTGATCGCTTCACTACACCACCCCCAGAGCCTAGAAAAAAAATATTTTGACATGGTAGAAACTTAACAAATATTTAGTGAATGAATGAAATACTTTTTCTGGGAGAGGCATGTACTGCACATGTACATGCACATACCATGATATAAACAACCTTTTTTATCCTCTGTTAAAATTTTATCTCCTACATCAGGAGTGATATTTGCACTATGTACAATCCTTGCTCAAATAATTTCATAAATCATTTTTTCTTACTTTTGGGTCATAGCAGTACGACAAACCAAGATGTTTCTTTTGGACAATTTAGTGTGTTGAAATTTGTTAAATACCTTTAAGAAGAATGTGTGTATTCTCTAATCAGTCAGAACAATCCTTCTCTCTATTGCCTTACCTTCATCCATTTCATACATTTATGTAACCTTCCTGGTCTCTGAAGGAATTTCACTTAGCAATATCTACATAGAACATATAGATTTCATAAACTGGCCCCATTTCCAAATACAACTTTCTACTTTATCTAGCAAATCCATTTTTGGGCCAAGAACAAAATTTTCTTAAACTATTTTTCCTTTTATTCATTTTCATCACCACACTAGCATATAACCCTTCCATGATTTTTTAACAACAAAATAAAGTGTTTAGAACAGTGAGCATTACTGAGTCAGCGGTGAGGGACAGAGAATGAAGCCTCACTGTTGTATGTATGTGGGAGACTAGATTGTCTCCTTCCCGCAATATACATGTGGCTTATACCAAGACATCAGTGCTATCTGCTATATCCTACTTTCCAGATCCTATTAGCACGTTCACAATATGTTGGAATAGCATGGCATATGGGTGATGGTCAACTAGCTGGTAGATGAAATGGTGACATCGAGCCAGAAAAAAAATATATAACTCTGAGACAAGGCTGTGAAGTTATTCTGCTGCTCCTACCAGATAAAAGCAAACTGCTTAGATTATTCTCAACTTATTTGCCTAGAGGAGAAAAGTATTTGCCATATATCAAATATCAGGGCATGTGTTGAGTTGCTTCGGTTGAACGGAGCAACTGTCCACTAATTTTTGTATTTCCTCAGTTACTCTAATAAACACACTCAGGTCTCTTTAGCAGGGCCCTATCTAGCAAATTATTGACTTGTTTTCACTTAAATGATTTTGGGCTTAAAAACTGATCTCCATCTGGGAATTAGGTGAGAGGCTAGGATTTCCTACTGTAATGGCTAAAATCAAGCCTCTGTGTGCCAGAAGACCCAGAGTTTTGTGACTGTAAAAAACAAGTAGCACTGTTAAGTACCTATCTGTCTCAGTTACAAAGATCCTGTGATCAGTAGCCATTTCCTAAGATTCCTGCTGGTCATCAAATTAAATGTCCATTCTGCCGTCTATTATAGTAGCTGTCCACCTTGTCTTCTGATAGTAAGCTACTTATGCTCCATTATCCCAGGATCCTAGTATTCTAGTAACATTAGGAAGCTCTATTGAGCATCTTACCTCGGCTCCACTGGCTTACAGATGACGGCCACACATTTTTTTCCCTAAGATGCTAGTGGGCCCCTCATCACTGTATAGCTCAAGCTCTTGAAAAACGGAATCCCTTTGAGACTCTGTCAAGGGGCATAGTTAAAATGTGAGGTTTAATACCTATGATACATCCCCTCCAACAATCTTATCTCCCTGAGTGTTTGGATTCCTTGCTCCAACAGTCTATAAAAAACATTCTAGTGTGGCCAAAGTCCAAGTTTTGGTCAACCAATTAAAGCAGCAACTAGACTCAATACTACCTATTCATGCTAGTACCTTGAATCCAGAACCTCTGATTAAATGCTCTGATAGCAATAAATTCAACCCATCTAAAATTGTGTTTTTCTTTCTTGAACATAGAACCTTAGAAATCCATTCTCATACACATTTCCCAGGTTTTTTTCAATATTCATTAGCAAAGTTTTACAATTTTTTAGCACTATAAGCCATCTCTTCCTAGCTTTGACTTTGTCATTGGCATTTTGAGGTATGTTGAGATCTAAATTTAGTTATAGATCTGGGAATGAGGCATATGGAGAATAAGAAAATCCTTCATAATGCAACTCCTTCAGGTGACATAAAACTCAACCAAGACAGGAACAGCTTCATCAGAGAGATACGCAGGTGCTGCTTCAGCAGGCAAGTGTGGCTTGCAGACTCTGGAGATTCAGGGTACCCTGAGTTCACCCAACCCTAACATACCCCTGTTGTAGTTCTCACCCTTTCTCTCTAACTGCTCAAACTTAACATAAGTAACCTGGCTGAGAATTCAACTGACACTCTAATTTGACAGCCCACATTTAGCTTTTGACCTTTTCAAACCTGAATTACAAAAGATAAGTGATTCTTTTTGAGCAGTCATTGTAGGTCTCTAGTTTTAATCCATGCTTAGAGAAAAAAAAAATTCAGGAATTTCAGTTAATATTCTCTTTCTTTAAGCTGTCCAGCACTGTTGTTAGAAGCAGCTACAATACCACCCCAGTCCTTCAAATACTCATCCCATCACATTATTTTAGGAAGTTGCCACTTGGTTCCAACAGTCTTTTTACTTCAATGACCACTTCATTCTAGAAGTTGACTGACAGATGATTTACTTGCTAATTTGCCACTGAATGTTATGGTATGCCAGAGTTTCCTGCCTATGCAGCTGGACTTTTCATACCTTCAGCTCCAAATAAACCACACAACCAACCCCAGTCCCCACACAACCCCATTTATCTGTGGTTCCATTTCCTGCAACCATTCCTGGTGTCAAACTTCATATCAATCAGGGTTCCTAGTTGCGAATAACAGAAATAACAAAACCAAGACTGGCTGCTTAAGCAGAAATGAAATTAACTGAAATAATGTTGGATATTCTCACATAGTCACTGAGAAGGCCAAGGAAGGGTTTTGGAAAACAGTAAGGAACAATAGGAGGCTACCAACTACGAGCAATATCATGCTACTTGGTTCAAGGCTGCTACTTGCACTGGACCACTGAGCTAGCGAGCTGAGATAACTGACTAACATCACCTCATCAGAGACAGGATGTCACTGCTAGAACTGCTGTCACCACTGCCTCAGTAAACTGATATTTCAATCACCACAGCTGACACTGAATGGTTTCTCCACTCTTCCTGCTCCATCTGTTAGCTCAGAGTGGGTATGCCTGATGGGCCAGGTCTACATGTGTCCTGTGGCAAAGGCTGCCAGGAAACTGAACAGTGGGACTTCCCAGATTCTATGGTAAAAGGCAAGATCTGAATCCTGCTAAGATTCACAAAGTGGGTAATTTCCCAAACATTGGAAGATGAATTATGTGCTAAACAAACAGGAAAAAAAAAAGACAAATATCCCCTACTTGTACCTTCTTTACATTATTGGGAAACTTCATTACAACAAAAAAAGATAGATCTTCATGTGAGTCAAAGATGGAAATTTTTAGTGCTAAGGAAAAAATAGTTTGCAAATGGTTTCATTTACTTGTGGGTGTTTGGCATCTATGAAAAACAGGAATGTCAAAGAAAAAAAATCTAGTAAAGAGCATAAGTTCCCTTTAGTTTAGCCATGAGAATTAGAGAATCTGGAAGTAATAATCTTGATCCCTCACTCTTTTTTCAGTCCTCACTAAAGTTGATTCATAAAAAGTATTTAAAATATCTGCTAATATTATCTCAGAATGTTTTAAAATTCCATGAGGACCTACAGGAGAACATTTGCTATCAATTTGAATGGATATGAATATCAAAGAAAAGAAAAATTCTTATAATAATTTTATTTCCCTTTAAATGTGTTTAGCACACATTATAGCAGAGCATGTTAAAGCATTCTTCCATCCGACAAGTGATTTTAGATATTTTGCCATTGATGAGAAGCAAGATATTTTTCTCCATATTAAGAAAACAAAAGATACAGAAGTTCATAAATACACTGTGATCTCTCAATTTGAGCAGGGATGTATTTCTCCCTCTTCCTAAAAATTGCCTGAGCACTATATAAGTAATTTATCTGCTTACTAACATTTGAATAGCTACATCACTATATTGATTTGATTATAGACATCTAAAAGACAAAACAATAAAAATGTAGTTAAATGGACCACAAGGAGGAATGAAAGAGAAGAAAGAAGAAAAATAAGATAGTAAGGAGACCAAGAGGAAAGTGAAGTGACTATACTATTTTACTATTGCTTTGTACGTGTATGTGTGTGTGTGTGTGTGTGTGTGTGTGTGTGTGGTTTTGACTAGCAAATCTGCTCCATTTCAATAGAAGCCTAAAACTTCACAATTTTGTTATTTTTCTTTATTTCAAAACATAAAAACAGCCAAGTTATTTACAACAGCCAAGACATAGAAGCAACAGCCAAGACATAGAAACAACCTAAGTGTCCATAGACGGATTAATAGATTAAAAAAAAAAAAAGGACACATACATACAAATATTATTCAGCCGTAAAAAGGAGGAAATCCTTCCATTTGCAACAACATGGATATACTTTGAGGACATTACGCTAAGTGAAATAAGTCAGACAGAGAAAGATAAATACCAAATGATTTCACTTATATGCGGAATCTAAGGAACAAAAAGAACAAACTAATCAAAAAATAGACACACAAATACAGAGGACAATTTGGTGATGGACAGAGGGGAGGGAGAGTTGGGGGCAGGGAGAATAGAGTGAAGGGTTAAAGAAGTACAAATTAGTAGATGATGGATGGTCATGGGGATGGGGAGCACAGCATAGAGAATGCAGTTAGCATTAATATACTGGTTAGATGGAAAACCAGAGGAGAGAAGGAGCAATTAGGGTAATTGTTTTATAAAGTATATAAATGTCTAACCAGTGTACTGTATATTTGAAACTAATAAAATTTAAAAATTTTTTAATAGAAAAAATAAAATAAATAAAACTTTTAAAAAAGAAGACAACATGACCATAGGTTGACCCTTGAGCTAGATCAGGGCAATAAAAAGCTCCTCACAACTTTCCCTGTCCTTGGAATGTCTGCTCTGCCAACAGTTCCCACAGTGGAAGTTGTTCCAAGGACACAGCCTTGAGAGAGTAAGGTGTTGTCGAGACCATCTGGATAGTACATGTGACTGAGCCCAGATAAGGCCTTTATATAAACTTTACGTGAGTGTGGAGATCTCATCTTTCAACTGCCCAAGACAAGTTCATATGTAAATTCTCTGGCTTGTTAAACCTGCCAACTACCAATCTAGAGTGGTCTGCCTCTTTCTTCAGTCTCTCCTCAGCTCGTTTCAGATTACACCTAGAAACCACACAAACAGATGGTGATTGCCAGGAGCTTGGGGAAGAGGGAAGGTGATGAGGAGATGCTGGCCAAAGGGTACAAACCTCCAGTTATAAATAAATAAGTTCTAGGGATCTAATGTACAACACAGTGACTATAGTTAACCATACTGTATTATATGTTTGAAAGTTGCTAAGAGAGATCTTAAATGTTCTCACTATAAAAAAGGTAGTTGTGTGGGGTGATGAAGATGTTAACTAACCTTATTGTGGCAGTCATTTCACAATATATACCTATATCAAATCATCACATTGTACACCTTAGATTTATACAATGTTATATGTCAATTATAACACAATAAAGCTAGGTGGAAAAAGAGCTAATTCTAGGTTAAGATCCAATGCTATATTTTGAGAAAAATATAAAAGTGTACTTTAGATTTTAAATGTAATGTATGAAGTCAGAGGATATTGTAAAATCACAAGTAATACTGGAGAAAAAAAAGGAAGAGAAAAAAAGAAAAGAAAAAAATATGAGGTTAAAAATTGACCAAATTCTCTTAGTTCCCAAGCAGCAACTAAGACCAAAGTTTACCACTTTTTTTTTTTTCTGAAGCTAACTATAGTGGTCATTGCCAAAGACAGAAGGCCTGTGTGGGGCCCAGAGGAATTTAAGAGGAATGACTCTGAGCACTGGAGGTGATAAAGCAGAGAAAGTATTTTCCTTATTTCTCTGACAACAAGTTTTTAAAATGTTTTTAACATAGCTCTCTTAGGTCTGTCTGTTTTAAAAGCCCTTGCCAGTGAATGAAAAGAAAGCTAGGAAACCACAAGCTTGGTCTGTAATTAAACAAACAATTTCAGTTGAAAGCAATAAAAGTAGTAACAACAAAAATGAATTAGAAGTTGATATATAAAACTCTACAATTACGCTTTTGAAAAGGTTGTAGTCAGGAACGGGATAAACTGTATTTTGTATCGGAACTTTGCAACACAAGTGAACATATTAGGGTTTCTCATGAGTCCTATGATTTTAGATGTTTTTTTTTTTCCTCCAAGTAACCCTTTTGTCTCTATCCTAAAATATACAAAGCTATATGAAGAGCATCTTTCCAGTTTGAAATTACAATGCAAACGAGAACATACTATAAAGGATTATATATTCAATAGCATACTCTAGATACCCAAGAGAATACTAGAAGGATGTATTAGGGATTAAGTTTTCATATAAATTTTTACTAATTCATGAAGAGAAAAAAATAAAAGTCCCAAAATAAGTAAAGAGCAGCTTAATTTAGTTATAAAACAGTTGTTCCAAATTCTTCTAAAATTTAAACAAGGAATCATATTTTATTCTCACTGAACTATAAGTACCATTTGGGCAAGGGCCAAGTTTGTCTTTTCATTGTTGGAATCCCAGCATCTAGTAGGGTGCTCAACAAAATATATGTTGATTGAATAATTGAATATTCAATATATAAAACAATAATTCAATAAATATTTCAATGTTAGGCAGAGATTGAAAAGGTTAAAAAAAAAGAGAGACAAAAACAAAAAAATAGAGGGGAAAAATATTCAAACAAACAAAAGCTACCCACATAGGAATACTTAAACTAATAGCAGACTTCTCTCTCATCAGCCCAAAAGAGGCAGGAAGACAATGCTTATGTTGAAAGAACTAAAGGAAAATAACCTGTCTTTGGTATTTTGTCCGTTAATCATGGCACCTTGAAAACACTCATTCTTAAACTAGTAGAGAGGTTCTTCTTCAAATGGAACAGCTACAGGAGCCTCCAAGGAGATAATATTGTTCAGGGTATAATTAATGATTCCCTCCTCTGCTCCATTATGATTAATAACATAAAATGAGGTCTTGTCTGACTGTGCAATTATTTTCCGGACCCGTGGTAATGGTAACGTCATGGAATCAGAGAACTTTAGATCTAGAAGAAAACATATGAATCACCTAATTCAATCTCACTAATTCACAGACAAGAAATTTCCTAGAGAGTCTGAGTGCCTTGACCCAGTGCCCTGGCAGCGGAGCAAAAGTTTGAACCTCTGTTCTGCAGAGTCCTAAAGCCTTTCTTACACACTCACGATATTTGTTAGCTTGCACTGACCATTGTTTTAATCACTTATTAGGAACTCAAGACCTTTCAAACCACTTCTAGGTTTGAACTGCCTCTGCTTCCATTTTAATAACAACATTATGCAGTTGTTCTGTACAAAACTCCTGGATTGACTGTGGTATCAGAATGTGTATGAGATAGATGAAAATAGCTCTACAGTAAATGGTTAGATTTCTAGTCTCTCATTTCCTACTCATGAGTTAGGCCTTTTCCCCTCTCTGGCATACTTAGTATCCTACAGTTACGTAAAATTTAATAGGCAAACATTAATCTGTCTAAATGATACTAGGCCCCCTAAATTCAGCTGGTAGGAGCAGGAATCAAATGCTTGCAAGAAGAACAAGTGCTCAATTCCCCACATTGGATGCTCAGAAGATTCTTAAAAAGTGATACAAATTAAAGCTACATAAGAGGAAATAAAGTTAGGAGAGACTATATATAAAATATCACCTTCCAAAATTCCTCTTCTTGCCCAGCATTATAGGGAACTATTTCAATGTTATCCACCAGACTATAGAAAGGAACACTAAAGTGTACATCACTTCAGACAAGTTTCTTAACTCCCAAACACTCATGGACAAAAAAAAAAAAAAAAAAAAAAAATCTTTATTACTACATATTAAAGATCTGTGAGACACCTAGAAATCTACGAAGATAAAATGCCTCAAATAGCTATAGACGTGTATATGTAAGGAAGATAAAGCAAGTTACATATATGAATTTTTTCTATTTCTATTTCAAACTGAAAATAAAAAGCAAATTTTTTATTCCTATCCTCTAGAAAGAAAAAAGTAGAAGTTACTGTCCTCAGAACAAATTCCACAGTCTAAGTTATGGTATCTGCATATCGCCCACCACCAGAGCACAAAAGCAAAGTTCAAGCCCTTATTTTAGAATCAACATGGGTGGCTGGCAACTGTCAATTGCACCAATGGGAAAATGCACACAACTTCCCTGGATGCCTGTCATCTGCCTCTCATCACATCATATAGAGCAACCAGTGGTATAAGTAGGCAAAAAAAAAAAAAAAAAAAAAAAAAAAAAAAAAAAAAAAAAAAAAAAAAAAAAAAAAAAAAAAAAAAAAAAAAAAAAAAAAATCCTCAAAACTGTTTACTGACTATAATTAACAGAAATTATGGTATCTTAAATCAAATAAGTACTATGACTAATACCATAAAATATGATGCATAAAAATGACATAAAACCAACGTGTTCTATTTGATTTTCCAATGAAAGTCGTTTTCCTGGTTTACCTGATGAAATGTAGTTTCAGTGGTACAGTGGGAGAACTATGAGTCATGGCTTCCAGTCTGTTTGCCATTTTACCATTTACATGATTTAGGGCCAAAATATGCTCTCTTTTCTATATTATAACACAACTACACAGGATTAAAACAGAAGCCCCACCACCCATGTTCTAGGGCATCTGCAGCAACCAGAAAATGTGAAATAGAAAAAAATCCAGAACTGTGTATAAATCACCCAACTGCTACCATAAATTTATAGCAGCCTATAAGCCTTAATAATATTCACAAAAATACGGAGCAATCTTTGATTATGGAGTGCTATAAAAATGCAAATTGCAGTCACTAGAATAAGAGTGGGTTGGGACCCTTGAAATCAACCTTCATTTTTTTGACCTCACATTTGATATTTTGCTATAAAGCCTCCAATTTTAGAGTTATACTTGTCAGAGTTAGTGATACTGAAATGAGTCATAGTTACTATCTATGACTCCATTATCATCATACCATCATTATGTAATATTACAAGAGTTCATAGTACAGAAGCAGAATGCCATAGGACCAAAAATCTTAGCTGTTCATCCCTTCTTGCTAATTTTAATAAGACAAAAAAGTTCTAATGCAAGCTTCCCTCCCCTACCCTTATTTTTAATTTATTTTATTATTTTAACCTGCATGTGGTTTCAGAAAGCATTTCCTAGACTGGAGTGATAAGCATTTATTAATGGCCTTTCCATCCAGGTTCACAAATATAAGTGGCTTTCTCCAGCTCACTCACAGAGTCACAGACTCACAGACTCAGGGTGGCTCTTAACAGCCCATTTCTACCTGAGGGTCTTTGTATTTAACTGAATTCTTTAGTGACAGTGATCTATGATATAAAGAATGTTGCTTGGGGTAGGAATGCACACACATGTTTTCGGCTATTTTATATTCAGGCCTGCTGTGACTCAGCTTGCAAGTTCAAAGTTATAAAGTCATTTTTCATTTCTTGGAGGAAAACGTCTCTGAAAAGAAAAAAACAAGAAAATCCAAAATCTTTTATTTTATAAGGGAAACGTGAGATAAAATTTGAAAATAATTTAGATTTTTTTTTAAGTACTGGATTACAAAATGACATCCATTAAGATCCATTAGTTGAATCTAAAATAAAAAATAATACATAAATTCATTCCTTTGGTAAAGTGCACAAATTGTTTATTGCCATTGTACTTGTCGACCTTCACTGAGCATATTTCTAAAATAACTCCTCTGTACAATACTTTTTTCCTGGGAGTTTCAAAGAGAAAATAAAATTCCTCTAATGGAGACAGTCTCTTTACACAATTGATTTAATCCTTGAAATGATTCATTTTTAGGTAGTAGTCATGATATTGAATTAATAAATTCAGATTCATATTTTGCCTTCGGATAAAATCCTGTGCCAATAAAATTAATCCTTTGCACCTGAGGTTAGAAAAGTGGCAGAATATTGGCATCATTTTAGGCACTGGCAGAGCAAAGTTCAGTTATAAAGAAACAGAAAGTTCCAATACATGAAGTGACTGCTCTTTTATTATAATAGTGATTATATGTAAAGAAAGTACTTAAAAGACAAGTAGACAACAATGATATCACAAGAATTTTGTTTTCTTCTTACAGATTTCAAACCTGAAATTGTTAGAGAAAATTAAAACAGTTTTTAAGTGTCAAAAGTAGTTCTGGGAAAATTTGTCCACATAAATCCTAAACTGGGTCTATCCCAGATGATGGTCCTTTGTGGAGCTGCCCACCTGCGTTAATCCTGAGGCATCCAAAAGAAGTGGTATAAGAAAAGTCCATGCAAAAAAAAAAAAAAAGAATGGAGAACCAGATAAACAACATAGCTTGTTTTCTGATCAGAAACAAGCCTGCCCACCACCCATGAGAGAGTAGGTAATGATTGTCATTTTGTTAATTTGCTTGAATTTATTCTGGGACTTTTGGATATATCTGGCCAAATCTAGATGATGTACTTCTCAACTTTTATAAACAAAAAAAAAAAAAAAAAAAAAAAAAACAGTGAATGTTACCAACAACAAATGGCAACATCAAGTCTGGCCCATATTTCTACATATGCCTACAACTTGCTAGACACTTTACAGAAGTGCTTTCGTACTTTACTCTTCAACATAAATATTCTTTCATAAATAAGTTATGTAAATTGGTTCTAATCTTCAAAAATCAATGTCACATTTTTCAACCTTCTCGTTTAGCTTTGGTATGTTTGGAAAATCCTGCAAAGCTCAGGAAGTATGACAACCATAAATTAAAGTCTGAAGGGGCAGAATGTAACTACATGGTTTACAAGTCTACAAAGGATCTCATGTGAAGTTTATAAGTTAGAAACATTCATGATAGTAATTTTCCTCAGCTGAAACTCACTATTAACTACAACTGTCTGTGAGACATCTATTACATCTTTAGATTTCTCATCAGGCTTTTAGTACTTTAAAACTCAGTTTCTGAAATTTTCCCTATACCCCTCCAAATGTGCCTCCTCCTGGAATTTCATGCTCATCACAACAGAGCATGAAATGTGTGTGAGTGTCCAAAACACTTCCCCTCACTCTAGGAAAGTGCATTAACCTCCAGCCACCTGGCCAAGTGTTCCATGTCCCTATCAGTTAGATTCAAGGGTTTAAAACAGCTGTTCTTGGGGTGATTAATGACTGGAAATGCACAGCCCCTTTATTTCCCAGGGGACAGGTCACCCTAGACCCTTTGTTATTGTCACCAATCAAGATGTCCTGCCGAACCAGCACACCATGCATCCTCTTTCTAACAAGTGCTCATTTGTCAGTCAGATCTGCCAAAATGATTCTTTTCAGGTGTGCATCTGAGACACAAACAAGAAGAAAGACCTCTATTTGAATTGCCTGTTACTTGCTTTATGGCCTCCAAGAACTCAAGTGAATTTTTACAAAGTTGTTTCAAATTCAGAAGTTGAGGAGTATTTCCACTAGGGCTGAAAAGAGTTATCTAGATGCATAATTTTCAAAACCTCTCTGAAAGGCACTGTGCTTTACAAGCAAGCACTGAAAAATTAACCTAGCAAAGAGGATTTTCTGCATATGTAACTAAAGGTAAAACTATTTTATAATTAGCTTCTTTTTGTTCAGGAAAATCCTTTTCCAGGTGTGCTGCCCTCAGTAGTTGAGAAAATAAAATTATTGAAATCACGTTTTCGAACTGCTCATGTAAAATGGTATAATTCCATTTCTCATCCAGGCACCGGTGAGCTGCACAATTATCAAGCAGTTATAGTCAAAATCTTCTCAGAACAAAGTTACTGTTAAGATAGATGAGAGACAAAGCCCTGTGGACACATAATTTGGGGTTTACTTAACACTGACTATGTGGCTTTGTCTCCCGGTAAGTGGGGCTGAGCTGTCTGCCCCACCCCTTCCCGCCGTGGGCACACCACACTTTTGCCCTTTCCACACTTTTCCACACTTTTCCCCATGACTCCACTGGTGTGTTACTCTGGTGTGAATGTTTTCAAACAGTCTCTGGACAAAAAACAATAATTTATAGTTAAAATTTAAAATAGTCATTCAAAAAAATAATTAAAGACTGAAAACACACACACACACACACACACCCAAAAATGGGGGAGGCATATTAAAATAAACTTTTTTTAATTTTTAATTGCCAAAAAAATGCATGTTTAAATGTTCTAACAATGTCTGATACATAGGACATATAGATACCGAACTATATATTGGTTAAAAAAAGTGAATGACCTCTAAAGTCTGGAGTTCAAAAGTGAATTTTTTTTCACTATATTCTAATTTTGAGTCAATTAAAAGAAGTTAGTCACTAGCATTAGCACTGCACTAGCATGCAAGAATCTGTATAAAACTGTTACAGAAAAGAAGAAATAGAGAAACTTGGCATCGTACTAGCAGCTTGAAATTTCCTAGACAATTTCTACTTTAGTCCCTACTTAAATATAAAACATTTGCCATAAGTTCATAGAATCCATGGCTTTGTACTATTCACTACAATATAGTGTTTTTGTAATTTGGGTTTGATGTAGATCAGTGGTTCTACAAATTTAATAATAATCTTAGAGGGTGAGATCTCTGTATCAGAATTTTAAAAAAGCTCTCCAGGTGATTCTCCTCTTCAGCGGCCTAGATCCACTGATGCAGACCCCTGGTCTCTAAGACCTTACCTTCTCAGGAACAAAATGTGTTTAATGATTAAGAACCCAGAAGAAGGAAGTACACAAATAAAAATACTAATCGTGCAAATAAAATACTAATATACACACACAAATGTGAAAGTCGATTGAAAAGTGTGTTCTGTATGGTGTGGTAGGTGATTTGGGGGCTTATCAGGGAAGACTGCCTACGAAAGACATTATAAATTGAATTATAAAGGTCAAGAGAGTCAATAAATCACAGAATAAAGGGGCAGGCATTTCAAGACAACCCTAAAATAAACTGACCATTCAAGCCACCAAGCAATAATGGCTATAATTATAAAGTATCTTATCTTTATATCATTGTTTTAAAAGGAATGCTATTTAAGACTGGGATATTTTTGTGGAGCTTTTTATTTGGGTTAGTTTTTATAACTGTTCTAGAAAATATTTCACCCCAAAGAGGACTTAACTCTTTCTCTAACCTAAGAGTGAATGAAAGAGAAGTAGAGCAGATATAAAATAACCAATAATTCGACTGCAAAATGAAGACAAACACACAAGTGTTTGACTGGACACTATTTTAGTCTTCTTTCTTTAAGAAAGGAGATTAGGTTAAGAGTGCTCAGAGCTACGCAGCAATAAGATGCATAAAGAAAAATTACATGTTTATTTACATCAACAGTTTTGCAATATGAGGACATCAAAAACATTTGGAAAGTCAGTGTCTAACCCACTCTGAGAACTCTAGTTGGTGAAGTTTCTTGACAGAATTTATCCCAAATTCCACATCCTACAAGCATAATAAAGGACAAATACAACTTAGTAGTAAAGACATTATTAGTTTTCAGGTACAGCATACCTCAGCTTTCCTGTCTCCAAGCTATCAAAGATGACTGTGATGGAATAGTCTACCTTATTTCTTATATTTAAAAGGTCTCCTGTTTTTGCTTTTACTTTGGCATGTATGAAAACCAGTATGTGACTACTTTCTACCCACAGAGGTTAGCATCGCTTTCGAAGACTCCTTGCTTTTCACTGTATTTTTGGTCTTTTCCATCCCTTCCTGGTAAGTGGGGCTCAGCTGTCCATCCACCTCTTCTGGGCCTGGCTCCACACCATTCTTAGGTTATTCCTAAGACATTATTTTACTGTGTCATCCTCTGCCCAGGAACCAACAAGAGCTCCCCGCTGGATAGAGTCCTGAATACTCAGCTTGGCCCTCCATAATCTGAAAATTCTACCGCTGCAACTTTGTTTTCATTTCTTCCAACCTTTTCAATCTAATAAAGCCAATATCCTGACTTCCTTTGATAGGAATCATATTTTCACTCACATATTCATTCAAAAACATTTATTGAGCACCGAGTGCCAAGTTTGGTGCTCACTCCTGGCCCGACACTTTTGCTCGTCCTGTTCCTCTCTGTGTATTCATCCCTCATTCATTTTTAAAAACCTGGCTCAAATACCAGTCCTCCACCAAGCTTTCCTTGAGACAGGGATATAACTTCCTGCTGTTGAGTTAGTCAGAAAGGTCAGCTACCGAAGCCTGATAAGGCTCACAAGAACATCTGCCCTTAGGTTCCACCACAGTTGGGCATTGCGGAGCCTTGGGAGGCACACCAGCAATAAGGGACTATCACCACACATGTGCAGTAAGGCTCAGGAGAGTCCCTAAGGTGACATTTCCCTAATTTAAATCACACAAAAGGATGGAGATTTAAGATGCTAATGAAACATGCAATGCGTGAAGTAGTATGTAGTCGCACTGCACATGTGTTAAAAAGAAACTTGCCTCTGCATGTATTGGGGAGGGAAATGAGGGATGGCCTGACCCTCAGAGTGCCCATAATTATGCTGTACCTATAAACCTTGGGGAGCCACAGCGATTCTCCTTTGGAGTGTACTTTCATGGTGCATCAAGCCTTCATTTTAAGAAACCTCTCAGCAAAACTGTTTTGCCCACTCTCTTGACTTCTATCCTGAGAGGGAAAAGGACCCCCGAACCAGTAACATCCTCAACTATACGAGCCTACCATTCAGTTTCCTTATCCTCAAGATCCCTAAATCAGCATTTTTCAATTTGGGTTCACATAGCACTATTCTAGAACAAATAAAATTGGAATTTCTGGTTTAAACAAAGTTTATATTTCTCTACTACAGGAATTCTCAGAGCCTTTAAAAAGTTGTGAATTCCTAAGAGGGGTGTATGGTAGTGAAAATTTCACAAACTTACTTGGGCATATCTTTTTACAGCATGACTACTGCTATACCAGGGAAATTTTGTTTGGGAAATGTTGTTTATTATTGTTCAAAATTGGTACCAGGTGATTTACTATTTAATTGCATGCTGGCTCTGTAGTATTATCCTGTTATTGCTCTGTCCCTTCTATATATCCTAACCCTTCTCAAATATCCAAAATATTAAGTCCTACCTCTCTTGTGACTAAAAGCAAAGAGTTAAAGCAGAAAAATGTCTCAACCTTTGATAAAGATGCATTAATTTATCCCCCTGCCATGGTAAGGAGTACAATGAAAGAATCTTTGATGACTGAGGAAGGGTGAAATAACAAAAAGATTATGGCACCATTCTTAAAAATGACCTCACATATACTTCTTCCTGGCTGTCAGTTTCTTCATCTAAATAACAAGGGGAACCTCCCAGTTCTAATGGTTTATCTTCCAGCACCTCAGTGTTATAATTTCTTAAATGTGTATTCACTATACAATCCCATAAAGGTTAGATTGAAATGATCAGGTATTAGATCAAGTTCACCATTCCCAAAACATTCTTAAGATATCTTTGTGTTCGTACTTTGCTTTCTTATTATTCTAATACTAACTTGCTTTCTTATTATTTGACTCCTTTGATTAAAAACAATTCCTATGAATTTAGGTTTCTGGCGATTTAGACTGGTGTTAACAAAGGTTTACTAGGCAATAAAGGGAATGCCTCTCAGCTATAATAGTAACAGCAACACTCCTTATGCTCTAATTTACAGCATGCATCTCTGGTAACTGGTCAGATGAAGTCTCAGAGGCCAATTTTCATGAAGAGAGGAACTTGTTTAAGGGAGAAGGTGTGTGTGAATCTGTGAAAAACAGCTAAGTCTCCATGCGGAAAACGGTAAGTCTCCATGTCTAGTCATAGTGCAAGTTCTAGTGGTTTAACAACTAAACAAACAGTTCATTTCAGAATTTAGGGACTTCTAAGTTAAACAATATTAAATTTCGTATGCTTTAAGAGTCCATCTGAAAAAAAATCTTATCATGCACCTTGACATGATGACTGTTGAAACTATCTCTATTTCATCATTCTAATAAATTTTGCAGCTTTGTTATGGTTTTCTCACAATGTTTAATGCAAAATGATAAGCAACTCACATTTTTACATTTTTCTTTCAACCGCCTATTAAAAAGGTATAAATATTATTATATTTAGTTCAAGGTCTAACAAATGGAAAATACATTATTTCTTTCAAGAAGCTTTAAGGTTTGTGACTTTGGGCAAGTTGTATCTCAATTTAGTTTTCTCATGCCTCAGTTTTCCTATCTGTAAAGTGGGTATTCTAATAATACCTGTCTCACAGGGTTGTCATGAGTGTGCAAGAAAATAATATACCAAAACACATGACACATCATTGTTGTTATTGTTATTGTTGTTTTTATTATGGTTGTTGTTTAATTGGCAGTATTATTATTATTCTTAAAAAGGACAGTAAAAAGGATTCTATTAAGCCTCTTGAAGAGATTAACTACTTTGGGTTTAAAAGCTAAAATCTTACTGCACTGTTCTAAATTAACCTATAAAAGTAATTATATCAGAATTGAAAAGGTCCAAAAATATTTCTCATATGGTCTCTTTTACTTTTAATAGCTTCCCCCTCTCAACCACTAAGTATCTGTCTCCCTCAATTCACATCATCCAAGAAGCTAATACCATTAAATGGGGAAAGAAAGAAAATGAAATTGGATGAAGCCAGATTGAAATAGCTCAATTCTTGACAGATCGCAGGATGAATTAAGGAGTGAAAGGAGATGTTTCTTCTCCCCAGGTAGGAGGCACAAATTATACTCCCATAAATGTCAATAACCAGCTGTGTGAATGTGAGTGGGTAAGAACCCACTAGACTAGATAATCTCCATGGTTCCCTTCCAACTCAGAGTCAGCCTCAAAAAGTCAAACTGTTGCTTTCTGTAAAGTCAAGTCTAAAGGGAAAAATCAATCTAAATACTAACATTTAAAAAAAAAATAAGCCTGGTGCTATTCAAGAATGAGGCATAACTCAATCTTGAAGAGTACAACCTCAACTCATTTCCTTAGATAAATGCTTCCAGTGCAGATTAACATAACATGATGTTTTAATTAAAAGTTCATTCTAACCATTTGCTACATTCAGATTTAGTGCTTTGTTTGTTATATATTTTAAACTTGCATTTGTGTTTATAGAAGCAAATTCTACTTATATAGTACTAAGGGATGTTAAAATAAAAATTTGTTGTGGACTTGACACATGCATGTTAACAGTCAAAAGACTAATTTACCTAAACCATTTCTCCCATTTTTTTAAATCTTGGATCCTACTTATCTAAACAGGCTTCCTTTCTTCCTTTCAGAAACCAAAAAAGAAGTAAACATCTATGAAATTGCTCAAACACCCTTTTCTATGTCTTCAGTCCATTTCATTTGTTAGAATATTTAATATTTATTAACAAATGGAAGCTCCTCAAGCAGACACTATCCTCTTTTGGATTGGGTCAAACATAACTAACTTACTAAGAACAAGAACTTATTAAGTATTAACTGTGTGTTGTGCTAGATGTTTTCAGGGAACAAGACTCCTTAGAGTCCCCACTCTTGATGACGTACAATAATTTGAGTAACTTGGATGGTGTAGACTAAAAATGCAATAAAGCTCAGAAAACTCCATTCTCTTTAACTTGATAAGAAAACAAGCATCCTAGAGGGTATTACAGCAATGAAAACACAGTTTCTGGCCTACAGAAGCTCACCTAGTAGAGGATAATAAATTTTAGATTCTAGATATGAAGATTTACACTTTCTCAATAATATACTGTTATTTCTCTGTGTATAGTGTATAGCAATTTCCATTTTCCCAGTTTTCTCGCTCTCATTCCAAATTAAATTTGGATATAGGGATTAATAAGATCTCATGTGTAAAACATGTCAAGCTTTTTCAAAGACAATTTAGAAGTTCAAATATATACTTGGGAATGTCAAGAATGAATGTACATAATGACCAATAAACAACCTAAGGTATGTGTTTCCCATTGCTTTTTCCTTTCATTCACATTCGTAAGACATTAAGTCTTACTAATACCAAAGTTTTCTATAACTAGAAGAGAGATTATATAAATCACCAAATTAATACAATAGATAACAAGATCATCTGCTCTATCTTAGCTCTTTAAGCCAAACTACTAAGTTGCCTGAGAATGGAACAGAAGCTGTCCTCTCATGTGCCCATAGGCCCAGGAAGTATTCCCGAAGTCACATAAATTATAAGAAAGACAATTTTTCTTAAGAGTAAACCAGAAGAATTGGTCTTTTCATTTATTAGATTAGAAAATTACAACCTTTCTCTTGTATTTATTACCCACAAAGGGAGAAAATTTCAAAAGAATATTAAATGACAATACTGAACACCTGAAACACAACTTAAAAAGAACTTCAAATAGATCATCTACAGAGAAAATTGCTAGAGCCCTTTGAGATAAAATAAATCCAATTTAGTCTGCTCAGTCAGAACAAAGACAGCCCCTTCAGAAGTTTTAAAAGAGGAAAGAACACATGTTCTCTTAGACATAACAAGTGCATGCATTTTTCACCAGTCTCAGGGGCTAAAGGCCCACTTGGGTACCACAGTTCACAAGGACACCAAATTACTCAGGAAGATCTGTGACTAATGGCTCTTATAACTAATGGACTAAACGGAACGAAATTCCATGACCCCCAAGTATGGTAAATGGTGAATGACAAGAAAAAATGCTGGCCTATTCTGACCATGTAAATTCCTTTCCTTTAAAAGAAGGTTGTTTGTCCCTAGGCTTAAAGGTGATCATGAAATCACTTGTGTTCTAGAAGATACATTAACTGATAAAATGACTTTCTCTAATGATAAGTGAAAAACATCAGAACATTTATAATCATGTGCTATTGCTGAAGCTGATATTCTCTATTTCTCATCAGTTATATCAATAAAATTAAATCAGGGTATGAGAGTTTATAAAACTTAAACACAGGAAAATCCCAAGAAAATTCTACTTTATCTTTATTCCTCAAACTAAAGTTTTCCCAACACCTGTGTTTTAATTAACAATATAAGAAGGAATGCTGTACAAAAAGATTTAAGACATATCATGGACTGTGTTATATTAGAACTTGTCCTTCTGGAAAAGAAATTTAAACTTCTAGAGAATCTTTTTTTTTAAGGATCTTCACAAATATACCCCAATCCTTTCCCCAGCACAAGTTGCCTTTTAGGCTAGAAAATACTGAACTAGAGATCTATTCTATCAAGAGGGCATGTCCATCTTTTTCAGAAAACAACATGTTTCAAAAATATAACTCTCCCGTTCAGTTGTAATCACCCAACCAATTCTTCTGCCAATCTGACATTCCAACAAGACTGACAATCTATTCATTCATTCATTCATTCATTCATTCCACAGACATTTACTGAATGCCTACCACCAAGCTTAGTACTGTGATCATGTCATGGGGTCTGAAAATCTGAAACTCAAAACCTGTGCAACCTCAAATAAGTTTCTTAAACTCTCAAGTTTCAGTGTCCATGTCCCTAAAATACTGGTTGCTGATCTGTAGCTACTTTTTAAAAGACAAGTTAGGGAAATACCATCCTCCTTACTCAGAAGCCCCAGGGGGAAAAGAGGCACATGGGTCAACCTAGAAGATAACTATGGTATATTTTATAATGTTTTTAGGATAGAATTCAGAATCTCAGTCTGGACCCTTCTGTGGGTCCTAGAAGAGAATCACTCATTGAGACACTAAAAGCAACCATTTTCATAGCATACAGATAAATATAGGCCTAGATAGCAGCTGAAATGAATAAATCTCTGAAGGCATCAACCACAGCCAGTGTACAGGTGGACCTTCACTCTGTTTTTAGTTGATCAAGATGGCAGGAAGACTGCAGAAACTGAACACAATAAGACAGTAGCCTAAAAATCCCAGAAAATTCTGAATACACTAGCTGGTTGTAGGAGTTAGTAGAAGGTGCAGTTCTGTCACTCTTAGCCTATTGCTACCAGCATACTCCCAAATGGGAAGGTCATGTGCTAGGAATTTGATTTCTATGTCTTCAAAGACAGAATTCCTTTATTTGGCTTGGAGGAGATGGCTGGTCCAAAACTGCCCTGATAAGGTCTTGGGATATGTCAGGTCACTTCAAATCTTTGTTCATGGCTGTTGTAATGACCATCCACCTGGAGGACTCTACTTATTTTTCAAGATTAATTTCCTCTATGAACACTTCCTTGCCTATAACCTTTTATAGCATGTAATTTTAAAAGGTCAGTCACCTTTGTTAGACTATCAGCTCCTCAAGGAAGGAAATATGTCTTATTTGTCTTTATGATTCCAGAATTTAGTCCATGCCTAGTACACTGGATATGCTCAATTTTCTAGAATGCTTAGGCAGTCCTGCTGAAGAATCCTCAGTGTGAAATCAAGGAATGCAAGGCAAGTAGTGCTTGAGCTGTGTTTGAGGCAGCCCCTGATACTTCTCCAGTAAGAGAAACAGACTATGAACCAATAAGGCTCCATGTCACTTTTTATCTGGGATGCTCAGGATTTCTGGGGAAGCATATAATTCAGAACTTCCACTATTAAATAGTTCACATTGCCTAGACAGCTAGACAGCTAAATCTCTTCTTTAAAGGCCTAATACACAATATCAGGATATCATGATGGGATTATAGAGAGAGAAAAAAAAAGAACATGTTCAGGATAGATAGTTTTCATTTGCCCTTAGAAATCTACTCTTTATCCTTCCCAATCTGCTATGTCCTCTGGGAGGTTGGCATGTATGGGTTTCCTTGCCCTCTAGCTTCCTGTTGGATTCAGCTGAAAGGGGGCATCAGCAGATTAAAGGGAGGGTAGAAAGTAAAGCCAAATCTTCCCCATCTCCTCCTTGCCAGGTCACCATGGATTGGCAGCATTCCCCAACAAAGGCCTTCTCAGGAGTCTCCAACCCTTTGGTTTCTAATAATCTCTCCTTCCCTTATCCTTTCTGGCAAAGGTAAAACAGGATGGTAACAGCTTCCGACAATTTTTAACCCAGGGTGTTGCGCCATCCTTTGTAGGTTTAACTTTACTCTTTTTGTAAGTAGTCCTTATTAACCTCTCCTCAATTATTTCATTTGAGAGTCTACCTATTTCCTATAGAAACCCTGACTTACAAACATTCAATACTGAAATATCTGAAATATAAAGTTTTTAAGTGATTCAAGCTTCTTCAACAATTAAAAATAACAAATAATTACCTGAGTATTTATGTTTCCAATTCTTCATTATTTTCAAGTAGATTGTACGTGTTTATGTATGGGTGTGTGTGTGTGTGTGTGTGTGTGTGTGTGTGTGTGTGTGTGTCTAATATTTAGCCATAAAAAAACCTAAAACACTTATAAATGCAGAAAACATTAGCATTCATCTTAGAACAAAGAATTATTTAATTCTTCCCCCAAACTAATTTATCTTCTCACTATCATTTTGCTTAAAATTAAATTCTTTAAAATACCTAAACATACTCACCAAATAGTGATAGGAAGAAAAGTATGCTGGACATGAGTAGAAAATGGATCCGAATTTTATAATTTGTCACTGATAATCTGCAGGCCATTGACTCTAACCCAAAAAAACACACAAGCTCCTCTTCTCTTTAGTTCTTAAATATTCCTCCTAACACAAATGTAGGAGAAAAATGAGTTCGACACTATTTTTAAGGGGACTCATGTATTATAAAAATATGTAGTCTAAACAGGTTACAGAAAAAATTAATAAGATAAAAAATGATTAAAAGGTATAGTCAGCCAAATGCCTACCTTTTAAAAATTTTTCAATTTATATAAAGTCCAAAGTCTATAAATTTGCTGCCAAGATGCTACTATTATTAGAGAACAATGCAATTGTATTTTATTCAGTTGAAGTAATTTGATATCATTTGAGAACACTTATAAATGTCTATCATTCCTTATATTTAAAAGGTAGTTGTCATGGAAATAAGTAAAAATAATTAAGGATATTTCAAGAGCACAACTTGTAACTTCTCTATTAAAACTTCAGAAATTTAGTTCATTAAGGTGAATAGATCTGACTTTGGAAATCCAAAGGTTAAACTGCGATACTAGGGATATATAGGTGGCTCTCCTGGAACTAACAACACACCCTTACCCAGGAGGTCAGAGTTCTTTTGACACAATTAAATCTGGAATTTATCAGATGTCACAGCAAGGTCATTAGTTACTATATATGGTTTGGCACATACTTTTCATAGCTTGAGTTATCAATATCAGAGATTTTGGACAAAGCTAAAAGAATAACCACAGACTTTTGGAAACCTAAACTTCCTACTGAAGGGAGGAACATGAAAGAGGATTATACCACCATTATGGCTCTCAATATCCCCATGTGACATCTCAGCCTTCCAGTTAATACCCCAATTAGCTAGACCCCAAAAGGGAAGGGAGTTTGAAGGAAGTAACTATCAGAAACAAGGAAGAAGGGTAGGAAAATAAGATGTTAAGTTATGATTATATTTAAGGCTTAAGAGTATTTTTTTTAATGGGAATGATCTCATGGGGAGATTTCAAACCACACTATCCAAATGACTGCTTCCCATTCCTCCCCCACCTCCACTGCTGCCCTTCACCTACTCTGGCCATGTGCCCCATGCTCAGATCCAGTGCACAGAAGAGTCTTGATCACAGCTGGCACCCAAGTATATGTTAAAGTAATGACTATACTATCCTCTACTCATTTAACAAACTTTTATTTAAAGCTTACTTTATGCAAAGCAATGCCCTTGCTAGGTACTACTGGAAAAAGAGATAAATGACTGTGACCATCTTTTAGAGGCTTACTTAGTCTAGAAGGGAAACAACAACACACATAAATAATGCCCATGTGAGCCAGACTATGGAAAATATTGTAAGACAAACACAAACTAAGTGCTTAAAAACAACAGGGGACAACTAAACAACAACAAAACAGTTTAAAAATAGGTAAAAGACTTGAATAGATGTTCCTCCAAACATATGCACGAAAAGACACTCAACATCACCAATCACTAGGGAAATGCAAATCAAAACCACAATGAGACACCATTTCCCACCCATAAGAATGGTTAATATAAAACACACACATTCACATGGCATGGCAGAGGGTGGTGGGGACAGAGAGAGAGAGAAGACAGAGGCAGAGAGAGGTAGAGAGAAGGAGAGAGAGAAAATAACAAGTGTTGGCAAAGATGTGGAGAAATCGGAATCCTTGTGTATCGCCAGTGGGAATATATAATGGTGCAGCCACTGCAGATAACAGCAGTTCCTTGAAAAATTAAATGTAGAATTACCATATGATCTAACAATTCCAATTCTGGATGTATACCCAAAAAAACTGAAAGCAGGGTCTCGAACAGACATTAATATGTCTGTTAATTAATAGCATAATTCACAGTCACCAAAAGGTGGAAGCAACCGATGTGTCCATTGATAAATTGGTAAATAAAATCTCTATATACATCCAATAGGATATTATTTAACCTTAAAAAGGAAGGAAATTCTGACACATGCTACAACATGGATGAACCCTGAGTGCATTATGCTAAGTGAAATAAGCCAGACACAAAATAACAAACATCATGTTTCCACTTATATGAGGTACCTAGAGTAGGCACCTCAAATTCAAAGAGACAGAAAGTAGAATGGTGGTGGTTGCTAGGACCTGGAAGGAAGGGCAAGTGGAAAGTTTTTGTTTAATGGGTATTCAGTTTCAGTTTGGGAAGATGAAAAGGTGCTAGAAATGGATAGTACTGATGTTTGCATAACAATATGAATGTGCTAATACCACTGAACTGTACATTTTTAAATGGTTAAAATGATAGATATTTAAAATGTACATCATGGTGATTTAATATACATATCCACTGTGAAAGGATTCTCACCACCTAGTTAATGAACGCATTCATCACCTCATATATATTACGATTTTATTTGTCAATTTACACCTCAATAAGCTGAAAAAAATGATTTAAATGGTAAGTTTTATGTCATGTATATTTTACCACCATTTTAAAAAAACAGATAGGGGAGAGAGATTGTTTCTGCCTGGAATCTTATGGGAAGGCTTGACCTAGAAGAAGGATCTTGACCTATTTATAAAGGTTGTGGAGAACTGGACAAACGGAATCTGGAAATAGAGAATAGAGAGGATACCACCATAGGCACTGGGTAATTAATCTGAGGGATGGGGGAATTCAGTATAGAATTACATGACTAAAATAAGAATTATAGATTAAAAGAGGCTGAAAAGGCAGTTGTACATATTTCAAAGGGCTTTGAATACCAGGCGAGAATATCTATGCACAGAGGGAGGATGTAAATAGGTTTGAACCCTAAAAAGAGGTCTTTGTTAGCACTAAGTAGACTATACTGGAGCAGGGAGTGCAAAGGCAAACTGAAACCAGGCCTCTTGGACCTCAGATCTGTTCAGCAATTATAAGCCAGAAGTCTCAATAATGATGCTGAGAAAAAGTGAAAGCTGTGCCTTATGTAGAAAGCATCACCTGTGACCCTTCCACACACACTACAATGAGCTAAATCAGATCTCAGAGAAGACACAGCAATTCCCATGGAAGATGGAGAGCCATTGCACCTTAGGATCCTCACTAGTGCTCTGCATCAGAGGTGATTTTACCCCAACACGTCATGCAAAAGAGAGGCAGTTCCCTAACTAAGCCCAAATGTCAACTCCATGTCTCTTGTACTCTAATCTGACAGGCAGCATGACACCACTCTTGCCCCCAAGTTCCTA
This sequence comes from Macroglossus sobrinus, assembly GCA_004027375.1. Taxonomy (NCBI): domain Eukaryota; kingdom Metazoa; phylum Chordata; class Mammalia; order Chiroptera; family Pteropodidae; genus Macroglossus; species Macroglossus sobrinus. The sequence continues at coordinate 1,737,242 of PVKZ01000061.1, read as the reverse complement.
TAACTCTCTTTTCAAGAATAATTTTTCAGACGGAGTTTACCACATTTAAAACTCCCTAAACATTGGCTTTCTCTCTCACTCTTTTTCTAAGAGAATTCTTCTAAGAAAAGTTATTAGCATCAATGAAATTGTGTACTTTCCAGAATCTTATGAACTGTTAGATTGCATGTTTTCTTTCTTTTTCAAAAAATGATTTGTGTACATCTTGCACTTAAAAGTCAACTTTGAAGGATTGTTAAAAAAAATCTAGACAAAAATATTGCTTTTTTTTTTTTAATGAAACACTTTCTAAGAGAAGTCACCAGAGCCAAATCTGCTTTCTGAGGTTTGGGCTTTGCACTTCGCTGGCCACCCTCCCACAGACCTCACACAGATGCAGGACCAAATGTCTCTGGCACACCCTGTAAAAAGCCATCAGCACTGATACTCAGAAAACTGGCCGTGTGCAACGAGTGCCTGAAAACATGCATCATAGCTCTCACATCCCAGATCTGGATGTGAGATCCAGATACATTTGACCAGGATAGCTGCATTTTAAATAGTTACAATTAGAGTCAGTGATGCTCTTCCTGTTCACAAGTGACTTTACTCTCTTCTTCAGCAAGCACTGTAGCTGTTATAGTAATTCCTCAACTCTCATATTTTCTAAGTGGAGGATCACATAACACCTGGATGAGACTTTTAATAACCAGCAAGACTGCCTACACCAAGAATTGCTTCTCTGCAATCCAGTACAATGAAGAGCACAAAGGGCATCGATTAAAGGAAAAATGGAGAAGCAGTTTCTGTGACTGGCGAAACTATACCAGCAGGAAGTTAAAGGAGCTTAGCACAAAATGCATTTTCTTGACTCTCTCAGCCACAAGGAAAAAGTAGAATAAATGGGAAAGCTTTCAAATACAAACAGCAAATAGCAGAAAATTATATCCATTAGAAAGGATAACTTCATGTATGAACATAATTCTACCAACTTCTGGCAGCCTTTATTATATATTTAAAGAATTATTTTACTAAGATTAAGTAAAAAAAAAATTATACTTTGATAGAAATAACTAGAAAACAAAACAATAATCCTAGGTCCTACAAAGAGAACATTGGTAATAAAATCATCAGAAATATAAATTTTCAAATCCAGACTCAGTCCAGAAGTCACAATAGTCAGTTACAAGGGAAACCTGAGCCAGGATCAACAATAAGGATCAGCCAAGAAGTCTTCTATGTAGATACATTTTATACTAAGGATCTCATGTCTTCAGTTTGGAGAAGAGTTCAAAAAAAAGCAAGGACAAGGTTGTACAATTTATAAAAGTGGCTTTACACATCATAATTGATCCACGTGGTCACCATGTTAAATTGATATGGTGACAAAAAGATATTGGCAAACCAAAAAAATAACGTTTATTTCTATTGTATTAACCTCAAGCAAAAACAAATCTTATTCAATTTTATTTTTTCTATTCTTGGAGAAAAACTGGCACACCTTTAATTTAGTAATGAACTTCCCATGCTTTCAGAGGTTTAAATAATATTTATGATAATATCAAACAGGTAAAAAGAAAGTTATCATAGAAAAACGTGGCTGTACAAATTCATAGGAAATAAATTAGTTAAAAACAAATCTGAAAATGTCTAATTAGCCTTTTGGCCTCTCATTCAAGAATAGTACATTTAGTACAACCAGTGATAGTCGGCACAAGACACTGAGATACTGATTAACGTGACTGACAATTTACCAGGAGTATTGACTATATAATTTAATATAAAACAAAATGCAAGGATACATTTCCACAGTTTGAAAATCTACACTGTGTTCTTTCACTCTGCCCTTTCAAAACTGAGTGATCTATTAACATTAGTTATCAGGTTACCATTTTAGGCCATGAAATATGGGACTCAATGCCAATTAACCAATATTCCACTAGGAAATGTGATTCTTCTTTCAGCCCCAATAAATATAATAATCTATAACTTTAATAAGTATAACCTATACAACTAAACAAGTCTCCCTAAATAATCTATAATTACAAAATAAGAATGTTGCATTAAAATACGATTTTAAGTTAAATATAGCAATACTTAGCTTATCTCAAATAACCTAATTCCAAAATCTTGCCTATATTTGACTGCTTCCTATTCAGAAGTTGTACTAAAAGTCAATAGGTTCCTTTAAAACCTATACATAGAGTTGCCATATAACCCAGAAATTCCACCTCTGGTTACAATAACTAAGAAAATGAAGCATTTGGGGAACTGTTCGCTTCTCTAATGAAAAGCATACTAGATTGTTGGTGTGCAAACTAGGGAATTCAAAATACTAAGGAGCTAAGCACTCCTCTTGGAATTTTTTCTTCCATCTATTTTTTTAACAAACTCCCTTTCGACATTTAGAACAGGAGTACACTTCCAGTTAGGCTATATCTAAGGGATGAGGTGCCTTTCCTTATAAAATAGGTCTGGAGAAATAATCGGGAAATTGAGCTTCTGCTACAAATTTTGACTCTTCTAAGCCAAGTTCAGCTAATGTAAAAATTTCTCACTTAAATTAATTCCAGATTCCTTTGTATAATCTTATTACTTGAATATTTTTCTACTAGGACCTAATTACATGATTACTCAGAGAAAATTTGAATGATATAAAAATTAGAATATAATTCCAAAAGAATTTTGTTCATTCACCTTAAGCTCCAAAATGGTCATTTTTTTTCTGGGCAATATTGGTGAAAATTCATTTGCCCAACTTGCTGAAAATATGACAATCTAGACTCAAAGCACCATAAGTGTGTTTATCGGTGCCAGAACTAATTACCTTATTCATTCCTTCAAGTCACTCACCAGAGAAAATTTGACTCTGTAACAGAGATATAGCTTCCCAACCACAAATATTACATTTTAGGTCATATTTAATAGAGTTATGCTCAGTTGGAAATCACTCTTTTTTCCCACTAAGATTGCCTGGTTCTAACATTACTTCAGGATATAAAAATATTATTTAATTAGCCATTAAGGAGCCTGTTCTGCATTCCATTAACACGTTCTAATACAGCATAAGCATTAAAAAGTTTATATTCTGAGACAAGCCAACATGTCTTTGAAAAATTATTAAATTCCCCCCCAAAAAGGATACTATACCCCAAATGAATGAGTCATAGGACCAACTGGAAGAAGGGTAGTTGCATTATTTTTAAATTTTAATGAAGTTATACTTGTTATCAGGAGTCTAGAAATGCCATGCCTAGAAAAAATCTAATCAAGCCTTAAAAATATCAGTTATAAATACAAAACTTACAAAAGTTGAAAACCCAGAACCTAAAAGAATTTTTAGAAGATGAATTATCATGAGGGTTTCAATATCTACCTAAAAAGAAGGAAAGATTTAGTAGGTAATATGTTCTGAAATTACAGATGTTCTGGAAATTAATATGTAGTCACATGCCCTGTAACTCTTGTCTCAATTAATTTGCATAATATTACTCAAAGAAAAATAATGAAGTAGATACATTAATAGGCAGTGAGGTCTGTTCCAGTCTTCCACACTGAATAGTACTGAGAAATTAAATCAACTTCCTCAGTTAAATGAGGACGATCATCTTAACATGAAGCACTAGGCCACAAGGTTAAAAAAAATCCATTAAGTCATAAGAAAATATAATACAATTAATGCTTTGTATTAATTGGCCTTCTTAAAAAGTCTATTCATTGATAATAAAATGTAAATGCTATTAAATAGCACTTACAAAAGCAAAACAATTCTCTGCTAATAGCAAATATAAACAAATCCGGTTAATGTCATAAAATAAGAGATCATAAATCAAAACACAACTAAAGGATTACTGTCTCATGAATTCTGTACATTTTCTTACTAGCAAAAACTTATTTAGCAAAAATACAGAATGGCATATTTAAAATATAATCTTAGAAAACATCTTTGCCAAACTCAAGCAAGCTCTCATGTTATAAATTTGTTTTCATACATCAGTTCTGCCAAAAATTTAAAAGATTCATGATGTGTAAAATAAAGATTCCTTACAGTTCTACACTGTGGTTTTCAAACCCCTAAATGCCATATAATAGTGACAAAATTTAATCCAACTCTTGCTCATTTGACAAGGAGTGGATCACATTAATATATCCACTTACACTTGTGCACAATTTTTCAACAAAACCTATAGGGTCACTAACACATTGAATTTCTAAAAACAAAAAAAAAAAATTGTTATCGCAAAAGGAGAAATTTACTCCCCAGGGAATATAATATATGTAAACATAAATAATATGCAAATTTTAATTTGTATCTAAATAGTTTTAAATTATCTATATCTATTTGTTTACCTATTTGCATTCAATCTAAGGTAAACACATCCAACTCAATACCTAGTACAAATTAAATTCTGATATAAAGTACAAGGAAAGTAATGAAAATTCACACTTAGGTCTCTATGGTAGCACCAGTTATGTTTCACTCAAAACAACAGAAACTGTACTTGGCACATACATAATACATCCTTACAATATAAGGTTAGAAATGAAAATGGACTAAACCACTTTCATTGAAGGTAACTTGAGCAGAAGTAACAATGTACAATGCATTGAGAAATATAAGGCATGAAACAAAAAGGGTTGCAGAATTAATTTCCAGGGTAAAACTGCCCAAGGGAAGATTTTAAAAAAGGAAACAGACAAAAGTCTTAAAGGGATAACTAGATTTTAGGAATGTTTCTTAAGGCATTATTCAGTGATCCTATGCTCTATTTAAACTGCTTCGCTGGCAAGAAAAGAATTTTATGGAGATAGATATTGTGTAATGGAATGTAACAATGCATTGTTCAAAGGTATTGCCCATTAATTTCTGTCACTCGTTTTGGATCCATTCCTAATGGTAACGAAAAGCTTTTTGGAGTGAAAATATTAAGGACTGTTAAAAGCAACAAATACAAAAAGCAATGTAGCCATGAAATAACATGTGGGGGGAAGGGAGCCTTCACATTTAGACAGCACTGGCAAAAAAGCAGGTTTTTTCATATTTCTAAAATTATATTATTCTTCAAGAACTAAAAATGTTCACAATAACAGTTTTACCTGATGCAATTTGTTCCATTAGGAAAGCAGGCTAATGAACTGACATGTCAATTAAAAGTGTTTAGCATATTTTTAATGTCAATTTGCAAGTCTTTATGATAAAAAATAATTAGAATTAAGAAATGTTATAATTTTGGCAAAATGAAGTGTATTTTAAAGTATTTTTTAAATGAACATTTGGATTTCATCAAACCTATATAAAAATGGTCAAGAATACATCTATTCATCAAATTTATTGGCAATTAATCATAACCTCAGTCCTCAATGAACCCAGATAACAACCTAGAACCTAAATACTAGTAGGCTATTAGTTGAGAAAAATCAAACCAAACAGATTTATTTTCTCTTGGATTCATGATCACTCACCTCAACGATGCCCAGAAATCTTGTTGTATTCCTTGTAAATGTGAACACTCATCTCAGACAATTGTTTATTGATGTGGCTCTTCTCACCACAGCCACATCAATAAACACCTGACTCCAACCTCATCTGATGACCTCACTCAATTTTGTTGGAAAAATAAAAGCCTTTAGACAAGAGCCTTGAAAGTCCCAACATCAAATTACAAAACACTGCAACGATTCCCATTTTCCCTTTCTTCTTCCTGTTTTCAAGGCGAGGAGCCCCTCCACCAATCAAAGCTAAGCCCCTCATGCGCTCTTGACCTTCCACAAAACATTTCTGATCCAACCAAGGGGAGAAAGGGCAGTGAGAATTGGAAATAACTTCCTCTCTACCTTTAAAAATACTGCCTATTCGTCAAAAGTAGCTATATCCTCCCACCAGAACCCAAGCTCTATGAAAGCAGAGATGTAGTATTGCTCACATTGGCTCTCCAACACGTGAAAGAGTCTCACATGTAGTTGGTGTGCAGTAAATATTCCTTAAATATTTGTTGAAAATTACATTCTTTTCTCCACTCACATCGCCAACACTATCAGCATGACCCCAAACATCTAAAGAAAATTAATCACTCCTATAACATTTGTATACCTCCTACAGCATGGGGAGGGGGGCTTTTAAAAAAATGTATTCTCTCTTATTTTGATTCTCATTCCACACTATAAAACAAGGTACTTAAGATGAAAGACTGTGCTTATTATTTCCTATTTATTGTATTCTAAATCGATGCCTGAATGAGCTAAGTTTCTTTAACTGAATGGGGGGGGGGGGCGTGTTCCAAAACTGCTTTATATATTAATTTCCAACTCATCTCATATTTTTCACAACAAACATGTAAGAAAAATACCTATTTAATAAATAACAAAAAAATTACTTTTCATTATTTGTAAAAGTCATTTAGACATAGTATTGACAAGAAGAGTACCACTTAATTTGATGGAAAAATAACCTAAGCTGTAATGAGAAAACTGAAAACTGAAACTGTTTTTTTTCCCAGTGTCATAGACTAAGGCCATGACAAAGTCTGTTAACTACTCTATCTTACTAGTACCAATCCACATCCTCAAATTACAAGATTTTTGTTATTACGGAGGTAGCTGATACTTTTATTTTGTCTATTAACAAAAGCAGATTAAATTTTTAATTAGTCAATTAATTGTACTAAATAAAATGCAGTGTGGGAAGGCTATATGAACAAAAAGATTTTTTTTCTGGGCCATACAACACAGAGCTAAACAAAAGTCACTTTTAAAAAACTCCCTCAGAGTACAATAGAGACTTTTCTGTGTGGATTCCACAAGATTATGATTATGCAAGAAAAATACCTAATTTCCTTTTTTCTTGAATTTTTATATTACCCAAGAGAAGTTATAGTCACAATGTGGAAATTGATGCTCTTCGAACAATTTCACATACTTATTAACTCCAGCAAACTTAAAAATTAAATAAAATATCAGCAGTTTGGATCTTCTGGTTAATCATGAAGGGAATAAACAGTGAAGCAAGAAGCTCCATGTTAATCAACTGTTGATCTATCAATTCATTTCCTCAACATGAAATGGCAAATTGAACTGAGAACTAATAAAATAAAGCCATATTTGTGCGACTAAAAATTTCAGCCAGCCCAGTTTCCAGTATAGTTAACATGCAGCAGAACGGCATGGCCAAGACTTAGAGAGACTAATATTATCTGTAAACTACAAGCTTACAATTTACAAGTTGTTTTAGTAGTGATAAAAAAGATAAGAAAGGCTTCTAAATAAAGTTATTTTGATTTCGGTATTGTTATTTGCATGATTACAATCTACTTTTTTAGTCCATTAGTTCTGGCATTCATATATAGGAATCACTGGAATGTCAAAGAGGCAATAATTAAATTAAACTACTCATTTTTTAATTTATTCAAAGTGAAAATAAATATCCATGTAAAAAGCTTTATGAAATAAATGGTTTCAAAATAAATCACAAAGACAAAATGGTCAGTTAAGTCATACTATCAAATTTTTCAAATTTTTCTAACTAAATTTATATAGTCCCTCTCATCTTCAGTTGCTCCACCTCTAACTATTCTCATGTTTTCTTAAGATACAATATTGACTTCAGTCAATCAGGCTCAATTTTTAGGATGCCATTAGAATCAAAGTCTAAGACCACTGACTAACAAAAAGCAAGTACTTTGCTGCTTCACAGCAGGACGCAGATTCCTTTTCAAAGCAGAATGCCAGACATTCCATGTGTTTCCTATAAAAATAGACTTCCATTTTAAAGTAGGCTAGCTTGAATTCATACTAGCATAAAATAGCCAAGAAATGCACTTATTATGAAAAGGTTTACTTTTGCTCTTATAAGCAAACTAGAGATATCCAAGTCTTCAGTTCCATCCTTACTTTTCTCCCTAACACCACACTGATTGCTATAAAGAGATAATCTTTTGGTCCAAGGAAAAACATTAGATTGGAAAAGTTTTTAGGAGAAGAAATCTATAAAATACTTGATTCTCTCCCCATCTCCCCCAAAAAAAAACAGGTCCTTAAATAAATATGATTTGAATAACAATATTTCAAGGTCATCACTTCTCATAATTCAATGACTTAAGGAAAATAATTTTTAAATAAGTCAAAAGTACCCTGATTTTGTTTTAATCTAACGACATAAAGACTACTAAATTGAAACAAAGATAAAAAAAAATGTTTAAGTGTAGACATCAGAGTAAAGGCTTAGTTCTTAGTTCTTAATTTTTGTGCTAGCAAATGTATAGCTTAATGTAAATGGGATTTACACTGGCCTATGTTGATCCTTACTTAGATGGGCCCAGCAGTGAGGTGGGACACACAGGCTGGTTGGTACAGGATTATGTGAGCCTTCTAAAGTCCTTCCTCTGTGCCAGCACTGTGCTTGGCAACTGTGAGCCAAAACAGACTTAGTCCCTGCCCTCATGGAGCTAGTCTGATGAGAAAAATAGACAGTTACACAAATAAACATATAACTACTCCTATGATGAGTTCTAAGAGAGAATATTAGAGGAGAATAAGAGGGAGACCCAATCTAGTCTATGGATCAGCAAAAGCTTTGCCAAAGGGAGTAATGTGAAATGTGTTCACCAAGTAGAAGTTAACCAGGTTTAGAAATAAAGAGAAAGAGCTTTCCAAGATTAGAAACCAATCTGAGCAAAGGCCTGAAGCAAGAGGGGCAAATCCTGTGAGAGGAGTTAGTGGGCAGAAGGATGGGGAGGGGGAAGAGAGTGTGTTGTGGGGTTGGGTTTGATAATGTAAATAGTGAGAGACGAAGTTGGTAGGTTCCATGCAACAGTCAATGTCAAGTAGAGTATTTTGGTCTTTATAAAAATAATGGGAAATAAGATTAATAGGATCAAAATTTCTGTAAAGAATAGGTTGAAGGTGGGCCTGCAGTAGGTAGTTAGAAAATAGTTGCCAGCCTATTGCAGTGAACCAAGGACAATAATGGGAGACTAAATCAAGAGGATGGCAATGGAAAAGAGAGAAATGTCAGTCTTTAATGGTCTCAGATCCAGTACTTTCATTGACTTTCTAATAAACTATATCATTAAATTTCAAAAAAAGTCCTGGCCCATAATAAGTAGCTCATAAATATCTGTTGATTCAGTCAATATTTTTCATTCCATGCTTCGTCCTCTTTTTTTAAAAAGTGCCCTCCCCATATCTGTCTGCAATGGCCCCACATTGCAGACGCAAATTCTCCAGAAAAGCCTGTTATTTCCTAATACATCAACACTTAATGATATAAGAGAAATACAAAAGAAAAATATTACAGAGAAAAGGTCTCTCTGCCTTCAACTTCAAATGTTCATTTTCTATCAATATTTTACAACTTGACTTGTTTTTGGTATTTAAGAAAATTAGCATGTATTATGTTTCCTGCTATGAACATCAATACTATGTATTTTCATCTATACTCTTTAATCAACACATCAACTTCATTCCTTTTATTGACAGATCAGAACCCGGAAGGTCAGAGTGACCAGGGGACTTGCCTATCACAGAGCCAGAGACATTACAAACTGGGAGACCAGGTTAACTGGAATCTAAACTTGTGCCTATTCACATTTACCACACTAGTTCTTGAGTAGCTACAATTCCTTTTCTTCATGTACATTGAGCACCAATTTTAAAATAATAAATATGTCCATTACAACATCATGTCAGCTTGCTGAAGGCTAATAAATTAGGACACACAAGTTATTCTTTCTAGCATTGCCCAGAATTAATCATGAGATCTTAAGCAAACTGTTTTGTCATTAGTTAGATGAAGATATAAATTTATAAAATGTAAATATTATTGTTTATAATAACTAAGAGAGCCCCACATGGTAGAGCTCGGTCCCCTTCTCAAGGACTTTCTGCCCAGCTGTGGGAAGGGTGGTCATCAGACAGCCTCTGGTAGGCAGCTGTTTGAGACACCCTAACTGCTGAGAGCCACTTGCCTGAGATCACACGTATTCCGAGATGGCCTACATTCAGTAATGAAGCAAGGGAAATAGAAAGGACGGCCACTTCAGCCAACATAGGACCTTGCTAACTGGAAACCCTCCCTCCACTGTTCCCTGCTGGTCCATGGAGACTTGCCAAGTCTGCAAGACAGTTCACCTTCGCCCTCTGCCTGAACACGCTTCCTCTCCATCCCTTGTATAGGTGATAGTTCCTAATAAACACTTTTTACCCCAAACTCCATCTCAGCCTGGCTTCTAGAGAATCCAAACTGCCACAGTCTTCTTACTTATTTGAAGACATTAATTAGGTCAACATGAAACTTAACAATATATTTGAAATGACAAGGATAGACCTGTTGAGTAATTTGATTTGAAATTGTTCTAATAAAAATATATTTTTATTTCACATTTTAAGCAAATTGAGTCCTAACTGAGACTTTAGAAAAAAAAATCTCAAATTCATTTAATTATGTGCGAAGTTTGAACACTTGACTTTTTATCCCAAATAACTTTAGAAGAAAGTTATTAAGCTAAAAATAAAAGAATAACCCTACAGCAGAATATCTGATAGAATGACAGCATCACTAGTGACAGTGCTATAACACCATTGTATGGTGGAGATCTATTATGTTAAAATAGATGATAATTCCTTCTTTAATCAAAACAAAAGAGAACATTTGGCCTTTCTGCATATCTAATTCATATATTTAAGTGTTTGGAGTGAGCATATCATATCACATATCACATCAAAAAAATGTCTATTTGAAAAAATTGCAATAAAACATATATTCTCATAAATTATCTTGGGTTCTCTTTCAAAGGACTTGTCATTTTACTCTCCTAGAGCACAAACTTTCAGCTATATTTTGAAAAATAAATTCCAAAATTTAAAAAGATAATAATATCAATAGTTATTTTTACATGTACACATGCAATTCTATGATGTAAAAGAGTACAAAAAAAAATACAGCAACCAAGGTGATACTCTTTATTCTAGTTTTCAATGTATTACACAATGCTGGTTCTATAACTGCTCGGGATCAATATATTAACTGTCAGCATTATCACGAGAAAAACACATATATAAAACCAGCAAAGGATAAAATATCCACTCGTGAGTTACTGCCAAGGCTTTATGCAACTAGAACCACTTAATTTTAGTTCTCCTGTAAGAGTGAAATCATGCTCATTCAAGGAAAGCCTCTTTTGCAGCCCTCCTGGAAACTGGAAATTAATATAGTTCCCCGCTTCCTGATAGCCAATGCCACAATGTTACTTTTATCTAAATCTGGAGGTAATGTTTAAAGATTGGAATTTTAAACCATCCAGGTAAGAATAATTTTTAAACATTACAGAGATAGCAGCAATATGAAAGAAAATGGTCACTATAAACCCTTAAGTATATGATTACCGAATTAGATATGCAGACAGGCCAAAAGTCCCTGCATTCGCTGTCTAGCATTTATTCATGTTTGCACTATTAAGCACTTACCCAATCAATGTTTGGGTGGGTAAATCTATTCCAATAGTAATTACTTTGTTTAGTAAACAGAAACAGAAACTCAGGAAACAAATGTGGCCCAAAATCCCCACACATGAAAATGGCAGAAAATGTACTCCCATGTATTAGGAGTAAATTAAGTAACCACATATTAGCTATAAACTAAAATGTAGTGATTATTACTCTCTTAATAGTATACAAAAGAATATGGAAGAAAGGTCAGTTGGTCAATTAGTTCAACTGAAATGATAAACCCAACTTCTTTCATAGGAAGAAATAGTTCTCAGCTTTTGGTCAACTACCATTTTACTAAGGCTGCTTACTGGGAAGCCTGATAGGACAGCCATGTTATACTGCATGTTATTCAATGTCACCAATAATGTAAATGCACTGCAAATACTATTGAAGGATGCAATATAAGTTCCAGGGAGTCACAAACTTCTAAATGTTTTGTAAGCACTTACACAACATTTTTATATACAGAATCTGAGAAGTATGATATTATATTTTCATTTTAGAATTCAGTCATTTTCTTTACTAAGTTTAAAACCAAGCCAAATATATACTACTTGAGCAAAAGGGAGGCTGCAAAAATAACACTTTGATACACTGACAGAAAAATGTTACCTCCTGCAGAGAAATAGAGGTGTTGAAACAAATCAGGTTGATTCTTGTTTTTATTAATGTTTAATCATTTACAGGACATACTTCATTTGCAATGAAAATACTTGTTCATCAAGTTGAAAGATGAATGATAATTGCTTTTTGAGCAATTTAATATTAACCAGAACAAGGTAGGGTACTGGCAAAAGGGCAAAAAACAAAATTTGATGATTCTTCCTAAAACTCTTGTCCCTTTTTTGGTTTGCTGAAGAAGGAAAAAAATTTAAACTAAAAATTTTATCCTTTTATCCTTCAGTTAATTATGATTGATTAAAAGTAGAAAAGTAAACTAATTTTTTAAATTGAATTTCTTTCAAAAAATCAACTGTCTATGTGGAATGAGGGAATCAGAGATTCATTCTGAAAAGATCATCTTAATGTTTAATTTGGTTGTGTTTTAAAGAACCTGAAGGCTTCTGCAGACTGTTTTCATTCTATGCCACTACCCTACTCCTGGGCACAACCACCAAATTTTAGTGCCACCCCCATAAAAGCCAAGAAAGTAAGTTTGTTTTTCCCAAGGTTCAACAGAGATCTCTTGTACTTAGTGTGAGGGCAGTGGATTCCTGCATTAATGCATATTTTTATTAAGCTCTCACTTTATTTCAGCATGCTGCAGATATTTTCCAGAGGTTTTTATAAAGCTTCTAGTCTTCTGACTTAAAAATCCAAAATACAGCCATGAGCACCACATATCTAAATATTCCTTATCCAAAATGAAGAATGCAAAAATCTCTCAAACCTACCAAACCCAGAATTAAATCGCTTTAGATTTAATTTTCAGTAGAAAATGGCCCAATAGTCCCCAAAGTTTCCAGAGCCGCTCCTGACTCAACAGGGAGCTGGCTTCCCCAAATGGCACCAAGAATTCAACTAGTCACCCACCTAGCAGGTCCTGCTGAATTCTGGGCTCCACATACTTTCAGATTAGCATCCAGAAAACAGGATATAAAGTCTCTCCAGGGAATATCACCTGTATAGGCAGTGGTGATAAGTGTTGGTATCAGAGTCAAGGAGACCGGTAAGTGCCTCCTGCTTTCACCAATTATTAACTGTGTGACATGGGGCCAGCTATTGAACTTCTCCAAGCCCAACTTCCTCGTGTAAAGATGAAAGTGAAAGATCTGCTTTGGGGAATTGGGTGATAATCCTAAGGAGATGGATGCTACAGAGATGCTCAGTACAGGGCAATCAATCACTATTAATGTTATTCTCAGTACTGAGATCAGCCCAAACACCTCCATCTGTCAACTGTGCTTAGAAAGGGCCTGGCTGTGAGCAACATGATTGCCTGCCTTTCCCTCTCTCCAAAAATAGTACAGACAAAATAGAAAAATCACTGGTTGTAAAGTAAAGGTAAAGATATTTCAGTACTGTGGTTCTTTTCAGCACTTAGGGAATAAACCAACTGGCACTTTTAGCACACTCACAGGAAAATCTAAATCAGTAACTTAAAACTGCATCCAGTATACTTGGAGATGCAAAAATTAATTATAGATGAAGATATAATAATCGTAATAATAGATACAATTTAACACAACAATCATAGTGAAAATTTCATGCAAGTTTTTCAGATAACTGATGGTCAGAGTGGTCATTAAAATTTATAAAGACTACTCAGCTGGTAAAAAGAAGAGCAAAGGTTCAAATCCAGGCATGTTTCATTCTAAATGTTCATAACCATTATAACACATTCCAAATGTCTTCCCTACAAGCCACAAACCTCATACAACAAACCACAGGATGGGATGAGATGGATGGGATTGGGTAGGATGGAAATTCATGGCATGTTCAATACAGAAGTGTGCGGCCTATGTGGGATATAAAACTGAAAGCAACAAACAAACATGACAAACAGAGACTCATGGACACAGACAGTGGATTAGTGGTTATAAGAGGAAAGTGGGGGAATAGGGGAGCTAGGTAAGGATAAAGGGAATCAAATATTCGGCAAGGGAAGGAAATTTAACTTTGGGTGGTGAATACACTATGCTATATACATATGATGTATTGTTGAATTGTACACTTGAAACTTATTTGATCTTATTAACCAATGTCACCCCAATAATTTTAATTTAAAAAAAAAGAAGTGTGTGGCCTAAGTAACCAAAAGAAAGGGTCAAGCCTTCTACAGAACATTATGAACAAAATGTCTCCCTAAATCAAGGGCCACTTAATCATCTGATTATTTTAGGACTAAAAAATAGAGAGCACAGGATAATACTGGAACTTTTCACTCTTAGGATGTGTAGACCCTAAAGCACATGTGAGTCATGACATTAAGTCTCACAACCAAACTGCACAGAAAGTCTCTAAAAAAGAGAAACTTAACAAATAACAATAAAGCATATGGGCATTTTTAAAAGACTCTTTTAACCAAATGAAGAATAAATGTAATAATCTCATAAAAATAAATATGAAATTTCTTTTTTAACCACAGAATTAGATTAATTATAATTCTTAGTTCATAACACATACACATATCTTTAGTTTTAGTCCTTTTTTATTTTAAGACATTAGAAGATTAAAGGAAAAAGATATATCAATAGATTCAGAAATGCATTCGATAAAATTTGATATGACTTCTTTATAAAAACTTAATAAATTAGGAAAGGGGGATATCCTTAAACAGATTTAATTTTTTTAAATCTATATAATAAATATCACATTTAATGAGAAAATATTTAAAATGTGGCCTTTAAAAGCAATAACAAGAAAAGAATGCCCCTTATCATCACTTCTATTCAATATTGTCATGGAGTTCCTAAACGATATAAGAGAAAGAGGCAAAAAAAATGCAAAATAGAAAATAAAAATGTCAACTTTGATTTTATAAATAGAAAGACCAAAAGAATCAAAAAGTAACCTTTTATTTAAAAAAAAATTTTTGCAAGATGACTGGATATAAGATCAACATACAAAAACTAATCACATTTCTACACAACAGCAATAAACAGCGAACACATAATTAAAAAGACATGATTTATAACAGTATTTAAAATATTGAGTATAACTAAGAATAAATATTTTTAAATGGATGCAAGATTCAAATCAAGATTTTTTTTTAATTTATTAGGAAACATTAAAGAATACCTAAATAAATTGAGAAATATACCAGGTTCATAATCAGAAAGACCTAACATCATAAAGATAACATTCTCTCCAAACTGACCTCAAAATTCAACATAATACTAATCAAAATCCTAAGAGGGGTTGTTCATGAAACTTTAGAAACTGATTTTAAAATTCACACGAAAAAACAAAATCCAAGAACAGCCAAGGCATTCTGAAAAAGAAGAGGAAGGAAGAGAGCTGCACCCTATCAGGTATTAGGACTTCTTATGAAATTAACTTATGAAAAGAATATGACTTTGGTCAGAAATATACATCTTGATCTATGGAATAAAAGAAAGTTCAGAAAAAAATCTCATATATATATAACTTTAATATATGACAGAGGTGGTGAATTATATGATCAAATCTCTATTTCACATCATACAAAAACTAATTCCAGATGGACCAGAAGTTAACATACCAGAAGAAAAACTTTTAAATTTTTAGTGGAAAATATTTTTTAATTCTTTCTGACCTTGACAGAGAACTTTCTTTAAAAAAACACATGTTCATTATAAAATGAAATATAATTTGCCTCTGTTAAAAGCAGAACATTTTATCATTAAAAGTCACCTTAGACAAAGTGAAAAGACAAATTATAAACTGGGAGAGGATATTCCCCACCCATATAATCACCAAAGGATTAGTATTAAGAAGATATAAAATACTCCTATAAGAAAACTTGAATTAATTTTATTTTTATAAAGCTAGGCCAAAGAACAGGCATTTTTTGAAAGAAGGAATACAATGGCAATAAGTACATGAATAAATATTTAACCTCTTTAGTGATCAGAGAAATGCAAATAAAAAACATTATAAACCAACATAATTAACAAAAATTTAAAAATTTGATAGTATTTTAGAGAGAATATGAATGAACAGGTTTTTTAAGTACTGCTGGCAGGAATGTAACCTGGTACAACTACTTAGAAGTCGGTATTGCATTATCATGTAAAAGTCAACATTCAGATACTCTATGACCCAGCAATTCCACTCCTAGGTGAAAACTAGAAGAACTGTTATTCATGGATAGCAGACAAGAATATACAAGAATATTCAAGAATATACAAGAATATATACAAGAATCTTCATGGCAACAGCATTCATAATAACAAAAGGCTGAAATAACCCAGATATCTATTTTCAAGAAAATGTGTAAATAAATTTAAGTATATTCCCTCTGTGGAATGTTATACTGCCCTCAAAAAGAGTACACTACTGAATCTTGGCAACATAATGCTGCCTGATAAATTAAGTCCCAAAAGATTACTGGTACCAAGATACCCTTCTATCAAATATAAACTCAAATATAAAATTTAAGGATATATTAAAACCAGGAATCAAAATAACAATCAAACTGAAAGCCCTACCTCTCTAAAAATGTATCCTAAAAGCACAGATCTCCAGAATTTCTATGGTGTAATATGAAATCTGCTTCATTTATTTCATTTGATAAATGAAATTATCCACTTCATCTTGAGCAAATGAAAGACAAATGGAAAAAACTAAAAGTGTACAGTAATGTTCTACCATCTCTCATTATTTATTAGAAATAGTCTGTTTGCTCATTTAAGGATAAAAATCACACACTCAGTCACAAGACAATCTTGAAAAACCCTAATGGACCAGAAAAATACTAGTTATATTATTGTGTAAAGGTATGTTTTGGAAAACAGCTCAGTCACATAATTTATCTTGTGACACTTGGTACAGTGTCCATCAGTAGCCATTTTTTACTGAATGAGGAAGGCCATACATTTGCTCCAAGATCATTTTTGAGCCCAGTAAGAAAATCTCTTAGCTCCTAAATTAGAAGCCGGGGAAGCTTGGCAGCCTTCACATGTGGGAAACCTATTGACCAATGAATGAAATAATTATTCCCAAGAACTGTGTATTCTGGACATGGGAATGAAGCTGAGAGCTCCATGAAAACTACATTTGCTCTCCCAACTCTCAAATAACACTAAAAATGTGAGATTTTCCCCTCATTAATGTCATTAGTCTATTCTGATGATGAATAATTACCTTTGATTAACAGATATTTAATATACTCATTATATGGATACAACCAATCAACCTATTGTCCTGAAAACTAGAAAATCTGCAGTTTCTATCCTGAACATTAAGGCCACACTTAGTGAGTATTCGAGAATCTGAAAATTAGGTATAATAGCATTACCATGATTTCTCACTACTATAGGTATTCAGGCTCCAGTCACATGTCTTATTCCACATTTATAAAGAATATATCTAAAATAAGGGTCTTTCTCCTTTAAAAAAGAACAAAATGGTGATCAGACGGTTTTGAGCAACATGAGAGAAAGTATCAAGACACTGGAAGAACATAGTAGAAAGCCCCCACAAAACTATGGAAATGAGAATACCATACAAATGTATATAGATACCCTGTTACAGAAATGAGGATATTCAAATGGATTGGGTTTTCTAAATCTATAATATCAAAAATTATTAGATATATGATTCATGACATATAATAATCAAAATGCAAATATGTTTATTTCCTATAAAGTATTCTAGAATGCCCTAATTTCAAAAGAACATATATACACATTTTAAAACTACTTGTATATATTAACAATATTAGTGACATGTAAATTAATAAAACCTTCCCAGAGTGCATGCACTTGGGCTTAATCACACGTAAGTCTGTCCTCCAACTAGACTGTGAGCTGAGAGCAAAGACTGTCTTATTCATTCTTGTATTCCAAGGGCATGATACAATATTGGTGCTTAGAAAATATTTTTTAACTGAATAAACTTAGCATTATGTATCAAAAGACTTTAAAATTTTTTCATAACCCTTTAAACCAATAATACTACTGGTAGAAATTTATCCTAAGAAAATCATCAGAGACACAAAGATAAACAAGGATCTCTATTTCAGTATTACTTCTAATAATACAAAATCTAAATGTTCAATACCAAGGGAGTTGGTAAAATGTGGTATATCATACAATGTGATGTAGTGCTAGACAGTTATTTATAAAGTATAATTATTAACAAGTAGAATTTTCACAATATAACATTATATACTCTACATAATAAACATATTTAATATAAACACAACTAAATTCTAATTTATAATATAATAATATAGGTTTGCATGAGTGTATTTGTACCCATAGAAAAAGAACTTTTAGAAAAAGATATACCAAAATGTTAAAAGTAGTTACATTTTGCTAATAAATAGAGCTTATCAGTCAATATATTTAAAAGCTTACAAAAATAACTAAAATTATCCTTAATAAATGAAATATAAATGAATTTCATTTATAATAAGCATATTCTTTTGTGTGTTTGTTCTATATGTAAGCTATCCAACAGCCACAAAAAAGCATTTAGTATTTAATTTAATAAGTCAGAAATGAGACATTCATAAGGAAAAGGAAAATATGTAAATACAGTTTAAACATCACAAGAGTAACTCCACCAAAATGAGCACATGCTTTAAAAATAGTCACGCAAATAAAATATCTCATTGGAAAGGTAAATATTAGTGAATATTTTGTTTGAAATATAGAAGCATTCATATATAGAGTAATGATAACAGCTAAATATACTTTTAAAATCTTTTAAAATAACAAATACAGTTGTTTCCAATTTTTGCTTTCTAAAAATAAAATTCTATTACTAATTCTTATCAAGGGTGTCAGATTTTCCTCCTTTGATACTATTTTATGCTACTGCTACCTAAAGTCCATAATCACATCAGAGCTCTGCACTCATCTAAGGAAACACTGCATCCCTACAGAAAGGCAACCTGAAATCACATGCCCATGTTTGCCTTCCTTATAATCTACGGCACCAAGTCATAAAACTGCGAAAATTAAACCGGAGACCAGACTCATTGATTGGAAATCAAAAGGTTGTTAGGATTTTTAATTCCCTGGGTATTATTTTACTGTTGTTGCCTTAACTTTTTTTTTTTTTAATCTAGGAAAAGTCCCTACGATAAAGGTCTCAAAACAGAATTCAAAGAGCAAGAGTGGATCTTGCCTGGGTGTTGGGCTATTCATATGCATATATTCATTCTTCAGCTGAGTTTACTATGCTGTTTAATATCTTTGAATCAGTTTTTCTCCTTGTTAATTAAAACAAGCTAAATAGATTTTCATGAAATTTGAGCAAGTTCTGTACTCAGACAACCAACATTAGAGTTTTAAGGAAAAATAGAGAATAGTTCGCTATAATTATTCCAGTAGCCTAGGCATCCAAGTAGGCTCAAAAACTAAGCAACCAAGAATTGTGAATATCTTAAATCTGGTTTTAGACTACAAATCAAACAGATCTGGACAAATGTTGCCAGTCTATTTTTCTGATCTGTTGTCCTAGCAAACTGGCATGGAGAAAAGAATGCCTACTCAAGTAACATACAGATTTTGGTCACAGCCTCAGCCACTATTCAGCTGAGACAACCATGAAGTCTAATTTAAAAATAAGAGTTCTGTTATACCTGAGATGAAACAGAACTTGGTATAAAGATCTTAATCAAACAGAAGACTTTACCATCACATGCAAGAATATCACAGATACCAACAAGAACATTTATGTTAAAGCATTTTAATGATTCATCAACACTAAGAAATCTTAATCTATTAAGGAGGAAAAACCCAACAACATTATCACATTTAATGTCACCACAGGTATATCTCTGGCTATCTAATTTTCCAGTTGTCACAGGCACAAATTTTAACATTAGTATTTGAAATAGCCAAAAGGTAACAAAGCAATTATTTCTAATAATAAACCTTCAGCTTTTCCAACTCTGAATCTTCAGCATTCATCTAAATGTTATAATCATATAACTGAAGCTGTACCACATTAATCTGAAGTAGTGAAATTTTTGAGCAAGCCCCCACAGTACTCAACTAATTTTAGTAAATAAATTGTACCTCTTAAAACACAGAACTGGGGAAATATTAAGAATAAGGCCCAGAATCCTAGATATTGGGGAAGTCTTGAAACACATAAAAAGTAATTTTAGAATAAAAGGAAACAGTTCTTTATATAAAAGTTCATAAACATCTAACAATCACTATTCCAAAGAATTAGTAAAAAATAAAAATATCAACAAGTTTACAAAGGTATTTGATAAATGCATAGATAATAGAGCAGAAGGTAGTTTTTAAAGAGAATATATTCAGAACACCTGCCTTACCTCAAAGACAGAGCAATAGCTGCCATGACAAGGGACTACAAGTTGCCTTTCAATGTCTGTTCTCTTCTAATAAAGTATCAGTATTTTTAGTTGGCCATATTGCCATTTAGCCAAAGGCTCATTTTCCAGTCTCCCTTGCTGCTAGATATGACTATGTAACTAAGTTTTGGCTAATAGGATGTGAGTATACATGCTACATGCAACTTCTCAGTCATGATCTTCCCTCAGGCTGAAATACGGTTGAGATGATCAGAGCTGTAGCAGCCATCTTAAACCATGAGATGGAAGATATAAGAGCATAAAGATATAAAGAACTTATGTCCTTAGTAACTGTGGAACCATACCAGCCCTGGACTTTCTGTCTAGACATACATATGGGGGAGAAATTAACTTCTATCTAATTTACACCATGATTATTTAGAGTTTCTCTATAACAGTCACCATTAGTCAAAATAATATAGCAGCTAACGATTATTTAGTGTTTGCTAAATACTGGACACTGTGCTAAGGGCTTCGCATATAATCTCTCAGTTGCTCACAACAAGAACACTTTAAAACAATTATTACTATCCCCAGAAAACCAGCCTTACAGAGGAGAGGTAACTTGCCTGGAGCCACTCAGCTACCAGAACCTGAACACAGACCTATCTGATGCCAGTGCCATGGCTAGACTGTGAACCACCCTTCATACCCTTGATTCCATTTGCCTGGTGTGGAGAACAACCATGACCCCCTCCTACAATGCATTCCAAGGATACTGAGTTGTATATCCTTCAGGTATGACAGGCATATCTTCAAGACTGTGCAGAAGAAAAAAAATATATATACATTCATATAACACATCACATTTTCTATATATATTATATATATATGTTATATATATATATATATATATAAATATATATAAACACTTGATGTCTCAGTGCAGAAATGAGAGAAAGTTACATAGCCAAGATTCATAGAGGAAACAAAAATCATTCCCACTGAGACTCTAATATAAAACAACTTAAAGTCATACTATAAAGCTGTACACTGAATAGTTACGAGTTTGGGCTTTTGGGTTTTTATTTTGGGTGTTTTTTTTTAATGAGGAGGAGATTATAGAAGACCTTTATTTTCTACATTATACATTTCTACAATGTTTGAAGTTTTTATAACCAGAGAGTATTACTTTTATTATCTAGAAAGATAATAAAGATTTCTTCAAACATATCCTAGAAATTATCTTGTTTGAAATTTTATCATTTAAAATTATGTAATTGTAAGTTATGAAGAAAAATGCCAAAGTGCTAGAGAAATATAATGATGTGGATGAAGTGATGAAAGAAAAATAATTCAGATTTTTAAAAATCTATTCCCAACTATATTATTCCAATATGGACACACAGTATATATGGATATACTTGCTTATAACACCAAGTATAATAATATGGGAGGAGAGTTAAATGAAAAAATTTAAGCAAAAAGGAAAATAAAGGTGAAAAAAGATGAAAATGATTCCAGATGTATGCTCAGTGTACAAAATGCATGGGCTATATATAGATACGCTGAAATTTTTTTTCTGAGCTTCCTAGCAGACAAGGCAAAAAGGAGCTCAAAATGTCAATCAGATGATAGGAAGTAGGCCATTAGAAGCAAGCACAACATATCTTGGAATCAGAATCCACTGAGATGCTCTTTCTGAGTCCACAGAAGAAAGGTACTTTTTCACAAAATGAATTTGTCTCCAAACACAAATAGGATTTTTGAAACTTTGGAGATCAGTCTTATATACAAGTTTAAAAATTTTAAGGCCAAAATTTGAATAATTTAAAGCTGAAAGACATGAATATTATATAGAAACTCAAATAAAATGGTCACAATATGGTGGCTGTCCTAGTTCCAACCACCTTCTCTTTTATATAAATGGTATTTTGTAATTTGCTTTCCATAATTTACTTTCTTTGCAGATGCTAATATCTTAACTACTAGTGACCCATTTTTAAATATGCAGCACTAAAATCATTATAGTCTAACATTTTATATGCTTATAAAACACATTTTGTTCCAACTGTTTTTATTAGAAGAAATGTGGCCTGTTGAAAACCAAAACCTACATATTTTAGTTTGAAAAAAAAAGGCAGCTGGAAATAGAAAACCCCCACACATTTGCTTTTTACACTGCTTGGGAACTAAAACCTGTAATGTGAACTTGACATCTATTAATGGTTTGCTCAAAGAAACTGGGACTATGTTTTAACAGAAGGCAGTACTCTGAGCTCATGCCGCAACCCAAGGCATTCGCATTGCTCCCCAGAAGCAGGTGAGCAGTGTGGCCATGCAAGCTGAGACTCCCTGGATGAGGGCTTCCTTTCATAGGAATCTCTGTCTTTTTGCAGCGTCTTCAGACTCAAGAAGATAGAAACAAATTCTTTGGAGTTTAGCCTCTGGGGAGGCAAACAAATTATGTTAACCACATGCAAACATTTATATTACTCTCTGGTTTGTTTCCATGACCTTCCAAAAAATTGCATTTAAAGTCAGATCTTAGAAGACTATACATGGCAAAACATTCATATTATTTTCTTGCTTCATGAAAAGACAAAATTTGTGAACACAATTATTTAATAGCATTTTAATTTTAACTCTCTAAATACAGATGTGTTTATATTAAAACAAATGTTTGTTTCTTAAAATACAATTTATCCCCAAACTTTCCCACTATAAACTAAATATGCCAAGAACAAATGTTGAAAGGAAATGCCCAGAAATGACCAATAGATAAAAGTTCCTGGTCTAGTACTGGCAAGGAAAGAATGAAACTAAATATAAGTAGATAGAAGGAGGTAGAGGCAAAGTATATTGGGAGCAGAGGCATGGCTGGTCTCTAAATGGGAGGAGAGCAGGTCAGCAGATGCTCATAGGGTGGCTAACATCCCAAACAGCCAACTGATTTCCAACATATTGGTCCAAATACAAGTCTGTATGTTCCTCCAGTTGATCCTTCATTAGACATTTCAAATAGAGACTTCAAAACTTGATAAGATCCATGACCAAGTGGGGTTTATCACAGGAATACAAAACTAATTCAATATGCAAAAAACCACCAATGTAGCATACCAGATTAGCAGTCTATATAAAGAACAACAATGGCAAAATCATATCAATTGATGAAGAAAAGCATTTCACAATCCATATAAAAACTCGAAATAAATTTATAATAAATACTCAACAAAGTAAGAAAAGAAGAAATTTCTTCAATCGAATAACGTCTGCAGCTAACATCATATTTAATGGAGAAAGAATGAATACTCTCCTCCTAAGATTGAAAACAAAGCAAAAATGTCCACTCACACTACCCTTATTCGACATTGTGCTGAAAGTTTCAGCAGGTGTAAGAAACAAGGCAAAGAAAACAAATAAATGGCATACAGATTGAAAATAAAGAAATAAAACTATTCCTATTCACAGACAAGATAGTTAGCTGTGGAGAAAGTCCTAAGGTACCAGAGGGAAGGGGGTGAAAAACCTCCTAGAACTAATCATTTTAGCAAGTTCATGAGATAAAAATTAACATAAAAATTAATAATATTTCTATACATACTATCATATAATACTACACATTATCCGATAAAGGACTTATAAAGAGAATATATAAAGAATTCTCCAAATACAGTAAGAAAATAAACAGCCCGATCAAAAAATGGGCAAAAGACAGACACTTCACCAAAGAGGATGTATTCATGGCAAACAGGTCCATGAAAATGCATTCAACATCATTAGTCACAGGGAAATGCAAATTAAATCAACAATGAGATACCACTACACACCTATGAGAATTGTTAAAAGTCTAAACTCTAACAATGCCAGGTGCTGGCAAGAGTATGGAACAATGGAAATCTCATGCATTGCTGGAGGGAAATGCAAAATGAAACAGCCACTGTGGAAAACAGAGTTTTTACGATTTCTTTTAAAGGTAAACATACACTTATAACATGAATGAGCAATTCACTTTTAAGCAGTTTTCTCAGCGAAATGATGAAGTTTATAACAATTCTATTTACAATTAACAATTCTATTTACAATTGCCTGGAAATGGCCCAAATGTCCTTCAGTGGGTGCATGGACACACTATGGTCCACTCATACAATTAAACACTATTCATTGTATTCTATACAGGGGAATACTGCAATAAAGTGCGGGGGGGAACTATTGATACAAGAACTTGGATGAATTTCAGAGGCATTATGCTGAGTGAAAGAAACCAGTCACAAGAGTATATACATACTGCATTATTCGGTTTGTTTGGTGTTCTCTTCCGGATGTGGGGAGATTGTAACTATAAAGGTATGAAGAGTTTGAGGGGGCAATGGGATTATTCTGTATACTTACATGTGTTAAAATTCATAAAACCTTATGCAAAAATCTATTTCTCTGTATGTTTAATCTAAAATAAAAATTTTGAAAATCTTTGATATAATTTAATATTTAGAAATTGTCGATTTTGTTAGGTGGATAAATAGCATGATGGTTATATTTCTAAAAACTCCTTATCAATTAGTAATTCATACCGAAGTATTTATTGGTAAAATGACATGATGTCTTGGATTTGTTTTAAAATAACTCCTGCAGGAATAGGGTCAGGAAAGAGGACAAAAACTTGATAATTGTTAAAGCTAAAGATGGGTGATGAATACCTGATTTCCATTTTACTTTTCTAAATATGTTGTTCTATGTATTTGAAATTTTTCATCATAAAGTTTTTTAAACAAATTTTTTAAAAAGCTAAACATAAGGAATCCAGAAAGGACACTGAGACACATGGAAAACATTAGTAAAATGTCAGAAAACAAAAACTACAGCTGTGATTCTTGTCTGTCTCACTCATCATCACATGCCCAAAACCAAACACAATGCCTGGCACATAGGACATAGCCCATAAAACGTTGCCGAATGAATGAAAAACAAACAGTGAGCAGACAAAGGTCCTTAGCCCTGTAGAAAAAGATAGCACCGATAATCATAATATATTACTCTCCTTAATTGAAATCTTAATAGGAAAAACTGACTTAAAATGTATTTTTTTTTAATGTTCAAAACCCAGATCCATTTCTTATTTCTTTCTTCCCAAAATATCATAGCTTACACTGGTCTCTCTTTTATGAACCCTTCTAGTAGGCAGTCATTTAACAATTTCTTACTTGATAAAATAGTGTTGGATTTCCTCTTGTGTATGGTGCCTAAGCTTTGGCTTCTTTGCCAGATGATGAGAATGAAAATACCTAGTGAGGACTGGGTCCCCACTATCTTTCCAGGCACTGTCCTAAGCACTTCGCATTCAATCCTACAAGTTCAGCTCTTATCTCCATTCAGTTGAAGAAGCTGAGGCATAGAGAAGTCAAGTAAGTTCTCCAAGATCACACTATGCGTAAAGGGCAGTGCGGGGACTCGAACACAGGTGATTTGGCTTCTTACTTGTCTCAACACTGCCTCTTACTAGGACCTTAAGAACCCAGACTCCATCACACATCTTGGCAACTGCCACCTATCACTTGAATCTGCAATAGACACTTGACAATCAAAATGACTGGATTATTACCTGAGCTGTCATTGCAAATTCAGAGAGTGTCTTTGGAGTAAGTTTTTAGCTAAAGTCTGCGTTGTGCTAAAGAGCTATCCTATAGTTTCTTTAATGTTTCAATTACCTCCACCATGAGAACTTTCTTGGAAAAAAAACTATTCTTGTGTAATAAAGACAAAATGTTAGTACTTAATCAAATGTTAAGATTCTTTATGTAAATACTTCCAATAATAGATACCAAAACAATGCTAATAAAGTAAAAATCCTCCTGAGTACATTTATTTTATATCCCAGTGAAAGTCCTTTACTACAAACCTTCTCCTCTCCCCTACTCCCACCCCACACAAACAAAGGAATCTTCAAAGATTTGTCACTAGGAGATAAAGGATACAGTACCCTGTGAGAATATATATCATTCATAAGATCTCTAACAGTTTGTTTTGAAAAACTTCACTATTTGACACATTCTGGATTATATGTGGTTGAACGGTATAGAAAAGAAATGATTATAGTCAACCATCTGTGGCTGTCTCTCTAATGAGGTGTATGCTTGCTAAAATTAGCTCATCTAAAAAAAGAAAAAATGTTTCCCAAAAGGTTAATTTCCCCATTGATCTTTTTCTACTACATTCTACTAAAGAGAGATTAATCCTAAAACAAGAAGAAAAACTTGTAATGAAATTTTACTGCACCTGTCCTTCATCTAGACCTTTGGTTAGGTCCTATGATACCCTCCAGACATTCTATTCTACATGTCTTCTGTATATTTATATGTGATATCATTTCAATGAAATAGTAAGCTATCCCTGAGCTATGATTTTCAAGTTTAACTAAAGCCTTTGCTGACATGATTCGCTAAAAACATTAGCAAAAAAAGGATAATAAAACCATCCATCTAATTTCAAATAATGAATTTGGAGCAGGATAATTTTAGTGACCACAAAACAGGAGTAAAAACATTATCCTATCAAGGACAACAATATGGTAATTCACTACTTATATCTTAAAGGGATTGTCTAGGAAACCCCAACACTGCCGGCAACCCACCACTGAGACCTAACCACCACTGGCAAGAAAGAGAATATGGACAAAACAAGATGACCACTAGATGGCGCCTCCACACCATTTCTTTCATCTCGAAATCTTATTTCCTCCTTACCATGGCATTCCCATAATATCAGCAGTGCAAAATTCAAAACACAGGTGCCTCATTTTAACAAAGAAAACAAAGACAAATTCAGAAAACGTATTTTAATTAAAAATGCTTCCTGTAGCTTTCTACATATAATGTTTGGTGTACCTCACCTAATTGTAATAAATTAATATTGTCTCCCTCCTCTTTGGCAATGTATCATCAAATAACACAACATAGAATTGGGACAAATATAATTTTATTATTTTCTGTCATAAATATCTTCTAAATGCACATAACAGGAATATTTTCTGTTCCTCTCTATATAAGGTGTTTAACTGTGTCTAACTGGGGAAAAAAAATAATAAAAAGGAGCCTGTAATACTTCTTAAATCACAGTCAGTGATGGTAAATGTCAAATAACCCTGCAGACAGTGCAGTGTGTATATCATTTCTTCATCATTTTAAACAGTGTTGAGGGTTTTAAAGATTTTTTTGTTAAAAATAGGTCTAGGTTATAACCTTGCAGCGTTTACAGACAATCAGCAAATTTCCCAAGACTTGTGGCATCATTAGATTGAAAGGGAAAGTCTAAGTAATGGGCATTTCGGTATTTTTTTAATTTTTTGTTTTGTTTATCATTGGCAGGGGCAGGGCATAGAGCAGCAAGTTTTGCCTATTTTATTTATTTGCAAAATGCCACCTCAGTTTCAGAAGGCTACCAGCAAATCAGGTCCCAAGTAAAATTTAAAAGCATGTGCAGTTTCTCCTTTGCAACCTCAGTATCTCCCTTGCCTCCTCAACCTGTGTCTTTCCCTGCTTTTCAGCCTCTTGCTCAATAATACTTTCTGTAACTCTTCTCCAAAATAGTAGTTACTTATTTGCCTTACATTTATATAATTAACAGAGTCCAGTTAATTATATAAAGGGTCACTTTCCATGACCACCTAAAGAACAATGTGCCTGGACACTTCATTCAATTTTTAAAAAGGAAGAGGGGAAGGAAGAGGGGAGAGGAGGAGAGAGGAAAAGAGAGGAGGAGGGGAGAGGAGAGGAGAGATGAAGTATCTAGCCTTGGTGACTAGGTAGATAATGATATCACTGCCCCTCCTCTAAGTTTCCCTACTCTAAACAGAGCAGCACCTATATAGAGGATGTCTTTGGGCAAATTGGAAAAGTTGCCCCTCTGAATAAAGCACCCCACTGAAGAAGAGTTTAGCCAGTGACTGAAGCCTTTTATGTAAAGAGAAATTGTCCCTTTCTTCTAGGTGAACTCAGCAGCACACCAATGAGCACAAATAATCAAATGGAACACCACAGATTTCAGCCCATTCTTGTCCTTTAACCAGTCATCTCTGGACAGTGTACAGTGACCCAGTACCCCTGCCTGAGATTGCAATAGCTGAATATTCTTCTTTAAAAAGTTAAGCTCCAGGATGAGCCTCTGACCCTGGCAAGTTAATTTTTCCTCTATTAAAGAAGAAAAATCCAAATGAGGTAAAAGGATCAATGGGTACAGTTTTTTTATGGAGGGCAGCAGGCACTGGACTGAAAGTTGATAGGTCTCTCAACTGATCTGATTCTTACCTAAATCTACTCTGAAAACAGAAATCTCTGTAGTTCTCTCACCTACTCTGAAGACCCATTTCTCAAAAAAGATAGTCATCAGACTATCTTCTTTACAATCTTTAAAGAGGTTTGAAACCCTATGAATTAGATAGGTAGGTAGATAGGTAGGTAGGTGGGCGGGCGGATAGATAGATAGATAGATAGATAGATAGATAGATAGATAGATAGATAGATAGATAGATGATAGATAATGATGATGATGATAGATAGATAGATGATGATGATGATGATGATAGATAGATAGATAGATAGATAATAATAATAATGATGATGATGATGATGAAGATAGATAGAAGATAGATAGATAGATAGATAGATAGATAGATAGATAGATAGATGATAGATAGATTGATGATAGATAATAGAAGGAAGGAAGGAAGGAAGGAAGGAAGGAAGGAAGGAAGGAAGGAAGGAAGGAAGGAAGGAAGGAAGGAAGGAAGGAAAATAGTTGTTTTATTGTGAGGACTTTACTTTTGGCAGATGCTCTCCCTTCTGGCAGCAGAGCAAGTACCAACAGAAGGTGTTGATCAGGCTTTGTGCTCTCCATTCATTTCCTAGCTTAATTTATACGGTAATAACAATTTATATATACCTGTTTTAAGGAACCAGAATATCAATTACCTTCCAAATAGTGAAAAAGTAGTTTCTGATTTTATGCTATCTATAAAATGTTAAATTTTGCAGAATGCTCTCACGTGGTTCTTTTTAAATTATTATAATTTTCTACAAAGTCTAATAAAAACATAAAGAATGCTGATAGAAAAAGATATTTCATCAGAAACTTTATAAGTATATGAATTTAACAGTGGGGGGAACCTCCAATCAATAAGCTGTATAAGGTGGGAGGAAACAGGCCCCAAAGGGAGATGAGACTTGTTCTAACACCAGCTGTGCTACCAACTAACTGTGTGGCCTGCAGCAACTACCTCACATTAATCCCTAAATTACCCATGTTGAGTGTTATTTAAACACCAAACAAAATACTTTATGCGGGAAACACTTTACAACTATAAACCATATTCATCTGTCATAATTATGTCCCTACAAATTATGGTTATTAGTTCACATCCCAAATCTACCTAAGCATTAAACACCTTTTCACAAATTTTAAAGGGACATTATAAAGTTTTGAATTACACTCCAGCTAGAAGAAAATACAGAGCTCTTTAGGAAAAAAATTAATGCATCATCTACATCTTCAACTCCACATCCTAAACAAAGGGTCTAATCCCATCACATAACACAGCAAAGTCTGTTATCCTATAAAAGGGAAGTACTAAACCCTCAATTTAAGGACTAGTTACAACTGATTAAAGTAAGGATACTTATAATTTAGTTGTAAGAATGTATGCTGAAATATAATTAGTGCCTATGAATTAATGCAGGATGGATTAGGCTAATTTGTGAAATGCTGTTGGAGAGAAGACCCTGGGTTTCAAAAAAAAGAAGAAAAAGAAAAGAATGACCCTTGTGTTTGCACAGCAGCTAAGCAGCTTAATGTTCCTCTAAACAATATGAATGGAAAGAAAGGGGAATAAAGCCTTCCCCACCCCATCGGCCTACATTATGCCTGCTTGGCACCGCAGCCCTGCAACGTGGTACAAGCAGAAGGGGCCGGGCTTTGTGCCCTCCACTGATTTCCCAGCTTAATTTATATGGTAATTAGAGCTCTGCTGCCAGAAGGGAGAGCGTCTGCCAAAAGTAAAGTCCTCACAATGACAAAACTGACATAAGCTGTGATAGCGCCAAAGTGCTGACTAAGAAATCTCTTTTATCTCCTTTTAAAGCCATAAAGTGCTATTCATGTTATTACTAGCTGGGAATTTTTAACAGTCTTGCACTGACAGCAATTATTTAACACATGCACAAAACAACAGAGTTTCACACCACTTAATAAACCTTTGAGTTCTGTGACTTTCAAAGCTCTTACTGGCTGGATTTTATGGTCTAGTAGCTCCTCAACGGTCAAGTATATAAGCCACAAAAACAGTATGAAAATTATTTGAAACAACCTTTCTTTGTGCCTTTGCAGATCTATTAAACAAATAAGGCCAGTTCCGTGATCATGGGCTAATTAAAAGATTTGTCTGCCCACTTTACTCTCCATACTTAACTGCTGCAAAAAAATCTCTGCCAAGGAATCAATATAAGAGCAAAATATCTGCCAGAGTAAGATTTAAATATTTTAACAATCTATTTAAAGTGAAGCTGTATTATTACCTTTCACAGGAAAAAATAGTTCATTCAAATGTTTAAATGCCAACTCTTCTAAGCTTATAATAATGTGGCATGTACAAAGAAGAAATAAATCAAAAGTACTGTCTTCCAGTATCACCTAACTGAGGAGCTGTGATCATATATGATGATAGGGGATATACATATTTAAAGAACTCTCTTGGAAGTCAGGATATGTCCTCACCTGTGACAACAGAGGTAGAGATGACTGTCACCAACCTCCAAGGTTGTCATGAAGATCAAGTTAAACTACAGGGACAAGTACTTTGCAGACTATGATGCACTATAAAAAATAAAGGGAATGATTATGCTCCACAAATGACACTGAGTGATCTTTTTGTTTTTCAGTCTAACTTAAGGATTTTAGTATGCAGCCATCTTGGCATCTGAGGCCATGTGATCTCACTCCCCTTACTAGGAGTTATCACTGGGAGTTCCCTAACCCACTGTCAAAAATATAGAAGTCAGAATATCTAAGTTTTAAAAATTATAAAATTTATCTAAATAATTTGGTTAAAAATGGATGGCAAAAAAAAATCCCAGCAATTATTATAAAACAAAGTTGACTTTAAAAAGATTCAAATTATATATACAAAATTCTCAAAAGTGATATAAGTTCATGTCTTCATACATATACATAATGCAAAGTCTGAATTACACACTATGACCCATTTTTCAAAGACATTTTTAGTCAACTAATCAAACTATTTAAAATAAACCAAACATGAGTTTGGTACCACAGAAAAATCATAATGAATTAAATAATCTTTCTTTCCTAGGTCATTTATTCCCCCATAAATTTGTACTACACATGCATTGTCCATGGGGTTTATATTCTCCCAGCATACAGAGTCATAGAATCATAGGGTTTTAGAGTTCTGTCTTGCTTTTATGTAGGTTGTGCTTCTCTAAAGTTTGCATGTTAGAATTTTCCTGTTTTCTTGGACTGCACCAACCATACAATACCCACTGTTTTGACAAGGTTATAGCTGCCTACTTGGGCTTAGTGCTTGACCTCTATCTACTTCAGGATCCATTGCTGGTCACTGCCTTTGGTATTCTCTGCCAGCCTGCCCTCCATGACTACCAATCCCCATCCGTATCCTTGTGGCAGCCAGTGCCCAACTATTCCTACTTGGCTTATCTCACACTTCACTCCTCTCTGAGTAACTCAAGCTCTACCTTTAAAATTTTCTTTTCCTATTCATAAAACTATCAAAATACCACCATATATATTATCCTTCAAAATCTTTATAGTTGATATTCTCCCACTAGATACATATTTATTTATCTTGTGTCCTCTATTTAATTTTAAATTCTTAGAGACACAAATTTATTGTGTTGCTATCTTTCATAGTCAAATTTAATATTACCAAAAGTATGACACAGGGTAAAAACAACACTCAGTCTCTAGACTTTCCACACTGTGAAAAGCCCTATTTTTTTAAAAAAAAAAAAAAAAGGTATTTCAACCCCCACAGCTTTATTGAGATATAACTGATACATAACATTGTATAATTTTACAATGTACAAAGTGTTGATCTGATATATGTATATGTTGTAAAATAATTAGTGCCATAACATTAGCTATAACTTTCATCATACCATATAGTTATCATCTCTTTTTTGTGGTAAAAATATTCAACATTTAAATATATAATACAGTATGACTTAACAGATATTTAAAATCTTAATACTCTGTGAAATAGAGTTCACTGACAACAGGATATTGCTTGAGTAACTGGCTAAGAAATGCTTCTGAAGCATAATCTTAGACCATTGATATTGATTATGTGTTTTCATATGATGTAGAGATAGAATAAATAAAAATAAAAACAGTGAGTTTGCTAATTCTCAGTTGTTAACATTAAACTAAAATAATAAAAAGCAGACTTTCTCAAAAAAGAAATTACATTCTTCTATGTTTTTACTTGTCACTGCTTATCTAAATCTTAGATCCAAAGAAATGTAGTTAAGAAAAGATTAGCTGTGAACTTCAAAGCTAGTAACAGACATTTTAGCAAAAATATAATTAGATGATGATTTCCTTGACATTACTTACTCAAATATACTCTAGAGATGATGCAGGCTTAGACATGAAAGGATATAAATACTCCTGATGGATCATTTTGAGAAACACAAAGCAAGTGCAACAGCCAACATATATTTCTCATAAATGATTCCAAATGATAATAAGCTAGAAAAATAGTACCTTGCAAAATTTTTTAATACTGGTAAACAGTAAGTAGAATAAACTTTTGGAAATAGTTAAATCTGTAACATATGTAACAAAGAATATATGTTCTAAACATATAAAGATAACCTATATAAAATAGAAAAAAAAACCTTAATAAAAAAATGAACAAAATACAAATAGGTATTTCACCAAATAGGAAATACAAACTGCCAATGAACATTTGAAAATACACTATTAATACACTGTCCAAATACACTATTAACCCCCCCCCAAAAAAATGCAAATTAAAGCAACAATACCATTTTAAACTATCAGATCAGCAAGTTTTTAAAATGACAACATTATTGGTACAAATGTAGCACTCTAGAACACTGTTAGTGCAAGTATAAATTAAATGTCATCTTTGGAGGGCAATTTGGCAACATAGAGCCAAACTCTCTATACAAATACTCTGACTCAGCAATTCTAAGTGGAAATTTATCCTCAGAAAGTAATTCAACACATGCATAGACAAGGAAGCTCACTGTATCGTGATTTACAATGACAAAAATACTGGACATAACTACAAATAAACAATTAGAGGCCTTGCTCAATAGATACATTCATAAAGTAGTATACTATTTTAAATGATGAAGTTGGTATATATCTTAATATGGAAATTTGCCTATAATGTATTGTTAAATGAAAGAACAGGTTATAAAACATCTATAGACTATGATCCCACTTTTGTAAAAAGACAAAGAAAGCAGGAAGGAACAGGAAGAGAAATGTGGAAAGGAGAAAAGAGGGGAAGAAGGTGTGCCTGTGTGGTGGTAAAGGTTGTGAGCATGTGGGGAGCATGTGAATAGGAGAAACGTCAGACAGGATAATGGCCAAGGGTTAACTACGGTTGTATTACAGGTCACCATTTCAAGAGGTGACATTATGGGTGATTTTTCCTTTCTTTTTTTTTCTGAGTTCTCTGAATTCTATCAAAAGCCATTTTCACTATGAAAATAAATTTAGGTTGTAACCAGACTGGCATAATTACTTTATAATTAAATCTTTCAACAAATTCTCCTTTTTTATCTTTAGAAGCAGTCACCTATCATTTCTAGTTGGGAGGACTCTTTGTCTTCACAATGTTTCTAGTTATACAAAAAAAAAAAGAAGAACAAACAAACAAAAATAAAACACTAAAACTTCCTGTATGTCTACAGAGACCCTTTAAAAATGTTCTCTAGTACTTCTAGTGGGAAATATTTCAATGGTGGTGGTACCTGAAACATCAGACTATTGCCACTGGTAAAAGAGTATCGGATACTTGTTGACCAAAAGAAAATAAAGAAAAATTCAGAATATTTCATTCATTAAATGAACTGTGGTAAATAACAATCACATTAGCAAATCTTATGCCTAAATAAAGATTCTTGAGATATTCTAACTTCAGCAATCAAATAGAAACTGAGCTGATATCAAGCTCAACAGCTAGAAAGATGGGGTAATAAAGCCTTCTCGGTGTTCTCCAAATTTTTATTCTCTCATCTCTCTCAACTTAAGGAAAAGGCTATCATAGCAGAATGGTAAAATAAGTTAAATGAAGTCCCAACATTTTAGATAGACATTGTGAATTATTCTAAAAAGACACAAACATTTTCCTACTTCTTAACATACCGAAGAGGTGAAATTGAGGGGATTCTTTCTGTTTCCAAGATTACACATGTGGCTTCAATAAATCTTTAATTTCAATTTTCATTTCTTGGCCATCATTTTTTTAAATCATATATAACAAGCCAGGTCAAACTGAACTTTGAAGAGATAGCTGGATACTTTCCAAAGGACTCTTTTCTTCACCATTGTTAGATTCTCCTAGAAATTTACTAATGCCTATTTCTCCTACAACTCCAGACAATTAGAATTTTGATGAAAATTTTTTCACTTTTTTTTTAGAATAAACCAATGTATCTACATAACACATAAATCACTTTGTTCTTTAAAACTGCCCTGTCTGATACAATAGTCACTAGTCACGTGTTGGCTACTGAGCAACTAAAATGTGACTCGTCTGGACCAAGATGTGCTATTAGTGTAAAATACACAAACTGAAATATGAATAAATGTTAAAATACACAAAACAGTATAAATATATGTATTATTTCATTAATAATTTATATTGATTACATATTAAAGCAGTATTTTGGATATATTGACTTAAACATAATTTCACTTGTTTCTTTTTATCTTTTTTAAAAAGTGACAATTAGTAGACAAAGTTACATATATGGTTTGCATTGTATTTCTCCAGACAGTGCTGATCTAAGATGTTAACTCATAATGTCAAGATTTTTGTTACCATTACTATAACTCTGCAGATAGCGAGTCTTCACCAGTGGTATATCGCAGAAGTTTTGCTCCCTCCACATTCTGAAAATGCCTGTCAGTAATTATTCGCTTTCTCCCAGAATGACTCTGTGTTTACTGGAAAGTCCTGTGCAACTTTAATCTGAGCATTCTGTGCTCCCTGTGATCAGTGTTGTTCTCCTTGATGTTTTGCCACATACACGTTAGCTATAGGGAGAAAGTATAGTCCGCTTCACTAGTGAAAGATATAACTTTCAATTTGGGGTTAAAATTCACTTCCTAAAAGACAGACACACTGAAGTGCCATACCAATTCCAATTCCCCAGCAAACTTCATTAATTCTCTTAATTCCCTCAGTGCACTAGCAGGAAACGTCAACCATTTTATACCTAACTGGAAGTAGGCTACTGTATCAGTTAGGGTTGCTTTGATAAAAGAAAACATATGACCTGCTTGACATAACTAAAGTTAGTTTTTACTTAAGAAATAGGTCAGAGGTTAGCAGACAAGGGATGACTCAGTAGCTTCACAATGTCATCACTGCCTCTATTGTTTTGCTAAGCCCTCGTGGTCTCAAGATGCTACCTTAAGGTTCAGGCAATGTGTCTATGCTCCAACCAAGAAGAAAAAGGATGAAGGGCAAAGGGTATATGTCAGCTGAGTCTTTCTCTTTTTATCAGGATATGTCTGCTTTTATCCCATTGGACAGAAATGGTCACATGACCACCCTAGATATAAAGAAATCTGAGACTGTGGGTATTCTTAACTAGGCATACAGCTGTCTCAGAGCTTTATCAATAAAAAAGAAGGGTGAATAAATTTAGGGTAGGCAATTAGTAATGTCTACCATAACTGTATTTTTATAACATATAATTGCAATTCTTTTAGAGAGAAAAATACCTATAGAGATGAAGATTATGGAAAAATACAACATATTCTAAAATATTAATGGAGGATACAAACTGAGAGAAGAGAAGCCTTGAGAAGGTAACAGCTATTATGTGTATAATTTCCTTTGTTGATAGTAAAAGTTCAATTAACACATTTAAAAAATTTTATAAAAGCAAAATTCAGATATCAAAAAGCTGCTCAGAAAACTTTTTCAGCCTGCCATAGCTTGCTCTTAAATATGGCCTCATTCTGCTTTTATGATTTTATTTTCCTCTCTTCCCTTCCAGTCAACCTGGATAAAAATAGTCTGTTGGTAACTGAAAGAGTTTTGTCACAAGTCATTTGCAAAATTCTAAACTCCTGTCACCAATCTGATCTAAAACCAAATTCAGCAATCTACACTAACATTGTTCTGAAGCATTGTTGTTGTTGTTAGTAAACATCACTATCTTTGCCTTCTTTTCAAATCTCGATCACTAGAAGAGCATTTTTTAATTAAAAAAAAAAAACATAATTTTTAACACTTCACAAGTGTTAAGGTCCATGTGATGCTAAGTTGAGGCTCAGCTGTGTTGGCTGTGGAGGCTGGGCTAGGGGGCGCTAACTGACTCTCTTCCTATCAAGAGAATCTGCAGAAAGCATGGTTCCAACTCTTGCTTCAGCAAAATTCATGTCTCTAAAATGTCATGTATTTTTGTGTCATTAGCATAAAGTCAAAACTTTAGATGATTAGTCTATAATTGCTACTGATCTTGCTTACTGTTCCCTAAAATGGCCCAAGCTTTCCCATATCTGGCCTTTTCCCACAAAATATCTTCTTTCTGTAAAGCACACCCCAATCTACAGAAAGTTAAGCCCTACTCATTCATGATTCAACTTAGATTTCACATTTTCCACAAAGCCTTTCTGGATCTCTCCACTATAATCATTCCTTAATTTGAACAAATATAGTACTTTCTTCATACTTTTCTCAGGTCACTTGTTTTATTCTGTCTTATATTACCATATTTGTTTACAAGTTCTATCCTCTGCCACTAGATCAAAAGCCTGACTCTATACTCCACCTTTAAAAGAGAGTTTTATTCATAAAAGAGAGTATATACATAAATACACAGAAATTTGTATGTTTGCATTTTATTAAATCTGGATTTGTTTTTTTTCTATTTAACAGTACAATTTAAAGTAATCTTGCAACATCATTGACTGCAATGATTTATAAAATCTTGTCATGAATTATGTCCTTCAAAATAATATTAGCTCATTGTTTTTCATTTGGAGGTCCAGAGAAAACTATTACAAATATCCTATGACTTTTTGAGCAGGGAAGAAACATTGTCTATGAGTATCCATACAAGGCCCCCAAAATTTAGCAGCAGAGTTAAGTTACACAAAATTACTTGAGCTTCTGCAGAGAATCAACAGATTTCCTTAACCAAAAATTAGAACACAAGATTTTTGTGCCATTTCTAGGTGAGCTCCCATTTAAATCATAGCTTTAAGTGGCAAGAAGTCTTAGAATAATTGAGATATTACAGTGGTTGGTGACCAGAGCAGTTGACACCAAAGTTGTCTTTGAAAATTAAGACTGTGTGATTATAACATATACATCTGCTTTTAACTCTAATTTGAGCTTAATTTTTTTTTCTAGAATCATCTCAAAGACAAAATAATGGTTCGTTGATGATGGTTAGTACACACACAGAAGACTGCAAAATAATGGTTTGTTGATGATGGTTAGTACACACACAGAAGACTGCAGAGAAATCTTATTGGCTTCTATTAGATTAAACTATATAAAATTGTGAATATTCTATCATTTTTGACCTATGGAAAGAGCAATTACATAGAGTTCAAACTAATATTTTTTAAACTCTAGTATTTCATATTGTTTTCAAGTTATATTCTAGAATTTTTTTTATTTATAATGAAAATAAAGCAGTGAAAAATGTATCATGCATTAAGAGAATGAATATGCAAGCCGAAGACTAGGAGAAAACATTTGCAAAACACATATCTGATCATGTATTTCCATCCAAAATATACACAGAACTCTTAAAATGCAACAATAAGAAAACAAACAATCCAATTTTAAAATGGGCAAAACATCTGAAGACATCTCGGTAAATAAAACATACAAATGGCAAATAAGCCATTGAAAAGATGAACATGAAAAGATGTTTAGCATCATAGGTCATTAGGCAATTGCAAATTAAAATAAAAATGAGATACCACTATATCCTTTTAAAAAAAACTAAAATCCAAAACTCTGACAATAATAAATTCTGACAAAGGATGTGGAATAACAGGAACTCTCATTCCTTGGTGGTGAGAATGTAATGGTACAGCCACTTTAAAATACAGTTTGGCAATTTCTTACAAAGTTAAACATAGATTACCATAGGATCCAACAATCACAGTTCTAGGTATTTACTCAAATAAGTTAAAAATTTATGTCCACACAAAACCCTGCACTCGAATGTTTGCAGTAGCTTTACTTCTAATTGCCAAGACTTAGAAGCAACCAAGATGTGCTTTAGTAGATGAATATGGTACACATCCATTCAATAAAATATTTTTCATTAATAAAAAGAATTGAACTGTTACAATATATAAAGGCATGAATAACTCTTAAACACATGGTGCTAAGTGAAAGAAGCCAATCTAAATTTTTAATACTGTATTATTCCATTCTAGAAACTATGAAGACTGTAAAAATAAAACATTCTGGAAAACTGTAAAGATAATAAAAAGATCAGTGATTGCCGAGGATTCATGGGAGGGAGAGAGGTATGAATACGTGGAACGCAGGAGATTTTTAGGGCAATGAAACTATTACTCTGTATGATATTGTAATTGTAGGTGCATATCATACATGTGTCAAAACCCATAGACTGTAACACAAAGAGCAAACCCTAATGTAAACTATGGACTTTAGTTAATAATGTATTAATACTAGCTCATCAATTGTAAGAAATATACCACGCTATTGCAAAATATTGTTAAAAAGAGGGGAAACTGGATTAGTGATTGCTATGGGTTGAGGAAGAATTACTAGGTAGAGCTCATGATTTTTAACGGAGGAAGTTATTCTGTGATACTGTAATGGTAGAAACATGACATTATTCATTTGTTAAAATTATATAACTATAAAACACAAAGCGTGCACCCTAATGTAAAATATGAATATTAATTCATAAAATGTATTGATATTGGTTCATTAGTTCTACCACATTAATACAAGATGTTAATAATAGGAGAAATTGGGAGTGGGTACATGGGAACTCAATACTTTCTGTGATTTTTTTCTGCAAACCTAAAACTGTTCTAAAAATTAAAGCCAATTAAAAAAATTAATGTATCAGAGAGTACATTTTATCAAATCCGGTGTGTGTTCCAATTAAAAAACTGCTTAATGTAAAAAGTTCAAGTAATAAGAGCTAACACTTTAAGAGCTAGGAGCAGCAGTAAGAAAGACAGATAAAACAGTGGGAAAAAAAATCCATCTTATTGGAAAAAAAATAACAGTGATGTATTCTTGCAAATGCAGGTTGTATGTGATTATATTTCTTTTTCTTCTGCTCCACAGGTCCAAGGCTGATGTGCTCTTCTAGAAAAGCTACATAATAACTTTTTTTCTGGCTGATAGAAAACACTGGTTTGTCCTCACAAAAAGGATGATACACAGCTTTAGAAAAGCTACAGGAAAAATGAAAGGGAAATAAGTGTAAGTGCCAGGATCCTATGCAGAGATCAAGGAAAGTCTAACTCCAAAAATTTCCACTTCCATTATATTTTCATTTCTATGAGTTCTAATTGGTTCCATTTCAAATCTTCCATTGCCATGCTCTCAAAAGCCCCTTTTATTTCTTTAAATATATTAAACAGACTTATTTTACATTCTGAAACGAGCCATCCCAAACTGCAGTCTATGTGAAACTGATTCTACAGTGTTTTTTTTCTATTAACTCTTATTTATTCTGACTTATGTCCTTATGCATTTGGGAGTGTCTTTATTGTGAATTCATAGTCCTCAAACTTTATTTGTGGAAATTCTTTAATGTCTAGATTTAAACTGTATACTTCCAGTGAAATTTCCCTTTCCTTCTATCAGAAGCCAGGAGTACTGCGACCTAAGAGTAATTTCAACTGAAGATTCAGCTTGGGGTTTTTCAGGCCTTACAAGTAGTGTAAACGCAAACCCAAAACCTACCTTCGTGCACTTGTGTCTCACGGGAGACTTTTGTCTCCTATTCCACCCACAATCAAAGCTGATAGAGAGAGAGATAGAGATACAGATAAAGATATAGATATACAGATATAAATTTCTACCACTCCCTCTTCTGAGCATTTTTTCTAGTTCATCCACTAAGGTTCTAACCATTTGGTGTGCCAACTCTCTTTGAGAGTTCCTATTTGACCTCCTCAACCTTGGGCTCTGTCTCCTGAGCCCCCTACATTCAGCCTGTTTAAACCCAGGCTCTAGGCAAATGGAGATCAGCAGATATGTTGGTAACAAATACAGCCTCCAGTGGCCACTTACCCCTCCTGATTCAAACTATCTTGTCATCTCTGTCCTCCAAGGAATTCCCTTGCTTTTCTACCAACTCAGCTATGCTTTAAAAATTACTTTAAAAAAATACATTTTATCCAGCATATTTATATTTGCTCTAATAAAATGAGTTTCTCTAAACATCCAGTCTGCCATAGAGCTAGCAAAACTCTCAGACTCAGAGACTTGGCACAGGGGCTAGCTGCAAGGCCATGGTTTTCTCCTATTTCAAATATAAAACTGTATATAATTAAGAATCCCAGGTTACTGGCTCATTTATTCATTCCAGAATAATTTCTGAACACCAGCCATGTACCTATAACTGCTACATGCTGTTTCTCAGTCATTAAAGATACTATTCAGTTGCAGGAAGTTTTCTCAAGCTTTCTGCATCAAATGATGTAGAAATACATAAGTGCTTGTGAAGATTTTTTGTCTTAAACATTTTTTAAATGTTTCAAAATGTGTTTCTTTGCCTGTGTTTATAAAAACAAGTTTTTTAAGGTTTGTTTGACTGTTAATATACAAATCTCACTCTCAAAATTTCACAACTGAATATTTTGCATCAATATTGTACACACCTGTTATTACCTAAAGAAGAAAAACAAAGGTTGTACACTCTATAAAAATATCAATTTTATGTATCAATGTTATTTTATCTTCTTGAAAATTGTTACAATGAAAAGAAAAAAAGAAAGATGATTTCTACAGTTCTGAACAATGACACCAAAGAAAAAGTGTAACTACTTTTCCAACTCAGGTCTAAGTTAATATACAAATATTAAAGCACACTAATTAGTGTTCCAGTTTAACCACAAACATATCAGGTTTGAGTTCTGTTGAATTTGAAAAAGATGTATAAACAGCTTAAAGGTT
Organism: Macroglossus sobrinus; assembly: GCA_004027375.1. NCBI lineage: Eukaryota > Metazoa > Chordata > Mammalia > Chiroptera > Pteropodidae > Macroglossus > Macroglossus sobrinus. The sequence goes on along the minus strand of PVKZ01000061.1, from coordinate 1,695,429 downwards.
TTAGAATGAAGCCCACATTTATGGGTAGCCTCAAATGTTAGCTGAAAATTAGCTGAACTATACAAGTATAACTTAAAGAGGTTGGATTTAATGAAAAGTTCACAAGTGGAAGTGTCAAAAGAATTGAGGATTCGCCCAAGTCTACCAGTAACTAATTGTCAGTCTTTGAAAAATTTTTTAGCCATTCAAGACTGCTTTCTAATCCATGGAACTGGCCCCACATGACCTCTAAGGTCCCTTCAGGTCTCATATTCTATAATTCCAATCTATGGCATCTTTAGTAATTGAAGTAGACCCTCCATCCATTCACTAAGCAGAAGAAACCCTCCAATCTTCTGATTGGGATCCATGTATTCTCATACTAGGTTAAATGGCAAGAGCATGTCGAAATAAGAATCAGAACACAAGAACTTATCATCTTTTGTGAACCACATTCTTATCCACAATGCTCAGCAACAAGGCTTAGAGTGCTAAACAATTTGATGCAATAATGACAATGCAGTTCACCAAACAAGGCCAACCTCAGTGGTTTCCAGGAAACAGAAAAGGGAAAGAATGCAGAAAGAAATAGTAGAGACTTCAAACAATGAAAAAAGTGAATGAAATTCAAACTGAGAATCAAAAAGGGACACAATAAAGACCTAAAAAGTATGGTCAATGCATTTAAAATGACTGGAACCATCGAAAGCTTTTCCGAACAATACTAACAAAAAATCTTTGAGAATATTTTATCAATAAAGGAGTCAGTGAGATGACATCAGATTGGTGATTCTTCCTTGGACAATACAAAAACTAAAACTGAATTATTTTGATTTGTGCAATCTAGAATTATTATTATGCAACTTTATTAAAGGCATTTTTACCGAACCCAAAAGTTAAAGATGTTCTTTACTTTTTTTGAAAACCCCCCTTGCTTTTTATTATCACAATGGAACACTTAACACTCTCAGAAAAACTAGACTAAGCATGAATTATTGTTACTATTTATTTAACTTATTGCAAAAAGTCCATCACTATATTAAAGGATTAAAAGTATATAAATAATTCAATGGAAAGTAGAAAATAATAAAGCTAAGTTAATAACACATTCTACTTCCTTCTGTATGTATATATATATACACATAAATATGTATATATATACACACACATTACATAGTTATAGATGATACTTAAAACCTATCTAGAATTTTTATTTTTATATTTTATATCACCCATTTTCAACAGTCCTATATTGACAAATACAATATGCTGTCATTTTTATTATCCTATCATAGTAATAAATTAGTTAAGATTGTATAATTGCTTTAGCATTCTATTTGAGAGCATTTAAGTTGTTTCTTGTTTGGTTTGGTTTTCCTTGAGTGTGATTTCTTTGGAAATATTCCTAAAAGTGGAATTATGTAGGTCAAAAATATAACAATAGACCAATTACTTTCAAGGGGAAAAACAATCAGTTTAAAAAGCTTAGATAATGTTCAATACAGCTGTCCCTGCCTCCACGCCACTCCCACTGACATATAATTATACCATATTTATCATTATTTCTGCTGGTCTGATAAGAATATATAGTGAGTAAAGGTAGTTTGAATATGAATTTGAATCACTAATAAGGCTCAACATTATTCCTTGTGATGTCTTGCTCTATTTTTCTAAATGTATAAAGACTACTTACTGAGAGACGGTAAGTAGAGATCTTTCCAGGCTTCAATGCTTTCCATATTTTAAACATTAATTCTGTTTACAAATGTAACACATGTATAATATGGATAGCTGAGTTATAGAGGTAAGTATGAAAAATAATATAACAACCACTCATAATCCCAACACTCTTCTCTCTTTAAATAGTGTATGGAATAAAAAGTGAATTTCCCTTTTTTACCTCCCTATCCATATCATCCCCACTAAAAGTAATCAATGTTAGCACTTGGTGTTTACTGTTGCAGATTTTTCTATGACTTACTTTTTAATAAAAAGGGAACCATACTGATCATTGTCTTATGCAACTTTTTCCTTAATACTATATCAGAGACATCTTTCCAAGACATATAGATCTACCTCATTTTTTTTATAGCAGTATGGTATTCTATTATGTATGCTGTGTGTGTGTGTGTGTGTGTGTGTGTGTGTGTGTGCGCGCGTGTGAGTGTAAAATAAGTTATGCAACCAGACTGAAAAAAGGGCAAAGGGATCTCAGCTGATATCCGAAGTATACATTACATTTGTTTCTTCTTTTTATTTTAATTATGGTCTCATAAGTACCACCAATTTCCTTGCCTCCTTGATCTTCCACTGCAGTCATCCAACTTATCCTCACCCCGTCTCAATTCATGATCATTTTCTCCATTTTTGGTAGACAGTTGAGGGCCGTCAGAGAAGACTCCAAGCCTTGCTGACTGGCTCCACTTCATGGTGAGGCTTTCCAAACTCAGCTGAGCTGTCTTCATTGTTCACCATTGTTTTTTTCTCATTCTCACAGTCCTTTTCTATCCTGCTTCAAGGCCACATCCCTATTCTACTCTCCCATTATGACCATATGGCATGATCTCTAATTTAAAGAGCAAATAGAGAACATTCAGGCAGGACCTCTCTCACCTTCTCTTCACCTCTAAACCTGCCTTTCTAGCCCATCCCTCCCTTCTTTCATCCTGAGTCAGAAAAAGTGCATTCTAATTCTCCTCCAAGGCTTATCATCCTCTAAACTATTTCCTCCCCTTCTTTATCATAAAAACAAGCTATGTAAATGTTATATTAATAATCTTAAAAACAATATCAATACTAATAATAAACATTTATATAAAACCTAAAACATGCCAGACACTAGTCAAAGAGGTTTACATTTGTTAACTATTTAATTTTCATAACATTCTATGGGGTATACAATAATTATAACTGTCCCCAATCTACAGATAAAGGAACTGAAGCACAGAGAAGTCAAGAGGCCTGCCCAAAGTCACAGAACTAGTGAGTACAGAGTTGAGATTTAAACCCAAGCAGGCTGGCTCCAGTGTCTGGCTCCTAACCCCTATGTCCCACATATAAAAGCTTACATAACAGGACTATAACTAAGGGAGGTAATATAAAGCAGAATGGGGTTAGAAGACTGAATGGGCAGAGAAGCCTGTAGAGCACCCAAAACAACAGATAAGAAAATCGGGGGTTAGAAGTACCAGGGCACACTGTAAGGCAAATAATTAAGAAGTTATCTGTGAGGTTTGTCCTGTGTTGCCTGTTCTAGGAGTATGGCTATTTGCATTTTCTCTTGATTCTACCATCTCAAATCATCTCCATGCAAGTAGTTAGCCTGACAGAGAAATTCCCATCATGTTCAAAGCCAATACTACAACTACGCAAGGAGTTAGTGACTCAGTGCAAATCCTCCCCCCACATGTGAAAAAGAGCTCAAAGCACAGTATCTCCACATTCTCACCATATATAAAATGCCTGTTTGTGCTGGAGAAACTGACCTAAACCATCTAGCCATTCTTTTGATACTTAAACCCTCTCGATAGCTAACCAGCAAGTGTCACTCCAGCCTAATTTGAAAACCTTGCCCCAGACAATCTCCACTGAGACAATTCTAACTTTCTTCTTTAATATTTGTCAGAAATCTGTCTCTTTATGGCCTCCCAATCACCAAGCTTTTTTTTTTTTGACACTATAAAGAATAAAACTAATACTTCAAATGATAGTCCTTTAACTCTCTCTAAGACATTATCATGTGTAATCTTTCAATCAAACCATCCCACCCCTCCTTCCACACAATAAGCATGTGCACACACGCACACACCTTTTCTTCACCAGGCTAATTAAATATACTCAGTCACATCAACAATCCTTCATATTACCTGGTTTTAAATCTCATCCTCATCCTTATCATTCTACCTTCCAAATATGATCTCTTGTGCTTACCTATCCCTTAATGTACACCATAGCAGTTACATTACACTGCTGACTTATACTGAGCAAATCCTAAAGATTTGTTTTGATATGCTACTTCTAGTAGTCATAGCTCATCTTTCCTCTACTTATGCAGCTGGTATTCAAGGCCCCTGCATGCCCAGTGAAGTTCAAATTACATTTGTGAGCCCCAACCTCATTTCATTGTGCCTACTTCCTCTAGCTCCTACTACCTAGGATCCATTATTAACCAACAATACCAGCACCTTCAGACTAAATTGAATCTCACTTCCTCAACCAAGACAAATGTGTATTCACAGCCTCGGCAACCATTTGAAACACAGAATTACGTCACTCTTCCAGACTGCATTGACAAATCAATCCTGAGATCCAGGTGACTACAGGAGTACCGCCCCCCTCACCAGGGCTCTTACTTTGCCCATTAGTTCACTCTTTCTCTCTTTCATCCATAAGAATAAGTACAGATTTGATCCTTAAATCACCAGTTCAATGGCCACATATTACTTCTTTTACCCAAGTCAGTGATCTTGAAACAATATTCCATTGCCATAGGGAAAAGAAGACAAAACTGCAAAATTAGCCATTCCCAGAAGCTATCATTCAGAAATCATATTCTCTGGTCTATAGATGGCAGACTAACTTTTATACATATATAAAAGACAATCTTACATTCTCCTTTTAAAAAAGTGTTACTTCCAAAACTAACTTTCAGTAGAAGATTTAAACCAAATTACTAAATATTTAGGAAGCACATGAACTGAGCTTTAGATATTATAAATAACATTTTCTCTCACCAAAAATAAGTATGCCATGAATCACAGGCAAAAGGACAAAGCCATCTAACCCTATTCCCTTGATTTTAAAGTAAAAAAACCAAGTCTCTAAGTGACTAAGTGACTTATTCAAGGTAACAGAGCAGGTTACAGACAACACTGATAAAAGAATTCAAGTCTCAGGATGCCTAATTCACAAAGTACCTAAAAGTTTATGAGGTACAATAGGCTTTACAGAGTTTGGGGCAGACCCAGTATCTTCCCTCAAAAGTGCACAGACAACACACAGTATGATTCATAGGTTATTATAAAACACTAAGTAATTAAAACATAAAAACCGTACAGATCAACACTCACACACCTTATTGACCACATACCAGTTTCTGAAGAGATCACTTTAAAACACAAAACTGTGTAATTATCAAACTGTGAATTTATATGATGGGTTCTAAACATTTTACCCATGAATATTACTGGTTATAACAAATTTATCATACATTACATTTAAAAAACAACAATAATAATAATAATAATAATAATAATAATAATAATAATAATGTAAAGTAAATAAATGCCAGAAAGGCAGTATAGCACAGTGGTTAAAGCTAACTATTTGAAGCCCATCTTTTCCACTTACTGGCAATCTAACCTCGAGAAAGTTACCCAACCTCTCCATGCCCCCATTTACTCATCTATAAAATAAGGATAGTAGTGTTTACCTCTTAGAGTGCTTGTGAGGATTAGATAAGTTAATTAATTGAAAAGTATTTGGAACAGTGCCTGGCATATAGTAGGTACATAATAACTGCTCTTCTCTACTTATATATTATTCTTTTGCATTTAGATAATAACCAACTCTTGACATTTATTATATCTCTTTAAGTTTAGCCAGTCTTAATGACAGTGGAATAAAATATAAGATTTCCTAAAGGACCTAGTTTTGAGTCAAAAATTAAATAATGATAGAAACACAGTAGAAAAAGAACAGATACATGTCCACAGCATATGATAAATGATTAGAAATCAAGAAAGTATTCATGGAGAAGGATAGGCTTTGCCTGCCTTGGATTGGCAGATGTGGGGTGAGAAGTGCCAACATTTTATTTGCCACATCAAGTTTTAAATGCCCCATCACTGCTACCACAATTGACCAAAAGCCCCTTTATACCTACCTACCAACCATTCTTACTTATACTTCTCCCCCATTCAATAGACCCAAGGAGAAAAATATCCCTCTAAAAATAAAAAAAAAAAAGTCTCCCTGAAATATAATTCCCATTAAATTTCCCATGAAAAGTAAATAAAAATGAGTTATAAAGAAAAACACAATGCATTTATTCTCTTTAGATTTGTTGCCTGACTCTCATTAGGTAGACATAAGTATCTTTTAGGCTGCAGGTCAGTGCTGCTGTCCATGGCTGGCAAATGATAAGAGCAGTTCAGCAGGATGTGATCATAAAGGGTGAAGAATCTCAGCCAGGATTAGCGCACACTCTCAGAGAGCTCCGAGGACATCAGCATTTAATCAAAATTGCTTACCTGATGCTACTCCCATGGAGCAGCATAGAAAATGGAATAATGAGAGAAGAGAGCGACAAGGTTATAAGCAGCTAGACAGGAGGTGACAATGTTGAGAGAAGGGTGATACAAGTTAGAACAAAAAAGAGATTTTCAAAGAGCCATAACGAACTGTGGTAAACATGGCAACAAATTAGACATACTGGCTAAAACTTAATGAGGCATGAAGATCACCTAAGATAACAAGATTTAGTAGGAGACAGAAAGTAGGTACTGCTGGCAAGACCTCCCCTGGAGGAGAGAATGTAGGTAGAATCACAAGTTCAGCCTTGTCATGTTTAATTTTAGGTAAAAGCCAAATATTCAGTTGAAAACATGCCAGGCGTAGCTGGAAAATCATAATGTTACAGAGCATTCCTAATAGGTTCAGAATATCATTCAGCTCACAATTTACTTGATTTAAGAGCTTTCCCTCGTCAGCAATGATGTGTCTTTAAATGGCAATTAATTAAAACATAAAATAGGTCCAAGAAGGATTTAGAATATATTATAGTAAATATAATATGTAATAATATGTTATGAATTATGAACAAAGGTGGGAGTATTTAAGTGATAAGTTCAATATATAAAGACGATTTTATGGGGAATAAATATCAAATTCCTCCACACAAAAAAAGGACATTCATGTCACTGTCAGACTATTAGGTATATGGATCATTATAATGATTTCAAATAGTATTCTACAGATTTATTATGTTACATAAATTAAGTGTAACACTATTTTAAGTTATATAAAACATATTTTTAGCTTTTATTCAAATTCTTACTGACAAATTCCCCCGTCAGTTCTCTTGACAGATTCAACACATAAAAACAATCATAAAACAGTCAAAGGAAATGGGAACTTTTTTTAATACAATCATTGGTTATGATCAAACTGTAAATAAAAAAAGACTTACCACATTTTCTTTCATCTTTTTCAGCTTTTCATTTATCTCTTTCAGCCGATTTTGCTGATCCCGTTGCTTTTTGGTGTTCCGAAGTATCTCTTCTCCTGGAGTTATTTCCATATTTCTATCATCACCATTGTCAGGTTCCTAATTAAAAAAAAAAAAAAATTCATGCACAGGCTGAAAATGTACCATCACATACCCCTCTAAAGCCATTGAGACTTGAAGGTTGGCTTTGCTTCTCAAATAATATCTCTTCCCTTAAAAATGATATTTATAATTCTCTAAACTCTTCCTATTTGAGAAGGGAGAGGTCCACTTGTACATAGAACAAGGATGGAAATAAACTCATTCAAGTAGAAAGCATTTAGAAGGAAAAGAGCAGTGTCTGAGAAACAGCAACCTAGGCTCTCTCTGGTCCCTGCTCTGTACTTATCAACTTGGAATCTTGGGCAAATCAGTTTCTCTGGACTTCAAGTTCATCATATACAAATAACAATTTAAGAAAAAAAAAACACCGCCCATCCTTATTATGAGAGGCAGCTGTGTAATAGTGAAATGAAAACTGGACTTGGAAAAATCAAGAGTTTTGAATCCTGGCTCTCCCTGGTTCTTAAGGTGGACTTAGAGAAATCAATTAACCTCTCTGAGATTCAGTTTCATTGTCTGCAAAATGATAATGATAAAAAGAGTAATAATAACAATATCTAGCCTAAAAGTCATCACAGTATATAGTAGGCATGCAACAAATCTTAGTGCCTAACAAATATGAGCTAAATATGTCCTTTGAAAAGAACAAGCATTATATAATGAAAGTATTTTATTATTATCAGCAATATTTGTATTTATAGAACCACATTCTCCCAAAGTTAATATTATTTCTAGGTGATATAAATGGGTATGTCTTGATAGTAAGTCAGTACTATAATTAAACTTCCTATCTTTTTTCCCACAGGTCTCCTACTCTGTGTTGCCATGTAGGTGACTCACATAGATGACATTTTTGAAGTTGTTCAAGCCAGAATCCTCCTACATTCTCATTTATTACATATATTTGGTCATCGAAAATGGTCACCATTTACTTTCTAATACCTCTTTAATCAAGGCCCTTCTCTCTTTCTCACTGCCTCATCCTCATTCACTTGAACCAGTAGTCTTCAAACTCCAGTGTGCTGCAAACTTACATACAGAACCTGTGAAAATATTTACAGGACCAACCTCCACCCCAGAGATTCTAATTTAATAGGTAAGGGCTAGGGACTAACAACCTCAATCAAGTTCAGCTACCTGAGAATTTGAGAACTATCGACTTGAGCTACTACCTGAGCCTCTTAACTGGGGTCAGTGTCCTCATTCATTCCACCCATGACAGAGAAACCACAGAGCAAGGTGCAGGGTCCTCATCACTTTGTGGCCTGGGCTCTGCCTATCTCTTCAGTCTTATCTCCCATTGCTTGTATCTCAGACCCAAAGCCTCAGCTATATTCATTACTGCTAATTTTCCACCACTCCATGCTTCCTCCCTTCAAGTCCTTATGGAGACTCCTATATTTCCACTATAAAATATTCCCTGACATATTCCAGAAGGGCAATTATTCTCTCTGGTATTCCACATGTTCCCTCATCATACTTACCACACTGTCACTGCTCAGACAGGGACCATGACTTATCCCGCTCTGTATCCCAACACAAACTATAATCCTGAAAGTGTATCAGCACTGGTGTCTGCTGAAGGCCTGCTTCCTAGTTCCTAGATGGCCGTCTTCTTGCTGTGTCCTCACTTGATGAAGAGGCAAGGGAGCTCTGTGGGTCTTTTTATAAGACATTTATCCCATTCATGAGGGTTCAAATCTCATGACCTAATCACCTCCCAAAGGTCCACCTCCAAATACCATCACATTGGACATTAGATGTCAACATACGAATGGGGTGGGGGGTACACACTACAAACATTCAGTCTACAGAACATAGTGATCTGAAAAAACTTTCAATTTGATTTCATTTTTAAATAAAAATCATTTTTTAAAAGAAAATAAAACATCCTTTTAATAATCTATAACTATGTTTTCTTTTATCTTTGAATAGGCAAAGAAAAGACAGAAAGAAAAAATTTATAAATCAGACTTCAGCAATATTTCCAAATTTTGCTTACCCAAAGCCACCATTAATAGGCAAGCCTCATATTGAGAGAAAAATATCATAAGATACAAGTCTGAAAAACTTGAATCACACAAGATTTTGTGTGATTAATCTCCAATTAAATCTGGAGAGTGTTTGCCACCTATGTTTTACAGATTACTTTTAAGTTCATACTTATATTTCTTTATTTTCTATGTTAATCCTCCTGTGTAGCCAAGGTTTCTTTCATTTCATGGCAATATTCAAGATGATAAAAACAATCTGGCTGAAAGATTTTTCTCCCCTATTTTCAGATTGTGTGAAAAAACAATATTCACACAATAATGACATAAACAAGAATAATAAAAAGACAACCCAGTTCTAAAACAACTTGAACAGATTATTCATAAAAGATACATGAATGACAAAAGGCATATGAAAAAGTCCTCAACATTATTAAGTCATAAGGAAACGAAAAATTAAAATCACAGTGAAATATCACTACACAGCCACTACAGTGGCCCAGATGAAAAATTTTTTTAACACCAATCAAATGTTGGAGAGGTTTAAAACAAGTGGAACTCTCATACTTTGTTAGGAAGTACATAATGGTACAACCACTTTGGAAAACTGGCAGTTTCTTAAAAAGTTCGTCTATCCTATGATCCAGCAATTACACTCCTGTGAATCTACCCAAGCCAAATGAAAATGTATGACTCAAGGCTTGTACACAAATATTCACAGCAACTTCATCATATAACCAAATGTACATCAACATGAGAATGATAAACAAACTGTGGTGAGCGCCTGACACAAACTGGGACAACCAGACTCTCTCTGCTTGACCTCTGTTTTGTAGTTAGGTTTAGTCAATGTAGGAGAAGGAGTATTAAGAGACTGGAGGGCAGGAGAAAAGAGAGCTTGGAGTATTTTCCCCTTTATCTCCCTACTTTGAGATTGTTTTTGGCAGTGATGTATACTTGAGGTGCCCATCAGGAAAGTTTTTATAGATTCAACTGTAAATTCATGCTCAAAGACAAAGAGAGGCTACACTTAGAGCCGGTCTACTCAGAAGGATTTAGGACAGGAAACACAGAAAGGCAGTGTGTCAGGGATCCCTATTCTGTGAAAGTTTTTGCTGCAGTCTGTGTCATCACATGTATAAGGGGTAAGGAAGCTACCCTGGCTTAAAAGCTTCATCTTATCTCATAGGAGCATTATCTCTTGAGATGATCCCTTAGCCACAGCATCCAAGGTCCTGGCAAGGGACATGCCAAGCCACAAGAATCACTGCTCTTAAGGAAGCCCAAAGTACAGCTTCCCCATCAGGTCTTCATAATTCTCCCAATCCAGCAAGTGAAGTGGAGTTGCCTCTTAACGTTGTTAACATTCCAACTTTTATCAGATTGCCAAGGAAACAGAATATTAACTACAGCTCCAATTCTCATGCTGAAAGGGGAAAAGTTTGTTAATCCTTTGCCCACGCCCTCTGTGATTACAATTTTGAGTGGCCAATTCTTCAACAATGGCTCTAAAGCTCTCTAAACTCCAATACACTTTTTCTTCCCCCTACCCACTGGGTGTCCCAACACCTCTTACTGGCTCGTTTAAATCCATAAATAGTACCTCCATTTAATTATCTTCCATATCCAAGCTGGGTGTTTTTTCTGTTTCTTGCCCAGAACTCTGATATACTATGTATGTATCTATATATGTATATATGCATGCATGTATGTATTATGTGTGTATATGTATTTAGAGAGAAGCAGACTGGCAGAAAATGTAACTTGATACTAAAAATCTTAATTGTTTTATCTTATTTTTCTTAGATATTTTTGTATTTCCTGAATTTTATACAATAATTTCATTAGCAGAAAAAGGATTGTTTTATGTTTAAGAAAACAAAAATACTATTCTACCAAGACTATTTTTGTTCTGCTCTGAGAATGCGACTCTCTGTCCCCACATGGTATTAGCCTGGAAGTGAGATTTTAGCCTCAGTGCTACTGGTATAACCAGCTGTGTATTTTTGAGCAAGTCACTTTCTCTTTCTGGGTCTCCATTTCTTCTGATAAAGTTTCTTCAAACTCTAATAGCTTATGAGTCTGTAATTTTCTACAGTAACACCTAAAGATATGTAACATCTTTCCTCAATCATTATCTCTGAAAACAGCCATATAGTTCAAATATTTGAAGGGTAGAATGTGATGAAAGCAGGGGCTAAGAGGAAGCAAAAAAAAGGTAGTCATTGATTCTGGCAAAAATTGCCCCATGGCATATTCAAGAAGTTCTGTAATGCTAGGAGAAGTTCTGTTGTCACATCAAAGTGCCAATCAGTACTGTGTGTTTTTATGATCATCAGGAAATATTTTTGATTTCCTATGAGTAAACTCTCGAATCATCCATATTGCTTATGTGTTTCTGAGTCATGTAGCAATGCTTTTATTCAGTAAAGTAAAATTCAGTTCAGTAAAAATTCTTAGAACATCTAGGGACCCTCAAGATGAGAACTGCTTCTGAGGTCAATAGGTATTTGTTGATTTGACTAATTGATTGCCAGGATATTCTAAAGTCATCCTTAGAAAAATATCTCAGGGTATTTTTCAGCAGAGGTCTCTGAAGTTAAGTAAACTCATTTCCAAAAGTCAAATACAGAGGAAATTAATCATATCTTTATAAGTTATCTGACATGAGAATAGGCGTGAGCTAAGGGCTAGAAAAAAAACAAACCTGCCTAAATAAAGCCAGTCTTGCCCTGTGTTTTCAAGCTAATGCTATACTTTCCACATGCTACTGCTATTTCCTGTCATCAGATGTATCATTTGCCTAGCAGTACTAAAAGTAGGGAAAAAATTTTTCAACCAGATTTTTTTTATCATCTTGGAATACTGCCATGAAATGAAAAAAACTTTGACTATGCAGGAGGCTTAACATAAAAAAAAAAGAAAGAAAGAAATATAAACATAAAAACTTCAAAGTAATCTGTAAAACATAGGTGGCAAGAATTCCCTGGATTTAATTGGGAATGTTTGATAGGCTAACATTAGAGGCAAGTACCTCTGAAGTAACTTCTTGTTTTTTCTTCAATTCAGATTTCCATGCTCTGCAGGTTTTGGAAATGAGAACATGGTCAATAAGATTTCTCTGCTTTTGACTAGCACACATAAATTCCTAGATTACTGCCTTCAACCTGTGTTTTTAAGTAATTTTAAGTCAAGTGGACTGCATGGCCATTACTGAAACTCTGCAAATCCCTGGACTCAACAACAAAACATCTTTCAGGATTACATGTTACACAATATTTTGTATTTCCTCAGTTTTAGCTAATGTTGAAACAGGAAGAAGCAAAAAAACAGTTAATTGTTGCTGTCAGCAACAGCATGCTCTTGGCAAGAAAATAGATAAATACAACTACAATTTTCTTCAAATAGTTGTTGGTATTTTGTTGGTCTTACCAAATTGTGTACAACTGAATCAATATTTTAAGAACAGGAAAATAAATCAAATTAAGAAGCATGTTTTATTTAATTAAACTACTTGGCTTAAGAACAAAGAAATACATCTTGTCAATGAGAGCCATTTCTGAAGACCCTCTCCCATCCAGGAAAAAAAAAAATCTAACCATGAACTGGAATTCTAGATTGCATGAGAGATGAATAAATTACACTTCTTTGAACGAGCCAAACTGAACAGAATTTATTATTGAATCCAGTTGCTAAGGATTTAAGAAATTGAATGTTTATATAACTCTTATATCTTAGATATTTCTAGAGAAAGCTGGAATCTGATACAGCTACAAATAAGAAATACAGTACTAAATTATGGAATCTCACTCGATTTTATGGTGGGATTTACAATACGTGGAAAGAACTCACTGATTTTTTGGATGGTTAGGAGATGGATACAGAAAGGTAAGCAGAGTTAAACCGCAGATTTTAAGAAAAAAATTGCTTCAATTAGTTTTCTTTTGCTAAAATGAAACAAAAATAAAAAGCAGATGTAAAAACTGTAACCACATAATATTATTCACATTACAGCAATAGCAGTAATATGCCATACTTTCTTCTGAATGTGACCATATGCTTTGTTTTATGCTAAGGAAATCAGATATTTAAAAGCCAAATGCTGCTTCTAAAACATTGCCATAAAGTTAAGAGCCAGGCCATGGCATCTATATAGAGAACATTGTAATCAATGTTCGTAAGGAAAACATTGTAAGCTCATAAGGAAAAGGTTTCCTCTCTGCCTCTCTCACAACAACCAACACCTCCATGATCTCCCAGTCACATTTCTGGAGTCCCTTAAATTATTCTCACTCAGGTATATTTGCCATCCTAGGCTCATGCGCTTACCAACTAAGTACCTTATAGTTACCATAGACAGATTAGTAAGAAAGTCTGTGTATTTCAACTTGTTTGGGAAACTATTTTCTTGACCAAATTTTTTAAATCTCCAAAAAAATTTTTAAATATTATGTCTTCATGAAATAATCTTTTCTTTCTCTGTGCTCCCCCACCATACACTTCCTGTACTTTTCCCACATTGTGGTACTTTTTGTTTCATTGTGTGGTCACTCCACAACTTGTTCTGTGTTTACATCCTATCCTCCAGTGTCTTATAAACTGCTTTAAGGTCAGATTTGAAGCCACATACTAATCTGGATACTTAACATCAACAACCATCAGCATCTCCTATGAAATAAACAGGCATCCAGTCATGTTTTGATGGCTTGTACAGGGACTGGACAAGTAACAGAAATGCATGCAGTAGGCTTCAAGGCCTGTAATTATAATTGGAGTGGTAGATACTGTAGCAACTAGAGAATCTGTGCTCCATAAAAAGCCTAGTTGCTACTCAGCTCAATCTTATAGTTGGCTAAGCAAGGATTCGGGTCCAATGTTGCCAGATTTTCTAATTTTTCAACTAGAAACTTGGATTTTTATAGCGGTTTATCCAATTTTAAATGTTGGCTAAAGAAAAAAGAAAAAAAGATTGTTAACCCCATGTGGGCTTAGAGAAAGGAAACCCATAAATGAGCTAAATTTTCCTTGCAGACCACCAGTTTTCAACCTTCTGCTGTATAATTGAAGTCTTCTCCTGGGCCTCTGACCCCTTCTTCATTGATCCCTAGTTCCTCTTTCTCCCCTACTGTTCCTCACTTGTGGAAATAGATTTTCTTGATATTCCTTCTGCATGTGCTTTCTCTCTCTCCTCTGAACCACCACAGCACTCTGCTTATAGCTACATTGTACCACAGATACTTATGTATAATTTGTGCCTCCTGTAATAAATTCCTTAAGTCATTTATTATTATTATTATTATTATTATTATTATTATTATTATTATCATTATTATCATCATTGGTTGAATTCTGTGTCAGACACTATACAAAGCACTTATATCTACCCTTTAAAAAGACCCTTAAAGAATAATATCATTATTAATATTTTATAGATGAGGAAACTTGGGGTTGGAACATTTCTAATTAATGCCCAAGTCTTGGAACTAGTAAGTGAAAGAGTCAGAACTTGAAGAGAAACTTTTGACTCCACAGTTCTATATTTATGTGCCTGACTTATCTTTAAGTGCCTTATAATTACTCACAGTGAGTACTTGATTAATACTTGTTGAATTGATTGTCAAAAAACAGAAATTTATATTCTACTTAAAAGACATTCTTTCTTAAGGAGCATAGAGAATAATTACTGATGAGTTAATAATGGTTTGCAGAAGAGTTAAAAATAAAAATAACATTCACTATAAATATTTGTAGTTCAGCAACAGATTGGAATCCATTCATCAACTGAATAGACATGCCAGGTTTACCCAAGATAATTCTCAGTGTATTTATTCAAAAAGAATTCCAAACCAAAAATAATATCCATATAATAATTTGCTATGTTAGCATTTCTGCCTCAAAAATTCAATATGCAATACTGGTTCTAGTTAGAAATGAGAAAATGCCAAGAGGAAATTGAACAAAAGCTCAAAAGATATTCTATTTTTGCATGCAAGAAGCATTAATTATTTCTTTTCAGCAACTATAATGCTACATTTCTGTTTCTGCATCCAATGGAAGTCCCAAAATGCAGTTTCCTCTTTTCTTTCTAAATATGTGTCATTTCACACAAAAATGCATAATTATTATACATAACAACTAAGTAACGTACTGGTTTTCTCTTTCATTATTTCTTAACTATTTTATCAGAATCACAAATGTAAACTTTGAAAATGTGATTTAGTGGACCATGACAGAATCTGACCAGGATCATGCTTTATTTGAAGTCCTAATGGCTAAACAAATCTCTAAATTCTCACTCTCTTTTAATAATAACATTTGACAGCCATGAACAAAAGACATTTTCTATCTTTAGGACCATTAACTTATTTAGCTTTGAGATATCAGCTATCCTTGAAATCTAACAACTATAACAACAACAAAGTCAACTGCTGAACATGAAACTAAACATGAAGCTGAACAACATGAAAAGAACAAAGAATATTATCCCTGAACAATTGTGTTCCTCCATCTTGGCTTCCTTCTTTTGAGAAATGGTACTTGATAACATAAATAAACGAGCAACACAATTAGTGGGGTGGGGACAGAGATTCCAATTCTGTTTTCCAAGAACTCTGATCCCAATCCAGAAATCTGTGGTTTCCACACCACCACTACTGCTGTGTAGAGGGTTCAGAAACAGCTGTGCCTGGCCCTTAGAAACATAACCTAAGGAAGTTGAGTTGGCTCCATAAAGGTTTGCCAGTGACCAAACTTTCTTTGGAACATTTTAATACTTCTTTTTTCCCCTGAGGTAGTTTCAACTGGCCCAAAGCCAAATCCTTAATCTTCAACTGATAGCTTGAAGAAAAGATTCACTATAAAGCAGAATTATTATCTGTAGACTACTGATATTTAAATCTTTTTAAGGAACAAGAAAACCATATGCATCTAAGACTGTACAGAAAATAATTTAGTGAAGTTTTCACAAAACTGGTAGAGGGTTAGTAGAATAACAAATGACCTGCCATTTTCTCTTCAGGTGAAAACTACCTACCACCCACCCCCAAACTAAATCCCATGAAGTACTAAAATATAGGTGAGAGAAAAATATTTTACTTTTTCCAAAACTAATATCCTTCCATTTTTCTACACCTTCCACTATCTGTGTAAAGAATATACAGGGAACTATCAAGAGAGGAAACATATTTATTTTAAAACCCTCACAGAAGTGAAGCCATCAATCTAGTGAGCAGCACTGTCTTATGTTAAAGAAGCTAGAATAATATGGCAGGACAAGGGACAAGTGGCTGCCGTTGTTAACACCTAGTACTAGATGAATAAAGAGAGATAAGGTTCTCAAAGGACTAATGAGTACTATGTCAAATTTCTTCCCTCTCCTCCCTCCTGACATAATCAAGAATTAGGTTAATCATAAAGAAATAACAATATTAAAATAAATATCTCCTCAATGACCCCATCCCAGAAAACTGCCAACTGAAATAAAAATAAATATAAAGTGGAAGTTACCAAAGGAAAATACCCACTGTTACGGAAATTACTGTCACTGCAGTTGTAGTCACGGAAAAAGCAATCAGAAAGAAATCTCTTTAGTTAATGAACAGACTGTCAAATGTGAACTACCTTAGCTCAAATGAACCTAAACAGTCTATGCATTCTTGAGTTAATTATACCTGGTCATTCTGATTTTCCAGTCTTGGAGAAAAGCTGAAGGTTATGGGGAAGGCTGCAGAGAGTTCCTGGAGTTTAGTATCAATTTCAGCAAGCTGCTGATGCTGGGTGACTGCAAGTGTATATCCTTCTCCTGGAACCAGCCAGCCAGACTGATCGCCCTAGGAGGAAACAAGGGTCATAGAATTAATCCATGGCATGCTTTTTCCAAAATATACCTTTCAGATTGCTACATTTGTGCTCAGGACTTTGCAAAAAACAAATGAACAAAATGAAATAAAGCAAAAACACAGCATTAACATTGGGGCAGTGAAAGAAAAAAATTAAATAGTTTATGGTTTCATTATCTGCCAACTCTTGTAAGCATCTTCTTACATGTTGTAGGTTTTCTCCCCTATAGAATAAATCTCTTAGCCTCACAGTCTGGTTCTTATAACATTCTCATTTCTCCACTTTGAAAAAGTGATTGTGATGTGTTGAACAGGGAGAAATCGGTGTTTATCCTATAATGAACGTGATATTTTCAAAATTTGTCCTTGAAAAAAAACATAGAATCTATAAACTCAGTTGATTGGAGTTTATGAGCTTAATTGATCACCTAATTCCTCATTCAACTAATACCAGTCTCATAATAAATTTAAAACCCATTTATAACATTCATTCAAAAATTATACTAAGTACCCACTGTATATAGGCATTACACTGGGCACTTGTGATTCAATGTGAATCTCACAAATTTCTGCCCTCAAAAAGTCTCTTGGCAGCAAAAGCTTTTAACAAGGTGTAAAGCATCCTGATAAGCCTAGGATGCCATAGGAACTAAGAAGGTTCGACTAATCTATTATTTGGACAGGAAGGGACAATGTGGTTCAAGAAGGCTTCCTGGAGGAAATAATAAATCTGAATCACATCTTAATCAAAGAAACAATATAATCAGCTATGCACTTTAAAACTGCAGCTGGTGAGGGCAAGACTGGAGGCAAAACACCCATTTAAGAAGCAAAAGCCATAATCAAAAACAAAAGTGATGAGCATCTGAACTAAGAAATATTTTCTGGAAATGCAGAAAATAAGATAGATTCCAAAGACACTTAGGAAGTAGAATTTATAGAATCTGGAGATAATTTGATAGAATAAGAAAGGGAAGAGGAAAGATCAAAGATTAAAAACTAAATTCCTGATTTTGTCAACTAGAGGTGATGGTGGTCATGTTGACCAAACTAAGGAACATAGGAGATAGAGTAGATTTGAGAAGAAAAATGATAATAAATTCTGTTAGAGACCTTTTGATATTCACAGATGTCCCCAGAATGTCCACAGATTATGTTAGGTAGTTAAATATATTTGTCTGAAATTTTCAATCTCAGCTGAAGAGACCCTTGGGAAAGCTCTGAAGGACAAACTGCATCACAGAATTAATCTCATCTTGAGTCAGAGGGTGTGATAGGTGTAGGGGTATGCTGTCCTGGGCTGCTCAGCTCCCATTTAGCCTAGAGCAACTCTCCAGGAAGGGAGATAGCTGTGCACCCTTGGCACAGGCAAGAAGATGGATGCACAGAGCCGTGCCAGGTAAAAGGGATCTGGACAGGGTGTTAGCTGCATTCACTACATCATGTCTCTACTAAACAGGGGAATAAAAAATAGATGACAGGTCTAAGGGCTTTTAGAAACACAGCAGACTGTATTTCTTTGTGGAAGTAAAAAATACTGCTATGCATTTAGTGTGCAAACAAGTACAAATCCAGAGCCAGTGCACTCCTTATGTGACCAACTCTAGCGCTATAAATACCCGCACTTGCACCCTGGTTTTCATGTTGTTCCATCTGCTTAGACTCAGTCTATGTTCCTCAGACTCCTCGGGGAACTGAATGCTCAATGTTAACTGGGCAGGAGCAGGATAGTGTTCTTAAGGATTACTGAAGACTAAACTGAAATATCACAGAGCCAGTTAGAAATAATAATAAATGTCCAAAATAAAAGGATACAGAGAAACACATTGTATGTCATCAAGGACTAAGCCCATTATATCACAGGCAGAGGTTATTATTGTAATAACCAATGTGTAGTCACTCTTATAATGACAAAAAATAATCCTTTGAGAGTCAATAATAAAATGACCAAAAATAAATTTTAAAATTTCAATAAAAATCAATTTGCAAAACAGGACTTTTTAAAGGCAGAGGATTTTGTCTCATAATTTAAAAAATTATTGTAATTTTATGCTAATAGATCAATAACATAATAAAAAATAAAAATTAAGAAGTAGAGAGGTCATTGAATATCAAATTTTACATACCTCAGAACTGGACAGCTCTGAATCTCTATCATCTAAGTCTTTCAAAAGTTCAACCAGCCTTTTCTTCTCTCTGTCAATCATAAACACTGGTTTTCCTTGATTCTTGGCCAACTACAGAATATATTAATGAAAATTATTAAATACTCAAAGCAATTCATAGTTCAGAAAAATTAAAATGAAGCCTGAAGGTTCTATAGTACCAATACACTAAGGTAAAATTTAAGAGATTAGACATTTTTCATTTGCTAGGTAATTTTACTTTATGTCACATTTTTGGTATAGGTCCATTCTCCAAGCAAGTTATTTTCCCACTATAAGCAGGCCCTCATGTTAACCATTCCAACAAACATTTTATTTAAAAAATAAAATAAAACAATAAACAGTTTACAAACCTCACTTTATATTATATCAATGCAAAAACATATTTGCTGGGGCATTTGGAAGGAATCTTCTTGCCACTTCTTATGTGGCATATATCCACTAAATGAAACTGCTTTTAAATTTCAAGAATATCATATCAGTAGTTTAAGTAAAGATTCAGTTACTAAATGTTAAAAAGGAAAAAGGGAAATCTATAGTGGAGCTGCTGTGTCAGCCAAAACCTGGATACTGGAAAAACACTACTGTGTTTAGAAAATTAAACAGTCAACATATAATGGGCCAGCACAAAGAGACAGATCAAGTTGAAGAAGGTTTCCTTCAGGTCACAGAAACACAGAGCACAGAAAAATTGAGAGTCCCAGTGTCCAGTCTCAGCAGTAGCAGGCTGACTCACGAATCCATTCAATATGGAAAAGACATGCCAATTGTAGAACAAGGACCAGGCTTGAACTATGAAAAATTTATTTAACTCTCCCTTTTTATTACTACTTCATACTTTCCAATTCAGTTTTCTAATAACTTTACCACCTCAGTGGTTTACCATGAGCCAAACTTCTGTCCATTGTACTTGGACATTGTAAATGTTTTTCAAATTGCAGGAATCAGAGTCATTTCTGGATAGCAAAATAAAGGTATTGAGCTATAGTTGAAATTTTTAAAAGGGACACAGTAGGACAGGATAGTATAGGATTGAATACAAAAAGCAAAGTACTGGTTCATAAAAACTTTTCTCTCAGTAATACATGCCGTTTAAATTACATATGCAAGTATCACAGTCAAGAAAAATTATTTAAAGATATTGAATACAATTATTTCTATTTTTGCCACTCATTTAGTCCCACATTCTGGCTTCTAAATTTCTAAGTACATACCTCAATGTTTC
Source organism: Macroglossus sobrinus (assembly GCA_004027375.1). Taxonomy (NCBI): domain Eukaryota; kingdom Metazoa; phylum Chordata; class Mammalia; order Chiroptera; family Pteropodidae; genus Macroglossus; species Macroglossus sobrinus. The sequence continues at coordinate 1,674,901 of PVKZ01000061.1, read as the reverse complement.
TCTTAATAAAATCCTGGCTGTGTTTACCCCTGAGCTCAATCTTTTCTGTATTTGAGAAAGTTTTCTTTTCTGCTTTGATCAATGACTCATTTCCTTCCACATCATAGGTAAAATCTGATATTAAAAAAGTTCAACATTTTTTCATAATTACAATTGTCCATCATGCTAAAATTTTACCTTAAGGATATATTAAAATACATAAGAAATAAAACACACATAGAAGAAACTCTAAATTCCAGATCCAGAAACCTAATAATACATAGATTTATGAAAAAGATAAATGTGCTACATAATTTGCAATGAAGTTCAGATAAAACTTTTATTATTCATTAACAAGTATCAAACTTCTTGCTGTTGATTCCTTTGTAATCATGGAAAATATAAAAAGAACTGCAAGAGATATACGTGAAGGAGAAACCTCTGATATTATGGGAATTTTAAAATATATTTTATTTTAGTCTTCATATGAAACAAAACTTCCCCTAAGACTAGAGGCATTTCCCGCTCTTCTATAAAATTGCCATCACCCTTTCTGAACAATAAACTTTTTGTTCATACCTGTCTTTTAAGTATGGTCTGGGCATAAGTGTCCTAGATGTTCTACATCCATGTACACAAATCCCTAGAGCCCATCCTAGTTCATCAGTTTTCTCAACCTTTGGAAGAAGGTTTAAGTCAACCTTCTTTGAAAGAAGGTTTAACTCAATCTTTGAGTGCTCAAAACAAGGGTAGAAAAATACTTGTGGATTCTTACTCCCTTTATTAAATATCTTGTTTTCACTGTAGTCATGTTTAAAGCATTTAAAACAAGATCATGTGAACCCCTCATTAAAGCTCAAAAAATATGCATAAAGAAGAATCTTCTTAAATGACAAATGGAGTCCACCCTACAAGATAGGATATATTGCCACATGAAAGTCCAAAAGGAAAAACACCAGCCAGTAGCTCAAGGTTTACTTAAAAGTGATCTTTGTATTATAAGAGAGGTTATCTCAATGAAAAGAATTAAGAGTCAATTGGTGTATTTACAGCTAATTATCCAAGATTTAATACAAATTTAATAATTAAAGAATAACGTTTTATAACAATAGCTGGAAAGAACCAGGAAAAGAATAAGATCTTTGGACTTAAATTCTTTTCAAACAAAAATTGAGTAAAAAAAGTCTTACTAAAATTTAAGTTACAGGTTTCTAGACAAATCTGTGCTTTATGATTGGGGTTTTTTTTTCTAATCAGTAACATAATTTTTTAATTGACTACCAATAGTTAGAGTATGAGTTACATTTTTGGTGACAGGCCTCCTTAGATATAAAATATATAACTTTGTCCCATAATTCAAGTTGTATTAGTCTTTTAAGTTGAACTATAAGGTTTATTCAATCAGTTGAAGATTCATACACTCTTAAATAACACATTAAAATAATTCAAATTAAATGCATCCACATCTACATTTACAAGAGTTTCTTTAAAATACACTTTTAATAAATTATAGGAGAAAACATTGGAATATCTAGTCAGAATTTTCTTACTAGAAATGTCCTTCTCTTCTCTCCATCCTAGTGATGATCATGACAGAAAGTGTCATGCTTCTTTAGTGACCCCAACCATTGCAAGGTTGGACAAATTGGTTAGACCAGTGGTAGGCCCCCTAACCCAAATTGGATCAGTTAGTCTCTTCACTAAGACTCTGACATAGTCATCTTCTAAATGACTACCCATAGAATATGCTTTGAGGAATCAAAAGAGCTGTCTACCACCAGAATTCTTTCCATAAGTTTTCTCTTTTTGTTAAGCTAGATTTTCATTACTTGCAGCCATCTTTTCTTTAACTCTTTATTAGGTAAAAAAAAAAAAATTTCAAACATCCCAAAGTAGAAAAATGGTATAATAAACCCTCAACAACTAACTTCAACAATGATTAACTCATAAACAATTATGTTTTGTCTACAACCTCACCAACTTCTATTAAATCACATCAAATCATTTCATCTGTGACTATTTTTGTATACAGCTAGCATTTTCTTGTGACAATACAGAAAATCACACAAATTAAAACTTACCTTGACTGACATTCTGTATACGGTTTTCATATTCTTCTGGTGGTACTTGAGTGTGAAACATAGAGAAAAAGATATCTTCATGCTCACAGTGAGAAGGATCTATTGATTTTAAAAAATCATTTGTTCAATACATATAAAATAAATAAGAAACTGCCTACATAAATAGTTGTTTAAAATACAAGATAAGGAATAATATTCTCTGCAGTTTTCTTCAATTCCCTCCACACGCACATTTCTTAAGACAATGTCACTTCCAAATAGAAATTATAATCATCTTTGTGTACATGAGCCACTGAAACAAACAGCAGAAATCAAGACAAATAGCATTTCTCTAGAAATTCTATGCACAGAGGATGTATTAGGGTGTGCCAATGTATCTAAAATTCCAACATTCATAATACAAAGATTATGCATACTGAGTAACTTTGTGTTTTTCTTTTTTCTTTTAGATCCCCAAGGTGAAGATTTTAAATCTATGGTCAGTCATTAAGATAAGAAAAGGTTTGAAAGAGAAAACCCAGGAGATTCTTAGCAGTTAGCTCTCTTCTTTTCTGATTTATTCTCTTAGGCTAATCCCATAAAGAAATTGAGAAATTCTGTTTTTCAACTCTTTGTTTTAATGTAAATTATTATATGTTAGCTAATTTAGACAATATATATTTGCAAGAATCTGATAACATCAACAAGCAGCCTCTATTTTAAGCCTGTCTCTGTGTCTTAACATGAAAGAATCTACCAGGTTGTAGCACAGGAATGTTTTTGCTTCATAAAATATGACAAGTCTTGAAGAAATTACAGGATCACCACCTATCTCTGAAACAAAACTGATTCAAGCACCCCTCTGAGTTGATACAGGCAAAAGAAACAGGCAGAAGATATTTTCACTCCAACATACAAACATCACTAAATTAAAAATATACAACTTCATAAAATAAAAACAAATTCCAGTTCTCTAAACTGGAATTCATAATAATGCAGCATCAGTGGGAATGCATTGCAATTTTAATCTTTGTACAATCTTTGATAAGTTAATCTAGCAAATTAGTGATATAGGCCTTGGAGGGAAAGAAGTAGGTTTTTCAAAACATGAGAAAGTTTAAAATTCTTTTCAAACTTTAATTTTTTTTCAACCACTATTATTAAGGGTCTCAAATATTCCTTAGAGCAGTCTCAGGAAGTCAGCAATTAGGCAACATTTTATTACAGGTTTAAGTTACTTTATATACTTAAAGTGATAATATTTTTATTTTTGAACCCATAATTCCTTTTTAATGGCAGTTTCACTCAATTATACAGTAAAGCCCATATAAAAACACAAAAACATAAATAGTTGTAATACTAAAACCTATTATAGTAAGATGATATTTAAGGATTTTAAATCTAGGGGCTTCTCCTAGACTGAAATTATTCTTGTGACCTTGTCATTCATCATCCAGTCTTGGTGATATTGGTTATATTCATTGCTTCAGATGGAAGGTGAGTACAGCCTAGAACAAAGGCCTCATAGCTCAGCTTTGGATTTAAAAGATAACAGTTTTTAAAGTCAGGTATTCAATTGCAGGAGTTTAATTCCTTGAGGAAAAAAAACTAATGTAGAAGAAATAATGGAATTAAAAAATAATTGTTTAGTAACCATCATAATAATAACTAATTCAGGTAAGAATCATCAATGGGTGATAAAACTAGTAGGTGAAAGTTCGAAGAATAACATAATAGCCTCAGAGTATCTCCTCACAAGATAACTTATTGAGCACATAAGAAAAAATAGTATCTTTAACAGTGGAGAGGCTAGCAGACACATAACTGAGTGATCAAAGTTAACATCACCAGTAAAGGGACAATCAACATCATGTGCTTCTTGATAGGATTCATTGAGAAGGATATTACTTCTGTAAGATTCCTACCAAAAATATAAACCTGATACTCATGAAATTAATATAATATTTAAGGTCATCTGTAATTGAAACATTTAAAAAATTTTTAAATGTATAACCTGAACCAAATAGTGTAGAAACAAAATAAACCCAAACTGGGAAGTGGTCCACAAAATTAAAAAAAAAAAAAGAATAACTAAAGAGATATAACAACTAAATGCAATACGTGATCTGAGATCTCCTTTTGCTATAAAATATTAGTGGGACAACTGACAAAGTATAAATAAAACCTGTAGACTGGATAAGAATATTGTATTAATGTTAATTTCCTGGTGTGTGTGTGTGTGTGTGTGTGTGTGTGTGTGTGTGTGTGTGCCCATTCCCCTCACTTCCCCTTGTGCGCAAGGAAAAGTTCCTACAAAGATACAGTGAGAAAGTGGCCATCTGCAAGCAAAGAAGAGAAATCTCACCAAAAAAAAAAAAATTCCAGCACCTTAATCTTGAACTTCTAGCCTCCAGAATTCTGAAAAAATAAATGTCTACTTTAAGCCACCTAGCCTGTGGTATTTTTATATGACAGCCCTAGCAGACTAAGATTTTAAGAGCAAATGAAATGAGCTTGACTAACTTAACCGAAGAAGCTAGAGAAAACAATAACAAAACAAGTTCAAGAAAAGAAATAATGAACTAGAATCAGCAAAACAAAAAACAAAAAACAAACAAAAGAAAAAAAAATCTCAAAACTGCTTTTTGAAGGAATAAAAAGAAAAATCTGCAAGTATAATGTCAAAAAGAGAAAATATAAATTATAACCAAGATGACATGGTATTGATGAAAGAACAGACACATAGGCCAATGGAATATAATAGAGGATTTAGAAATTGACCCAAAAATATGGTCATCTGATTTTTAACAGAGCAAAGGCAATTCAATGGAGAAAGGAAACTTCTTCAACAAAATGGTGCTGTAACAACTGGATGTTCATATGCAACAAAAATAAGAATCTAAACATAGACCTTATACTCTTCACAAAAAATTAACTCAAACTGGATTAAACTTAAATGTAAAAAGCAAAAACTATAAAACTTCTAAAAGAAAACATAGGGGAACGTTTATGTGACCTTGGCTGTGGTGATAACTTTTTATAGTCAATACTAAAAGCATAATCCATGAAATTAAAAATTGATAAATTAAACTTTATTAAAATTAAAAACTTTTTAATTGGTCTACGCAAGACATTATTAAGAAAATAAAAACAAGCCAAAGGCTGGGAGAAAATATATGCAAAATACATACCTGATAAAACATTTGCATTCCAAAATATACAAAGAACTCTTAAAACTCAACAGTAAGAAAAAAAAGGAATCCAATTTTTAAAACAGGCACATAATCTAAACAGACAACTCACTAAACAGACAACTCACAGATGGCAAATAAGCATCTGAAAAGCATCAAAGTCGTTTGTCACCAGGGAAATGCAAATACAAATTAAAACAACAAAAAGACACCAATATATACCTATTAAAATGGCTAAAATCCAAAAAACTGACAATATCAATTGTTGGCAGTGATGAAGAGCAACAGTAACTCTAATTTTTTGCTGGTGGAAATGCAAAATGGAACAGCTAATTTAGAAAACAGGCAGTTTCTTACAAAGTTAATCTTAACATATGATTCAGCAATTCTGCTCCTAAATAATTACCTAAAAAATTAAAATTTATGTCTACACAAAAATCTGTATGCAAATGATTAAAACAGCTTTATTCATAATCATCAAAAGCTAGAAGCAATCAAGATACCTTTCAACAGGTGAAGGGATAAACCATGGCATAGCCAATGGTATATCCATAGAATGAAATGTTATTCAGCAACAAAAGGAAATTAGCCATTGAGCCAAAAAAGACATGGATGAATCTTACTGGTGAAAGAACCCAATCTTCAAAGGTTACTTATTGTATGATTCCAATTATAAAACATTTGGAAAAAAGAAAACTGGAGACAGTAAAAAGATCAGTGGTGGCTAGGGGTTTGTGGGAAGAAGAGAAGGTTGAATGAAAATTCACATGGAGGATCTTTTAGGGTGGTAATGCTATTCTGTATGATACCACAAGTGGTGGTTACATGACACTATGCATTTTTGAAAACCACTAACTTCATAGCACAAAGAATGAACCTTAATGTATGCAAATTTTCAAAAGATTATTTAGGATATCACAGAATCCCAGATAAAATGCAGAAGTTAACAAAACAAACTAACTCTTTTACAAATGCATAAAACAAGTTCACTGAAGAGAGTGGGGGGAAAAGGAGCTCACCTTAAGTAACTTTGGAAATGAGTGAAGAAAGACTAAAGGCAACAGAAACTGCACATGGAGCATTATACTCCAGTCAATTAAGTTGTGTCCTATGGAGGTATAGGTCAATAATTTTCATATTGCTATACATGTATAGTGGAATTGAACAAGTAAGTAAGTGGTGATAGTCAGGTTTCTCATTGTTGGATGGAGGTTACAGAAGAGCAAGGGGGAAAGGGTAGAATGATCATGTGGTAATAAAGTTGGACACATAAGTATGAACTCATGTTTGCTTATTACAGATGCAGATAGTTATACATAGAAATGTTTATAGGTATGTATATAACAGGTTAGCATAAACATAAATATTTCCTTTCTCAGAGGACCTAGAATCAACACCTCCCCAGTAGTAATAAGCACACTAGCACCCAGATTTTGGTTTCTAATATTCTCCAGAGGAACCAGAGTTCCTTGGGAAAATAGCTGAATCAAGAACTCAAGTAGGAAATAAAGATGAGTCTGGAGCATCTTACAGTGCCAGAAATCATAATGATGAAGGAATGTCAGTAGGACACAGGGGTTAACTGAAAGGCTCCCAGTAGCCAGAGCTGGGGAAATTTGAGCAATGAGATAAATAAAGTGGTATCGGATTATAACCCAAACTATAAATATCCATAAGTCTATACTGATATAAATGTTGAATGAATAAACAAATGAATGAATAAATAAATAAATAAATAAATAATAAATGGAGAGACTAGACAAATCCCCCATGCAGAATAATTCAAAATAACGTATGTAAACACTCTACATTCAAGGAGTTATGCTTCACCTCCTTAAGTATGGTCTGCACATTGTAACTTGCTTCCAAAGAGGACAGCATGGGAAGGAAAGGAAAACAGAAGAACTTTACAGTGGAGAAATCTGACAAACACTTCTTCAGCCAGGTGATCAGAGTTAACATTAACAGTGATAGTTGTGTTGATAGTATGATGTGATTAAATGGAAAAGGCATTTTACTCTGTGGTCTTCTTCCCAAGAACATACAACTCTAGTTAAATCATGAGAAAAACATGAGTTAGAGCGCAATTGCTGAAAATCCTACAAAACACCTGACCAGCACTTCTCAAAACTGCCAAAATAATCAAAAACAAGGAAAGTCTGAGAAAGTGCATAGCCAAAAGTAGCCTAAGGAGACATGAGGACTAAATGTAATGTGGTATCCTAGATGATATCCTGGAACAGAAAAAGGACTTTACGTAAAAACTATGTGTCTGAATAAAGTATGAACTTTAGTTAATATTAATGTATCAACACTGGTTCATTAATTGTAACACATGTACCATATTAATGTTAAGAATAGAGGAAACTGGTTCCAGGTATATGGGAAATCTCTGTACTGTCTTCACGATTTTTCTATAAATCTAAAACTATGCCAAAACAAAAAGTTAACTAAAAAAAAAATTTAGATTTAAAGGAAAGAAGAAAAACATGAACAAAATTAAAAATAAGAAGTGGAACATATAATTAATAAGGAGAATTATTATTTTAAAATACTATTGTGTATGAAATTTTACATTAGTAAAATTTTAAATCTTGGTGAAATGGGTACTTAAAAATCTCAGTGATATGGATATATTGCCAAAACTGACTACAGAAGACTAGTAAACTTCAACATAATAGTAAATATGAAAGAAGCTAAGAAAAGAGAGAATTGTCTCTAAGAAATTATTTGAACCAGATGGTTTTTTCAGTGAAATGATTCCAATTTTTAAGGAACAGATAATCTCTATGTTATATAAACTATTTCAAAGCATAGAAATAAATGACCATCCAGCCTCATTCATTTTATGAAGTTAACAGAGCCTGACAAAGCACACACACACATACACCTGCAACCCAACCTCCACCTCCAACACCATAACATACATGCATATAAGAAACAGTCTCTCTCTCCCTCCCTCTCTCTCTCTCTTTCTTTCTCTCTCTCTCTCTCTCTCTCTCTCTCTCTCTCTCTCTCTCACACACACACACACACACACACACACACACACACACACGCAGTGGGGAGGAGAAGAGAAAGAGAGAGAGAATCTCATTTATAAATGTAGATACAAAAATATACAAAAACTCTTAATAGATTTAACCATTCAAACATGGTACTAAATTTTAAAAAATAATCTTCCATAACCAAGAAATATTGACCCAGGAATAAAAGACTCATTTGGTATTTAAATCTATTAATTTTAAAACATTAAATATGTCAAGTAAAAAAAAAACTTTATGATAATTTAAACAGATATTGAAATACATTCAATAAATTACAACACTAAGTCCATCTAAAGTTCTCTGAATATGAATAATTATTGAAAAGAACACAAAAAATAGCTTTATTACCAGGTGATCATATACTAACAAGTCAAAGCAAATAACTAAAGATAATTAGAATTAACAAAATAATTAAATTGTCACTGAGGGCTGGAAATCAATGTCCCAACTCAAGCAGCCAGGTAGAGAAAGGGCAAATTCTCCCTTTTTCCATTTTTTAGTTCTATTTAGACTCTCAACAGGTTGGATGATGCCCACCCACACTGGGGAGGGTAATGCACTCCACTCAGTCAACCAATTCAAATGATGGTCTCTTCCAGAAACACCCTCATAGATACACCCAGAAATAATGTTTATCCAGACCTCTGGGCATCCTATGACCCAGTGAAGTTGTCACATAAAATTAACCATCACAAAGATGGATGATGAAATCATAACCATATGAAAGGAAGATTAGGTTTCCATGATGGGAAATAAAGGAGGAGGGAGAGGAGAACCACCAGCAAACCATGAATTCAGTAAAAATGCTACTATTTTATGAGTGGTCAACTGTGTCAGATGCTACAGAAATATCAAGTAAGATAAAAATTGGAAGTATGTCACTGGATTACAAATTTAGGAGAACCACTGATTAAGTAGTTTCTGTAGTATGATAGAAGAAAATACATACCATTGAGTTGAGGAGTAAATGGAAGTTGACCAGGTAGCACCAGTAGGTGTAAACTATTCTTTCAAGATGTCTGACCTTTTAAGGAGAGGAAGAAAATTGAGTGGTATCTTTGTGAGAATAGGGTGAAGAACTGAGGGAAGAGGTTTTATTTGTGTTTTGTCGATTTGATGGCTCTTTGATATTGTTTTAGGACCAGAAGATTTGAACATGGTAAACTGAAGGAAAGGAGCCAGAAAGGAGAAAGAGGAAGCTCTAAGTGATAGAGAGAGAAAGTGAGTGATTAATGGATCAGGAGCCAGGGACAGGGTGAAATAGGTGGAATGTTATTGACTTTGACCTTGGAGAAGAACACCATTCCCTCGATCTAAGATAAGAGTGAAGAGGGATGGAGGGACACAACCAGAGTACAGTTTAGAGACAGAAAAAAAAGAATATATAAGGGATTCCATCCAGTTGATTCATTTTCTCTGGATAGTAAGTAAGACTGCCAGAGAGAAGAACTTGCAGAAGACAGGAGGCTAAACACATAGTAACAATTTGGAAGAGCCACTTTGGAGACTGCAAAAGAAATTGCTAGGCTATACTGAGATACCAACATAGGTTAAACACCAAAATTCCTTAGCTATACTAGTTAGCAGTTTTATGATTTTCTCCAGTCCTCTGCAAATCAGAGCAGAGTTTACTAGATTTTCTTGGACTATTTCATCCTAACATCCAAAGCAAAAGTTATCACATACCTGAATTTCACAGAAAAGCACTTTGATTTTGAGATTGATTATTATGTCCTTGTTGTATGCTTACACATACTTAACAAATTTGGAGCTGGAAACGCAAGAGGCAAATGTGACAAAGGCAAAAAAGAATAACTTCTAACAAAAACGCTCCTATCATTAGATATATCTGTCTCAGAGAGTACTGAATTCTATCCATCAGATAAATGCTAAAAACCAAGGGGAAACTCCTGGTATGGTAAAGTTTTGATTTTCACATCTCTCTAGAAAAACTTAATAGTGATCCCTCAAAGATGAGGTGGGATAGACTTTTAAAATATTTCTAAGATCTCTAGAAAGTATAATGTTGTTTACTTCCAAATCCCATAGTTAAACTTGAGTTTACTAACTCTGGGTTAAAAAGTCAAAATGTAGTAAAAATAAATTTAATGTGGTTTTATCTTTCTCTCAAAGTCAAGGCCTCATTTGTGTTCAGTAACTATAAAAAAAAACTAAATAACAATTCAACAAGTATATTTTCTATCCTTTTCTTTTTGCTGTTTGTTATCTATGATGTAAGAAGGGAGGGAACTAGGATTTATTTTGCGTTTGGGGGAAAACAGATTGGAAACTGCTATTCTGACACCAGTCCAAAGTCCATCAAGTTACTTTTAAATAAAAAGTTAAGGAAATGACTGGGAGAGACAACAAATACTCATTCTAAAAAGGTATCCCTTTTTTAAAGGTAAAAAAATAAAAAGAAAAATAGAAAGTAGGTTTGTATATGTTTGCACAAACCTACTTTCTACTTTTCTTCTTATTTAAAGTTTAAAGTTTAAAGTTCAAGCCCAGGTTCTTCTGCCTCAAAACTCTTTGAGTCTTTTATTTTAAAGTACATATGTTAACTAGATGCTGCCATCTACTGGACAATTTACAAGGGCTTTGAACTTCCCCGGTAACAAAGAAAAAATGATCATGAAGGGAAACAGCAAAAGATTGCAGTTTTAATAACAAGCCTTAGAGAAACATTTTACTTTAAAACTTATGGCTATATATATCGGCTTGCTCAAAATAATTTTAATTATTTAATTTTTATATTTTTAATTAAGAGTAGTTGACATTTAGTGAATAATATGGGAAAGAAACTGATCTCAGAATGGAGATAGAAGCATTTTCACACTATATAATATGCTACTATCTTGTAATAGTAGGAATATGAGACTTCCAAAAATTAGTGCTATTTGATAGCTGTGGTCAAATTAAAATCTTGTATTTCTTTCATTCATACAGTGAAAATACTCTCCTAATACCTTTCTTAAACTGAAGATTCCAAAAGTTTCATTTGAAATAAGGTAATAATTATGTTACATAAAATATTTTTAAATGTGTGATTAGGCTAATAGTGTAATCTAAAGTAAATACTATCTCTTTTGGGTCTTAAGATTTTAAAAAATCAAATACGTGACTGCTAAATACATACCTATGATATAAAGAGCCAGAGGAAGTTTCATTAAAAATTTTGCCTTTTATAAAAGACCAGTCATCAAAGAAAAATATCCTAATTAAATCTGCAGAAACAGGAATACAATAATTTCTCTTCACTTTAGTGAACTGTTCTAGTGTGAGCTAATCAAGACAGATGGTAACAAGAGTAAGAGTCAATAGACATTGTTTCATTTTATTGCATTTCCTTTTATATTGACCCTATTTTGTATCTTATCTGCTCCACCAATACATAATAAATCAATCTGATAAGTGTTATAAATATAAATATAAATTAAAAATAAATAGTAAATAAAATTTCAATAAAATACAAATATAAAAAAGTAAATCTCATAAATCTTACCTGCTCTGCTAATATGTTATAATTGACTAAGAATTCAAAATCTAAAAGTCTAAATTCTAATGTGATAGTGTTTAAAGCACTGATTCTCTCTGAACGTAACTTTCAAGCCCCTGGTAATTCCAGCTTTCAGCTCATTAAGCCCAATTCCACATTATAACATTAGTACTAATCTAACATGACTATGTGGCTGTCTATGTGGCCTACAGTAGTCATGCAACTCCAGGGATACAGCTGTGAGCTCTATAAATTTAAGTCAAATATACATGTCATGAGCTTTAGAAATTCATGGATTTGATAGCTCTGATTTAATTCTGAAGAAAGAGCAACTAATTGAAAACAAAAGTCTTGCCCTCCAGGGCCAAAAATTCACTTGGTAGTGAATGTTAAAAGGCCATCAAGAACCCCCTCATCTATTGCCTCAACCATTAGAGAAATCATTATTTAGCATCTGCTTTCTAAAATACAAATGCTGAGATACTATGGCATCCAGAGTCACATTCTTGGCACTGTTCTTTTTTTAATTTGAAATAAGGGGTATAGTCTCAATTCTGTGAAGGTGTAAAATTACCAAGAGACATGAAAGAAAATATAAGAAAAACTTTGAGACAGATTACCTTCATATAATAGTCTTAAATATTTAAATTAGTAAAAAGCATTTATAAACTATAGGTTTAGAGGTGCTTTGCAGTCTTTTTTCTTAAATAATGTAGTCATTGCTTAATAGCTCTCAGAGAGAAAAATATTGTTCCAAAAAAAAATTTTTTATAAAAGACAACATACCTGCCCTAATAAAATACATTACAAAGTTACAATAATCAAAACAGTGCAATACTAACATCAGCACAGAGAGAAATATTAAAGCAATTGAATAGACATTTTGTAAACAGACCAAATTAGTGCATGATAAAGTTAGTATTTCAAATGTGGGGAAATCATGCATTATTCAATAAAAGGTCTCAACATAACAAGCTAACAAATTAGGAGGGGAAACCTAAATCAACTGTCTACTTCATTTGCAACACCAAAACAAATTCCAAGTAGATTGTCATAATTATTTCATAAAATAATAACTGTACTAAAGGAAAACACATAATAATAAAATAATAACAGAAAACCTAAATCAACTGTCTACTTCATTTGCAACACCAAAACAAATTCCAAATAGAGTGTCATAAAATAATAACTGTACTAAAGGAAAACACAGGTACATTTTTATATAATCTTAAATTTAAAATGGAACAACAAAATAACAAAATATTAAAAGTTGATAAAAAATATTAAGAAGTTAATAAAAAATATTAACTTTGATAAAGCAAGAAATACTATAAAATTAAGGAAAAATAAGTTAGAAGATTGGGTTTAGGGCCCACTCTTATTCAGTACAATCTCATCTTAACTAAATGCATATGCAGAGACCCTATTTCTAAATAAGGTCACATTCTGAGGTTCCATGTGGATGTGAATTTAAGAGGGACACTACTGAACTCACTATCTGTGGGAATGGGCCAGCATCATTCTTTCTCTGCATGAAGACATGCCCAAGCAGCTTCTGGGCTCTCAAGGCTGGTTCTAGAAAGAAACTAACCTGAAAAAATTTCATCCACATCAAAGCTCATACTAAAGAGTTACAGTAACCTGAATGATCAGAATGTTGGAATTCTAAAATGCTAGACATCCACTTTGTAAAAGACAAAGGGATTCCAGAATTTTTAGAGCAATCAGAGGCCCCTGCTTAGAGCCAGTCTAATATCCACACAGTACTAGATGACTGCTTATGTCATATAGGTTAAACTCAGCAGTGGTCCCCAATCTTTTTGTCACCAGGGACCAGTGATCCTATGAGAATCAAATGCCTGATGATCTGAGGTAGAGCTGAGGCAGTGAATAGCACTGCGGAGTGGCTGCAAATACAGATGAAACTTTGCTTACTCCTCCACCACTCACCTCCTGCTGTGCGCCCCAGTCCCTTTCAGGCCACAGACTATTACAGGTCTGTGGCCAGGTCTGGGGGTTTGAGACCCCTGGAAAAGACTTCAAAAATGTCCTACCAAAAAATACCAATTGCTTCCCAATCCCTAAAATTTTCACCACTATATAAAGTAGGCTAAAACAGGTTACATGACTCCATAACAGTTCTATATAAGAAGAAAAAGAAGAAGAAAAAGGAAGAAGAGTTGGGGCAGGGAGCAGAATCAAAAATATACATACACACAAGGCAGGGAGAAGAAACATGTACAAAATTAATTGGCTGGTCTCAAAAAAGCACAACTGTGAGAGAACAGAAAATAGGGGTTATGGAGGCCTGAGTGAGACACCTCATGGGAGGATATTAGGCCATTAGGGAACCATCTGCAAAAACTGGGTCTCTAGAGGACCGTAGGACACACAGGAAGTGAAAACAGTGTTTTATCTATTTCCTGATTTTTCACTGCCTTGTTCCCCCATGCTTGAGAAGATAAAAAGCCTGAAGACTGTGAAACATACCTAAGCTCAGAACAGTTTTATGTGATCCTACCTAATGTGATCATTTCCCCTAAAGACGAGTTAAACTCACAATGAAAAAGAAAGAAATTACTGAATTGAAAATTTTACCTTAATCCAAATATTCTGGAACTCTGAGATAAAAATAAAGATGAACTGATTTTACTCACCAACAGTTTCTTCTGATGCAGCAGTCCAAGCAAGAAACTTTTTTGTATTTTCCATCTCCTCGTTACTTGGCAAAGCTTCACTATTTTTTGCAGACTAATGAAAGAGAAATTAAAGTTTAAACATGAGAAGAAAAGCAATTATACTCATTAATATTTTGTTAAATTCCAACATGACTTTTAATTGTTTTAATTGTTTACATACAAAAAGAAGGTTCAGGTATTTTTTATTTCTTTAATTAGGAAATCTGTCTCTTATTCCCATAAAATTCTGTCAACAAGTATTCCCAGAAAGAATTAGAGTACGTATTCCTATCATTATGTGATAATTACCTTGCTTTAACTTTCTTAAGTTTCTGTTTAATACTTCATTAACTAATGAGTAACCTAAAGGTATAGCATCAAATCATAATTTCAGTCATTTCAAGATTGCTACTGTATATTTATTATATTTCCAGTTATAATTCTTGTTTCCGAGTAAGATTTGCTTTGAGATTCAGTAGGAATAAGTGATAGACTAATTTTTTTCTGTTAAAATTTACACAAACTAAACTATTTCTCTAGTTTAAAGCACTGCATTCTGTATGTTGCTTTTTTCCATCTCAGTGGTCATTCTGGGAACTTTGTATAAATGTGTTCTTAATTACTTCATTTTTAATTCATATTATCATCTGGGAAATTTCCTCTAAAGTCAGTCAACTGTGGTCAAGGAGGAATTTATCAAAAACAACCAATCTGTTATTATAATATTCCTTACCTTGAAAGCATTCTCCTTTGAAGGGCAAAATTAAATGTGAGCCAATGGCTATACTTGGAGTCAGTGCCAACATCTGGTCAATTCCACCCCTCAATACTACAGAGAACAAGATGTTCAAGAAATCCAGGGAAAGTTAATCTAGCACTAGAAATTGAGACTGAAACAAACAGTGCATGGTCCCAGACCTCAAGTACTTCACAGCTCACTGAAGAGAACTTGACCAGCATACCAAACAGTGAACTCCCTAATTTGTTAATCACAAAATTTTAAATAATGAGAAACAGGGGTTAGATCTTTTTGTTTTTGTGTATTTATCTCCAACCTGTAAGCTTGCTAAAGAAAAAGCAGACATACATACTTGATTAAAGTAGGTGCCTCACCTCTTTCTATTCCAAAGATAGGAAAGCACCACCCTAATGCTGGTAAGAGAGGCATACTGGGCTCTCCATGGAGAATGAACATGCTAGTGCCAGTGCAGTGCCTGAAATCTGGAATGCTGCAAAGTTCCCTACCTCCACAAAATAATTAATAAAGACAAACCACACTGACACTACCACAGTCCATGTTTTTCTTACTCATCATAGATATGAAAATATAGTTAGACAATTCTTACCTTCAGTTCTTCCCACAGCTTTATTCTCAATTCTAGACCTTGCTTCTTAATTTCTTTTTCTCTATATTGTCTCCTCACCAATATTCTATCAAGCCTCTTCATCCTCTGAATAGCATCTTGAAGTTGAGAATCTAATTCTTTTAATTCGGGTTCATCTATATTGTGTTGAAAGTAGGAATGAGCTTGAAGTTTAGTAAACCGTAAAGTTTTGTTTTGTTTTATTTTTACTTTTTCTTCTTTCATTCAACAAATGTTTATAGCTGACATAATAACTAATATTGGTATCATGTATCTTGATTTACATGTATTTTTTCATGTAATTAACAATCCTCTGAAATAGACATGTATCTCTATTTTACAGTTGATGTAACTGGGTTCTTTCAAATAGCTAATAAATTAAAGCATTGAACTCAGAAGTGGGTCTTACATGATTTTAAATCCCAAACTGTTCATCCTGTTATGTCTTTCATATTCATACTTAAAAAATAAGAAATAAGACAAACACCCTATCTTAAATGTTTCAGACTAACCGAAAGAGAAGGCATGTACACAAATAGCTGCAGTAAAATGTAGCATGTTATAAATGACACAAAGTAGTTGCAACATATAGAAACAGATTCAGGAAAGTACTCCATGTAACTAGACACTTTTATCTATGCCCCTCCCATTTGTTCTATTTTCTTGAAGTAAGTGAAAATGGTTTTTAGTTGTGGATAATTGATAGTAACTTGTTTGGAATTAGGGACTCTTTAAAACTTCGGTCATTCAAGCTTATGATTATGATTAATGATAATGTTAATAGCAGCTAACATTTATAGAGTTATATAATAGGCACAGTGTTAAGTGCTTTATTTGCAAGCATTATCTCATTTAACCTTCATCATCACTCTGCGAGGTGGTATAACTTTGTCCCCACTTTACAAATTAGTAAACTTAGGCTAATATGTAACTGTTACATATATTTCCAAGACAATGTAACTAGTAAATATCAGAGTCAGCTTCCACCCAGACCTATCTGACTCCAGAGCCAAAGCGCTCCACCACCAGGCAATACTTCCTCTGAAGTTTGATGAAAGATGATAATCTGGCAATGAGCATAAATGCTCAATACTAAAGTGTTGCCTACCCCAAGTTAGAACATTAGAAATGACATGTTATGCTAAGAAAGACCAATTTTTACCTTTGCAATTCCAGAGTCCAGTGATGTTTTCCTATAATGTATATCATTCTTAAGGAAAAGAAAATATTTTTAAAGGGAATATGCTTATCCAAAAAATATACTGGTTTTATTAATAAAGGGGTTCTGCAAATCCTATTGATTACATACTTCAAATGAAGCAGCCTCTAGTCCTAATTCTCAACCACTGATTCTAGTGTTCTCAGGCTCCATGTACATTGGTGGTCTACATTGCAGGCATTTTGAAGTAACTCATGCTGTAGTGAAACAATATTAACCAATACAAGGTAAATTGGGTCAATAGCTAATCTCAACTATAACATCTTGTTTTCTGATAACTGTAATCCTGAGTCACCTGGCCTAACTGCAAGAGCTGACCTCATCCCAAACATTCTAAACCAACAGCTTTCAGTTTTCACAGCTTAAGATCTCAGCTTCCCTTTACAGTCTTAAAAATTATTCAGAACCCAAAGTAGCTTTTGTTTGAGTTATATCTATTGATATTAGAAAACAAGACTGAAAAATATTATTTATTCATTTTAGAATAAACATGTTATTATTAATTATGTTAACATAAATATAACATTTGTGTGATAAATAACTATATTTTCCAAAAAAAATTATTGAGAAAAATGGCATTGCTTTAATTTTTTAATATCTAGCTCAATAAAAGACAGGTGGATTCTCATATCTGCTTCTAAAGTCAATCAATCTATTGCATTCTGTCATTTCTGTTAACTCACAGACGTGTAATTGAAAAGGGGAGAAGAAATTTAATAGCATTTTCGGATAATTATGGATATTCTGCTTTGATGCTACATCAAAATTCAACAGTCTCTAAAAGGTTAGCGGTAATATGAAATCTGAAAACATACCAGTGAGCTTTTTGTATTTGTTCCATTAAAATCCATGGAGCTATATTTCATGTTAAATGGATCTTCTACTATGTATTGGTCATTTGGAAAATAATGGATTATGCAGAAATTTAAAATTTTAATGTTAATATTTCAGTATACACTATCAAAAAATTACATTTGTTAAGATGGCCACCAATTTTTATCAGAAAAGTCTAAGTATCAGGAAGCTGGCTGGCAAGCTCACGGTGACATATATAAGTTTTTCAAAATTCCAACTTTCATCTGAAAGTTCAAATTTTATCATTGACAAAAAAATACTGTCAGTTGTCTTCTCTGGTGGTAACAGGTTCATTTCATTAAAAAAAAAAAAAGTCTGTCAAATATCCAAGTCTGAATGATAATATTTCTTCTGTCAGTCATTCTTTCAAGTAAAAATGGTGTTACATATAAAGAGTAGTCACTAAACTATCACACAAGTACTCTTCCTCAACACAACCTTCGCATTTTAGTATATAGAAGAATGCTTTATATGAACTTCTTATTTTACTACATGGAATACTAAAAAGATATGTATTCAAAGGTCAAGATTTAATAAAATTAATAATTTTTACTGCTTTTTTTTTACCAAAATCATTCTTGCATGAGACTGTATATTTTTTTTCTGCCAGTGCCTAATCATGAAGAATACTAATAGTACAATTTCGTACCATTGTCTTGATTCATGCTAAAGCATCAGCAATTTCATTCACCATTGCTTTCTTACCATCAGTGCAAATGTCCATTCAGTAGGCAAAAAAGGCAAATAGCATAATTTCAGCATTATGATGAACTATATTACTAATATGCTATGTCAGTATTATGATGAAAATAGTTTTGCTTTGTAGAGCTTCAGAAAAGGTCTCAGAGATACCCTAGGCCTCTGCAGACCACATTTTAAGAACTGCTGGTCTAATTCACGCTGGCCAGTATTAATTTAATAACCATGAAAAAAGGAGTCTTTTAAAATCCAAAAGTTATTAAGATCAAATGGGATTATCCCTAAAAAGGCATTGAAAAATTATAGGATACATTTTATTGTACAATTTTAGTCATCAAAAAGATCAATAAACATGTCATAATATGCAGAAATACTTATTTGATTAATGTAAAATGACCACAATAACAATTTTACTAAATGACATATCTTATTATTTAAGTGTATTTAAGGACTCTTAATATTCTTAAATAACAACTTGTGATTGCTTACTCACAAAAAGAATGTATCTTTTTTTAATTAGTTCCACTTTGGTAATTTAAAAAACATGCCTAATTCTAATATTTTAACTATAATATCTGTAATTATCATTAGCCAGTCACCTACCTGAACATTTAGAGATTATCTGATGTTGAACCAGACTCAGATCTTCATCTGACTCCTCTTCAGTCAATTTTATTTTCTCAGAGTATTCTCCTTTATTATCAATACTGTTTCTACTTTCCTCTGTATTACTGCTCTCTGAGTAACCCTCTTTATCAGAGTTCAACTTGACTTCAGTATCAACCTAAAAATTATTTCCAAAGAAACATTTTTCAAAAATAATGAATTCTTAACTTTAAATTTCTAGACTATTTTAACACTAATGGAAGTATATGTAGGGACACACATGCACTAGCATTAAAGTATTCTAAAAATATAACTTTTTAATTAAATATAATTTAACTACACAATTAAATTTCATAAAAGTTTGCACCAAAGAAATATGCACCATTCTCTAGCAATTTCTAGCAATACTGAAGAAGAGTCAGAAATCAGTCTTGAAGAGAACTGCTCTTTGCCAGGCTCTGGGGACGAGACATGATGGTCTTTGCTCCCTGAGCTTATGCTCAGATGGAGAGTCAAAGGTCTAGAGCTGTGCTCTCCAATATAATACAATGGCCACTACCCTCATGTGGCTACTGAACAGCTGAAAAGTGAATAATCTGAACTGAGATGTGCTCCTAATAAAATGCTTCAAGTCAAACCATGTGCTTTGGTGATTATTTTATGCTATTCACAGTTTTCCTATTTCATTTTGGTTTCTTTTTTAGCAAAGTGCATTTTGAAAACACCAATTTGGTACAGCTGTGTTTTCCTGAGAACAAGACATCAATGGATGCATCAGGAAAAAACAGGGATCATAAGACCGTAAGGGCTGAACGTGGCAATGAGAGTCACAGCGCAAATGAACATAGCAAAACCTCAGGGAGAGAGAGCCAGCCACTTCAGAGAGGAGTATATTTCCCCTCCCAGTGGAAGGATTGTCTGCTGCACATCTTCAGGGCTCAGGCCTTGGAGTGCTTTATGTCCTCTCTGCACCTACACGATCAACTCTCCCCCACTGTAATCTATGCCCCCTTGTTAACCTCAAAGGCAAAAGGTTGGTGGTGCTGAGAATTAAACTGCCAGTTAGGCAAAATATTTTAACATAAACTTTCCAAAAAAGTATGTGAAATACAAATAAGCACATGAAAATATATCAACATTATTAATCACCAAAGAAATTCAAGTTAAAACCGTAGTGAGCTACTATTATATACCTATTAGAATTGCTTTTTAAAAACACTAACAACATCAATTGCTAGTGAGGATGCAAAGCAGCTGGAACTCTCATAAAATTCTGCTGACAACAGAAAACAACTTGACAGTTTCTTATAGATAAGCATATACTCTGGGTGTTGCTCCATAATGTAGTGGTTAGCACATCTGCTTTACACACAGCAGGTCCTGGGTTCGTGCCCCAGGTGGAACCATAGACTATATCCTGGGTGCACCATACCCCGGGTGCACTGGGCCCCAGGTGCACGCTGTGAGCGCATGGGAGGAGATGCCCCAACTTCAGAGATCCAGTTCTTAAGGGGAGACAGCAATATACATAGGTCAGGGGTGGAAGTAGTGGGGGAATAAAAGAGGGAAAAATACACACACACACACACACACACACACACACACACACACAATATATATACATATATATGTATATATATACATATATATGTATATATATACATATATATACACACACACACTATATATATATATACACACAATCTATATCTATATCTATGTCTATATACACTCACTTACCATACAACCCAGCAATCCCACTCTAGGTATTTACCTAAGAGAAATAAAAACCTATTTTACCCTCTCCCCCCAAAAAACATACAGTATGCAAATATTTATAGAGGTTTTATTCATAATCACCAAAACTTGCAAACAACCTAAATGTTCCTCAGCTAGGGAATGAATAAACAAACTGTGGTACACCCATACAATGGAATACTATTCAGCAATAAAAAGGAGTAAAATATTGATACATGCAACAACATGGATGAGTCTCAAATACATTGTACCAATAGACAAAAGTCAGGTTCAAAATCTATATACTGTTTAATTCCATTCACATGACCTTCTGGAAAAGGGAACATCTATAGGGATAGAGAACAGATCAAGAGTTTCCAGGGATTAAGAGTAGAGGAGATTTTTTTACAAAGGGGTAGAAGGAAGTAATTTCTGAGGGATGATGGAACTGTTTTATATCTGATGATAGTATCACTCTTCATGTTTGCCAAGCTCAGAACTATACAACAACAACAAAAAAAAAAAACAGTGAATTTTGCAGTATGTAAAATTATTAAATTAGAAGAACAAAAGTCAACAAGATACAATGGTAATAGACGGAAAGATTTAATACCATAAAGTTAGAAATTCTTTCCAAATTAAGCTATAAATTCAAAACAATTTCAGTCAAAACCCCAACAGTATTTATCACAAGACTTGAAAAAATGATCTAAAATAAAAAGCCTAGAATAGCTAAGTCCTAGAAAAGAATACGGTGTCCTATCAAGAATTATAACAAAGCTACAAGAGTTAACACACAGTACAGTATTAATGCAGGGTTATATGAAACAAAACAGAGTTAAACTAGAATCTATATTTTACAAAGTCACCTGCAGCTAGGGTTCTGGATGCATGTTAGGATCATCCAGTTAGATGCAACTGCACAAGATTTAGCAAGCGGAAGTGAAGCAGAAGCCATCTTCCTGCACTCCTGATAGGAAGTTGGCAATATATATCAAAGACTGTCATCTCTGAATATCTAGTCACCAGTTTTGTGGTTCTGAGGAACTACTGGTAGTGTCAGAAGCAGCAACACCAAGAGCTTTCTTATCTCTGAATTTCCTTGATGGCAGCATGACCTGGGAACCAATAATCCAAGGGAAATCCTCTCATGATTTCCTCTCCTGCTGGCTTTCCATTGATTTTGAAGGAGTGGATTTCTCATATTTAATCCCTTTCTGCTGAAAATGCCTAAAGTGCTTTTTATTTCCTAACAGACAAAAATTCTAGAAGTTTCAAAATGAAGAGTCTAGTACATAAATCAAAAAAATAAATTAGAATGGATTTATAAACTTGCAGGTTTTTTTTCCATCATGAGATTCAAATTTTTGTTACAACCCTAAAACAAATCAATTGTTCCGTATCATAGACAAAAATACTGATTCTTTAAAAAAGATCAAGTTTAGATATTTAAGAAAAGAAAAAGAGACTACTAAAGAAAATGAAATCATGGCCAGATAAAGTACCTACAAAACATATACTATGTGCTCTTTACCCAAACTATTTTTTTTTAATTATGGAATGTTTTGAGAGAGTCAATGGTGGCAAAGCAGATGTTGAAATACAAAGCTTTCTTGGGAAAAAAAAAGTTAACAAATGAATATAACAAAACACAACTGTGAACAAATAAGCCCCACTCAAAAGTAAGGGGGAAAAGGAGAAAGAGGGAAGGGAGGTAAAGAAGGAAATAGTAGTTCATATTAAATGTTCTAAAGTAAAATCCAAGAACTCTGTGAGTGCTCCCTGAACGTACCCTCTAAAAAAGAATGTTAAAATGGGATATCAAAAACAACTTTGGTTTATCAATTGCTAAAGCTCAAAAGGAGTTTAAGTCATTTCTAAACAGCAAAGCACCTTGAAAGTTGATGGCTCCGGTGAGAGCACCTCCAAAGAAGCATTTGAACCTCTGCTCCCAGGACGTGTTTTTGAACTGGAGGCTGGTTTTGAAATTCCATCTAAGTTTCCCTTTATAATATCCATTGATACCCTGAAATAAGCAAGCGAAAAATTTTAAAACAAGTTATGACTTGTGTATAAATGTTTCATTAGTGTTAATATGCAATTAATTCAGAGCCTTTGTCATTAGGACTAGGTTGCTACCAAAGTCACACTACCTTAATTTCATCAAAAGACATCTGTGTTTGTGGATCATTAAATCTTATTAAATCATTATTTAGGTGGAAAACATGCTGCCTAAGATGTTAGTTCTGAAAGTAGCTAAAAAAGAATGAACGCCATCCTGATGGCTCCTATACCTCTGAGAAAAACTTTAATGCATCCTTTGACTGAGAAGACATTCTTGGAGCATTGCACCTCTCAACCAGGATTCATGCTTTGTCACAGTGATTGGCTAAGGCCTCTTCCTTGTTATGGTATTGCCTGCCTTATTCCAGCATTCCTCGTTCTAGCCCAACCGTCAGCCTAGTTTTTCCACTCCTCCCTAGTGCCACATTTTCAAGGAGCACCTATCTCCAGGTCACTGCACTTTTTCTGTCAATCCTCCCCTTCTAAAATCTACCATTCTATTCTTGCCCTCTGAAACAACTGAGAACAAAACCTACTTTCTCTCCTAAGGGAAAGACGTTCATTATCTGCATACACATCACCAATCATTTCAACTATTTTTCATGTAACACCATCCACAGGCCTTTTGCCACTCTGGCTGCTCTATTCTCAGTACTGCTTTCTGAAGCAGAAAATATTATTGCAGGGTAGTTTAAACTAGTGGGAGAACTTGGGCATTGCAGACACATTGCTCCTTCTAAACTGTGTCCTTGATCAGGACCATTCCAGATTTGTTCAGTAACGTGGGGTATCATACATGCTGAGGAAAATGAAATAGGGAGAATTCCAGATTTTGCCTTCTCAATGTTTAGCTTCATATGTGAATGAATATCATCCACCAAATCCTTTCCTAAATTCCTATCAACTATGAATTAAACTACTCTCATAAGCGAATAAAGAAAGGCAATTGCCTCCAGCTCAGCAAGTATAACATCTTTTTCTTACCCTACAAAATGACTCGCTCATCTATCTTTCTTTTTGTTGGAATAGCATAGGAAGAGTCTAGGGATGTTTTGGAAACAGGTAGAAGCACAAACATAAACAACCAGATGCTCCTCCAAGGCACACAGAGAGATAATATAATTTGGCCCCAACCAGTCAGTGTGTCAAAGCTGATGCTTAAGGGACCACTAGGACAACTTTTTCCATCTCAGCAACAAAAACGGCATTGATCTCAATGTTATTTAAACTCTGCAAAAGGCTTTAGGCTCACTCAGGAAGGCACTGACATTATTATTGTGGGATGACTGATCACCCTGGCCCACCACATCACAATCAAAAAGCACAAGTCACCAAAAGGCCAAATGTCTTGTAAATGCCCTAAGCAGCTTGTCAGGGGAGACTTACTGCAGCTTACAGAAGGAGTACTGAGATGGAAGCATGTCCAGAGCCATAAGAATACATGTCAGTAAAGGGAGAGGCCCAGGGAGCCATCAGTGACATAGATCAGGTAAAAGTTTCTAGGAATCTTTCATTTTGTTTTAGAAACATATTTGTTCTTCTATGTTTGTTCCCAAAAAATGATAAATTAAATAATATATATTTTCCAGGGTGAGTGGGGATATAACCGACAATCTTATGAATTTGGATATATAGAAAAAAGCATGAATAAAGGGCATTAAATTATAATTTTATAGATTTATTTAAATGTTTGAGAAGGAATCTCAATAGCCATGTAGAAATTCCACAAGAAAAATAAAGCATTATACAAAAAAGAAAGCAATCGAATGATAAAAAAAATACTTACAATTACATAGCACTAAATGTTGATTTCACCAAATATTGTGCCTTAATGATACAGAGTGTAAATGAGGAGAAGTATATAAAAGTAGAAGTAGTATAATAAATTTTATGTCATAATATAAAATCAAAGAGAATCTCCAAAAATTGATAAGCCCAAACAACAGTTAAATAAGCATAATACTTACAAATTCAGATTGTTGCCCCTAGAAAATAAGACTAGGGACTGCTCCTTTTTGTTCTCCACTGTAAATGTTATAGCACAGTTTGACATTTTTTACTTATTACTTTAACAAAAATAAAATCTAATTTTAAAAATAATAAATAAATGTAAAATATGAACTCTCCAGGGGACTGGAAGGGAATATAAATATAATTCACATAACAATAAGGTTAGTTTTTTACTAAACATGACACCAAGAGCATAAATCAAAAAGGAAGAGACAAATATATTTGATTACATAACATTTAATACTCTTGAATGTCAAACCAAAATTTTTTTTAAAACCTACAAATTGAAATGCACCTGAGAAACAGAAAAATATATGCAACATAGATGATTCACAAAAAGTTAATAAATTTACATATTTAAAGAGCTCTTACCAATCAATAAGAAAAAGAAATATTCCACTTAAAAAACTAGCTAAGGGTATACACAAGGAATTCATATACCAAAAAAGGAAGGAAGGAAGGAAGGGAGGGAGGAAGAGAAGCAGGCAGGGAAGAAAGAAGAAAGAAAGAAGATAAATTTTAAGTACCTTATAAAGAAAAAACAGGTCTAATTTCTCTAATTAAAGAAATATACCTAAAGGGAGCTGAAAGATGATCACAAATCAAAGAAGTAACAGAGGTGGGTTCTGGATTGCCATATTCATGCATGTTCTTGCATCCTTTTTTTTACTTTTTGCTTATATGTAGTTCTGGTTCTCTATCAAGTATATTTTGAATTTGAAACTAATGAATTTATTTATTATGGAAAATTTTCTAGAATATACTAGTGTATTCAAAAATAAATAAAAATCACTCAATATTCACTACTCTCAGCTAAACATTGTTGGCACATTTCTTTTCCATTTTTGCTCTATGTCTCTTCAACAAAATTGGACCCAAATATTTCTTGCTTAACATTACACGATGAGCATCTTACACTAAAGATACTTCAAAAATAGAATATTATTTACTTCATGATATTCCATTAAATAGAAGGATATATGACCTGATTCTAAAGAGTAACAAATAACTGCTAAATCATACCACATTTTTATAACACTCATTTCAAACAAAATCAAACTTTTTCATACAGGCTTGTGAAAAATTCAACCATCATTGATGATTTAAAGTCAAATGGGGACACATAGCTGCTGTAATTTCATATTTTGGGATGAATAGAGGAACTAAAGAAGATGAATCCTCCTTGGTTTATTAATGATGATTACCCAATCTAAAGAAAAAAGTGGCATTACTTTTAGTTTCATGACTTAACCATATAAAAGTTATTTTATGGTAGATTTTTTCACTTTACATATGTGTTTATTATGTAAGGAATACTTCTCCATGAAAGAAGAAAAAATCAAATTACACAGAATATAAAAGTTTTTAAAACCAAAATTCCCCCACCCCAAAAACCACTGTTAATAGATTTTTGTAGGTCTCATTTTTTTAGGCATATGCAAACTTTCTATCTTTTATACCAACCTACTCCTCCCCAATACAAATACAAACAAATGCCATTGTGCTTTGCAACTTGCTTTTTCACACTTAATATATTTTGCAGATAAACTTCATGCTTTCAAACAATGGCATAGTTTTCCATTGCAAAATGTAGCTTTTTTAAAATCGGCCCATTTAGGTTGAATATGGAGTACTTGCTATTAAAAGCAATATAAAAATTTACTCAAAATAAATCACAGTCCTAAAAATAAAACTGAAAACTATAATACTTCTATAAAATATGTGTGGTTGTGGGCTAGGCAAAGAATTTTTAGATACAGCAGAAGCATGATTTATAAAATAAAATATTGATAAATTGAAATGCATCAAAATTTAAAACTTCCACTCTTCAAAAGACATTGTTAAGGAAAACAAGGCCTAAATATTAGAAGAAAATATCTGTAAAACACATACCTGACAAAGGTCTTGTATCCAGAATACATATAGAATATGAAGACTCAATAATAAGAAAACAAAAGCTTTAAACAGACATATCACCAAAGATGTATGGATGGCAAACCAGTATGAGACATTTAACATCATTAGCCACTAATGTGAATTAAAACCACAATGAGATACAATTACATATTCAAATGGTGAAAAATAATTTTTTAAAAAACTAACAATACCAAGTGCTGACAAAGTTGTGGAACAACTAGAACTTTCGCATATTGCTTGTGAGAATGCACAATGGAGCAGCCATGTTGCAAATTGCTTGGTGGTTTCTTATAAAGTTAAACAAACACTGCCTATATGACTCCACAATCTCATTCTTACATATTTACCCAAGAAATGAAAACTTAAATTCACCCAAAAACCTTTATATGAATTATAGTAGCTTCATTAATAATTGCCAAAGACTGGAAACAATCCAAATGTCCCTCAAATAGGGAATGACTAAGAAACTATGGTTCATCCATATGCTGGAATACTACTCAAAAATATAAGGGAACAAACAACTGATACAAAACCTGGATAAATCTCAGATGCATTATGCTAAATTGAAAGTAGCCAGATTTAAAAGGCTCCATAGTGTTTGCTTCCAATTATATGATATTCTGGAATAGACAAAACTACAGGAACAGAAGACTGATTGGTGGTGAACTACAAAAGGGTACAAGGAGATTTTAAGGAAATGATGAAATTGTTCTGCATCTTGATTGTGGTGGTAATTGTATAATGGTAAGCATTTGTCAAAGCTCATAGAATTGCACATTAAAAAGGTGAATTTTACCGTATGTAAAGTATACCTCAATTTTAAGTTAACTGCTTTTGCAAATCTTTGTTTAGTTATGTTTACATACCCAGGAGATAAATTAGAATTGCTGGGTCAAAGAACACTTGCATTTCAAATTCTGGTAAACTGTCAATTACATTACGACCAACAACGTACGATGATATGCAAGTGTCTGGTTCCCCACACTAGACTGCAGTCAACCTGGTTAACATCAAAGCTTTTTCATCTTTGTTCAACTGGTAAGTGTGAAAAGGCGTCCCGAGTGTGATCTACATTTCTTTAATTACTACGAAATTGAGCCTCTAGTCGAATGTTTATTGGCCACATTTTATTTTTACTTTTTTTCTGTGAAATGCCTATTTGCATCCTTTGCCATTTATGGTCTATTTTAAATGGCTGGAATTGATTTTTAATTTAAATTCTAGGACGTTAGACGAGATCCGAGGCCTGGCCCGACCCGGCCCCCGCTAAGCCCGCCCCCGGGTGCCGCTCCTGCCCTCTCATTGGCCCTGACTCCTCTTTCTAACAGCCAGTCTCCGGGCCCAGGAGCCTGCCACGACTCCGCCCTACCCTGTCACTGGCTTGTCGCGCGGCTATCGAGCTCGGCTCTACTCTTTGCGGTACCTCAGCTTACCGGCGGAAACCTTGAGAGCTAGTCACCAGTCGTCAGAGCATTGACGGCTCGGAAATGCACTGCTGACACTTGCCGTGTCACCCACTGCCTCCCAAAGCGGAGGGGTTTTTCCCGCCAGCACAGCTACTGTGGTGGTAGAGGGAGCTGCGAACCCAAAGCGCTCCTGCTTCCGAGAACGCTGTTCCCCTGGCAACCAGAAGCCGCGCCCTTCTCGCGATAGGAAAAAGGGGCTATACCATCCAGAATTGCGACGTGGGGGCTAGGGGTAGCAAGGAACTGGTGGGTCACCAGGAGCTGGGACCGGCCAGCTGTCTCTTTCGTGTTCCAGGAGGACGGCGTAGGTGGGGTTGTTCATATTTAAGTTGAACTTGGAACGAGGATATCTGAATGCTTGTATGGCTGTGTCCCTCACTATTAATATGGTGCCCTGCAGGTCCTCCTCCTTGAAATGGAGACGATATTTCCGTCCTCACAAGATTGTTGTGCAGCTCAAAAAGATAATTGAAATTCTTGGATGCCATATAAATTAAAAATATTCTTTGTGCACAAATTACCAAAAAGGGTAATAATTGCTATTTATGGTTTCCCTAACCCTCAGTACATGAAGGCTATTTCGTTGGGTCCCCAAACTGATTTTCTTCATCTCCAGTACCATGAACTATCTGCTTTTCCAGTCTGAATAGCGCTTTACATTTTACAAGACACTTTCACATAGATGCCATCTTTATCCTCATTGTTTTAGATAAGTAAGACGTGTTCTTTAAATGTTTTTCAGCAGAGCAAATAGACAAAGGTTAAGTGAGTTACTCAGAGAAACACAGCAACAATCTAGGGCAGTGCTGGGTATAAAAACCTGTATGTAAACACCTTTCATATGCTCCTAAATCCTGCATTTCTATATCCAGTCCAGACTTCTCCCCTGAACCCCTCACTCTTATTTGTCTATATGACATCTCCACTTACAGATATCTCATCTTAGATATAAAGAGCATCTCAAATTTCACATTGTAGAAAACAAACTTCTCCACAGTACCCTCCACCATCACCAACCTCTAATCCATCCCAGTAAATGGTAACTCCAACCTGCCAGGCTCAGACCAAAATCCTTGAAGTCATCCTCAATTCCTCTTGCTCTCACACTCGACAATCAGTTTATCAATCCTTTCATTGTATACTTTATACAAATTCTATGATTGGTGTTCCAGGAAATAACAAGTTTTGATTCAAAATAACACCTTAAATTGGCAATTTCCAAACCATGATTCTGTAAAGTACTGTTAACCTTGTTTGGAGATTTATATATTACATTATTCAAATGTTACCCAATATTCCCTGTGTTTTCCTGTATTTGAATATTTGTCAAATGCTTCAAATAGTAAAGAATATGAAGAAGATTGGAAGTATTTTAAGAACTTAAGATTTTGAGAACTCCTGGCAGTTTTCTTGTTTCTGCCTCCAAACACCTGCTTGTTGTTTCTCTGCAAATAAACCCCCGAGTGTCTGTCTATCTGTCTGTCTGTCTCTCTCTCTCTCTCTCTATCTCACACACACACACACACACACACACACCACTTAACCCAAACCCCTGCTTCCTCTGCTTGAATACGGCTCCCCAGCTATCCATGTGGCCTATGGTGCACTCCCTCTTGTCCCTCAGATACCTGCTTTCTCAAGTGGGCTTTTCCTGACCACCCTATATAAAATAATCTCTCCCCATCTCTGCACTTCCTATTCTGTTTCCTGACTCTGCTTTTTTTTTTTAAAAAAAAAAGTAGGATAGATAACATTGTTTAAATTCTGATACTAAATAACTGAGTGTCCTTGGGTAAATTCCTCAGCTTTTGTGGGCCATAATTTCCTCATTTGAAAATTGAGGTTGGACTAGTTTTGCGGTTATTTACTGCATTAGAATTACCTAGAGAAATTTTATAAACGACTGATCCCAGGGCTGTAGCTGAGAGCAAACCTGAAACTCCAGGGCCTCTCAAATTTTAATTGCAGTTAAATCACCTGAGGATCTTCCTAAAAATGGTGATTCAGTTGTCACGTGGGACCCAGGAGTCTAACAGGCTCCCAGATGATGCCAATACTTCTGGTCCATTGACCAGTCTTTTAGTAGCTAGTAACCAGATAATCTCCAAGTGCTTGTACAATTCTCATTTTTCGTTGAATAACGGCAGTTTCCATTTTTATTCTTGGTAACTAATGTTGCTCAATAAGAAAACAGAACATCTCAGATTTCTTCTGGATGTGAAGGAGAAAAAACAACTAAAAAAAAATCAAGGCTATGACCAATGCCCATGATTAACTGGTGTTTTTATTGTTTTTAACTGCTGCTTTTTAAATATATGCAACATAAGGTACATATAAAGCGAGTAAAAAGAAAATTCAAGTTCAGTAGAAATTTAGTGTCTCTTCACTGTCTATAACCTTTCCAAACTGAGTTCCCTGTTACATTTTGCATAAAACTCACCTCATTTAGAATTGTTTCTGTCATTCTCACTTTGTTTATTTACCTTCTGCTGCTTCCGTTTTTGCACACAGCTGAGAAGCTGTATGTACCTGGAGGGCAAACTTTAATAAATTGCATTTGTTGTGTTTTAGTACACAATAAATTGTGTCTTTGTTTTTAATTTCCTGGATTACTTCTGTGTCAGCTATTGCAGGTAACACCCTTAAAACAATTTATATTCAGATTGTCGGACAGCACCATATTTTTGATGCTGTTTTCTGCAATTCTGCGTTCAAAACCTCAAACATATTCGAGGAAGTATTGTGCCTTTCAAAATAATTCATAAAGATTTATTCTAGAGTCAAGATGTTTTAAGCTAAAATTTTCCTGGTCTCATTCCAGATTGGGGACATATGGCAGCATTGCTTTTTGTTTTTGTTTTCAGTCTCTCTACTCTTGACATTCTCCCTCTGAGTGGAGTCAGACTTTGAATGAGGGTGAACCCACACTGTATTCCATCTGGGCTCCAACTACCATTCCAGTCTTGTTGCCCCAATTTCCTTTTTCTCACCATAAGCTTCAGCCAAATGTAACAGCCTACTAGAAGAGGAACATCATTAAGCCTCGTATCATATATTTCACAAACTAGATTAAATAGCCTTTTCTTTTGAAGGGCAATTGAAAGTGTGTGACACAGGACAGTTCCCACCTCCTATGAGACTATGGCCTAGTGTTATTAAAAAATAACATTTATTGAGCGTTTAGGACATGCCTTAGACACATCATTTCACTTCATTTCATAACATACTATGAGGCGGCACAATTATTATCCAGATTTATATTTGAGCAGCAGAGCACAGAGGGGTTAAGTAATTTTTCTGAGGCCATTCAGGAACTGCCAGTGGGATTACAACCTAAATTCAAAAGACTGCTCTCTTCACCTCACTGAACTGAATTCAAGGAAAAAAAAAAAGTCATTAGTATCCACTAGATGGTGCTGACTGTCTTCTGTTAAAGACAAAACTGCAGCCACTCAGAAACTCACTTTCTTTAGATTTCAGGTGTGATTCAGGAGCAACTGAAGTATACTGTATGTTTGAATTGTGCTTGGACACATCTTTTAATAGCTATCCAAATTTAAAAAATGGAAATTAGATCTCAAAAAACACAATGGATTTTTTTAATTTCTTAGTACATATTATAAATATCTATATCGAATACCGTTGACTTTGAGAAAAAAAAGTCCCTTACACAATAGTATTTATATAAATTCTACAGACTTAAAAAGAAGTCTATGTTTTATTTCATTTACCCCTTTTTATACCAGCCGCACTCCCTCCGACACCTCCCAATCCTGTTTAGCCATAATACTAATCCATGTGATCAAGAATCACAAACAGTGGGGTAAATAAAAAATAAAAAATAAAAAATCAGGTTCTGGAACAGGTAATCCTGTCCTTATTCAAATAAAATGTACCTTAAATTTACTATGTGTTTAGTATTTTCTTAGTATATTTTTTAGTACATAAAGCTATGAAATAAGTCTGCTAAAAATGGGTTCTCAGATTTTGTTGTTCATAAGGATCACTTCAGGTGTTAAAGTGTCTAAGTGTTGATTTTAGTCCCTATCCCCTAATTTAGTGGGTCTGGTGTCCAGCCTGGGAATCTTCACTTTAACAAGTACCTTGGTGATGCCAGTGTAGTAGAACCACGGGCATACTTTTAAAAACATTAACTTCAAATTTGTGTTGTAAAGAGTAAATAGTAATGAAGTCACTGCTCTAAGAGTCAAAATGGAGAACCCTGTAGCTGTGCAACCCAGGGTCTCTAAACAGACACATCCAGTACTCTCTTTGTAAACAGTAAACTAGAAATGGAATGTTCTCCCTTCCCACTTCCTTGATGCTGAACCCTTTCTTTCTCTTCCTATTTATTGTGGAGTGCTACAAAGAATCATATGCTAGTCAGAGAATGTCCCCATTTTAAAAATCAGAGGTAGCGGGAAGCTTGCTACTTCTCAAAATATATTAGTCCCAACACTTATAATGATAACTCCTGAATTTCATTAAGTGAAAAGAGTTAGCCCATGCATTGTCACATGATTTTTGCTTAACTTGTTCAAGTTATATGAATATCAGTGTAGGGAAAAAACAAGAACAAAATTGTGCCAGGAGACTGTGGAGACACATAAAAATCAGCATGTGCACATGCACAGGTGCGCACACACACACATACAGTGCAGCTATACATATATGATCCAGAAAACTAACAGAGGCCTTCTTTTTTTAAAAGTGGTGAAGCAAATCAAAGATAATGAAGATATATTCTAAAATCCAGAGGTTTTGTGGGTTGTTTTTTGTTGTTTTGGGATTTGTTTGTGTGTGTGTTTGGTCATCTCAGTTCAGTTCTCAAGAGATCAGCTTTGCCAAGTGAGTCATTCTCACCAGAAAAGGAAAACTCTTCCTTCTCTTTTCTCAGAGAATTCCCTCACAGTAACAGATTGCTTAACTCTCTTGTTATAATGGGGCTCCAAAGTTTGGTCGCCTGCAGAAATTCTGTACCTTTAAAGAATTAAAGAGTTTCCAGAAGCTTCCTGAGGCTAGCTGCAATTTCCGTTGCTGGATGCCAATTGAGATTACCATATTCTACTCCTGGCATTTCACCCCCACCAGAAGAATGGCTGGAACACTGCCTGTGGATAATGGCTAGAGAGAAGTTTAGTAATTTCACTGTAACAATCACCGTTGGGCTGAAATCCATGGTTTATGAACACCGTCCATGCATTAAGTATCATGCTTCATGCTTCAGTCTACTGGCATGCTTATCTTTAACTCTAAACTATGATTGCTATGTCAAGCCTAGGTCTCTGATCTTGTAGGGGTTTTCTTTTTTTTTTCAGCCGGGGCCGGGGGAGTAGTTTTGTTTTAAATTGGTCTCTGGATCTATGTACTAAAGTGCATTTTTAGTATATAAATTATATAAATCTTTATTATTATAGAAACTTTAATATTTATTTTAACACAAAATAAAAGAAGTTAAAAGTAATTCACATAGCACATTAGATATGTATTCAAACTAAACTAAGAGTCTTAAGCAGCAATGCGGAGAAATTTTTCTCAGAGTTAACTGCAGAGACAAAGAAGAAATGGGTTAACAACTACAGGGGGTTGTTCATCAGTTAGCAATCAGGCTGCCATCCTGCCATGCTCAGCATCTCACTCACTTCTTATACATCTTCTTTCTTAATTTGAATTCAAAGTAATGTTTCTATCTGAACATACAACATGTTTGTTAGACTAGGAACTAGTCATCTTTTTGATGACTATTGGCCTTATTTAAATCTTTTTCTTATTTAATCATCCAGACTCCTTATTTAACAGAAACTAGTTTATTTTCTCTTCATTTTATCTTCACGGACAAACCAGAATTAATATGTTAATTTGGCTCAGAATTTGTTATGTAACTCATATATTGACATACTAAATTGTTTTAAATGATTTATTAAATTTAAATGCATCTGGTCTCTAGTTTCTGGTCTCTGCTAAGAGCTGGCCTGGACCTAGTCTCTTAACTTTTTTTTTTTTTTAGTTTCAAGTTATAGTACATTGGTTAGACATTTGTATAGTTTATAAAACAATCCCCCTAATTGCTCTTTCTCTCCTCTGGCTCTCTACCTAGCCAATACATTAATACTAACTGCATTCTCTATGCCGTGCTCCCCATCCCCATGACCATCCATCAACTACTAATTTGTACTTCTTTAACCCTTCACCTCATTCTCCCAGCTCCCCAACCCTCCTTCCCTCTGTCACCAGATTGTCCTCTGTATTTGTGAGTCTGTTTTTGATGAGTTTGTTCTTTTTGTTCCTTAGATTCCTCATAAAAGTGAAATCGTATGGTATTTATCTTTCTCTGTATGACTTATTTCACTCAGCATAATAACCTCTAGGTCCATCCATGTCATTGCAAATGATAGGATTTCATTTCTTAATCTGTTTCTTCATCTAGTATGATAAGGGACTGGGTATAGGTTTCTACACTTACTTTCAGTTCTGAGACTCTGTGATCATTCCATTTCAGCAAATAGGGCTCTCTTTGGAAACAACCTGCTCATGTGTCCCAGCCTGAACCTCAACAATATTCATACCAGCTCAACGGGCTGGGTGGCAACAATTGCCTGTTTAGAAACATCTGGGTAATGGTAACAGCCATCTGTCTTGTCCTCTGCAATCTACGAATAAAGAATTAAACAAAGCAAAACCACAGTAAGTGTGCCCTATTTTTATAGTATGATGTAATAGAATGAATTAAAAATTGTTTTAAGTTTTATGAGATCTGGGCTTATATCCTCCTCTATTGTTGATTCTAGGACAAGATTTTTGCTTCTTCAGGCTTCCATTTAACAACTGCCTATTAAATAATGGGAAGATAACTCCCAAGCACTGTCTAGAGAAATTAAAATGTTCTTGAAATTCTATATTGACTATTTCACTGCAGTGGTTAATAAAACAAGTACTTTTATTTCAAATGAAAGCAGCCTTGCAAAAAAAAGTGAATTATCAGGTTCGATTCACATCTGTCATCTATTAAATGTTCATTTCATGTTATATGTTTTGCTACAGATGACTTAGTATTTTTGTGAAAATTGCCAACTGCTTTTTGTTACAAATGTAGGGATTGCTACCGTGGCCCAAATTTATGGGGATTTATTGTTCAGGTGGCACTCTTGCATTCACGTAGTCATTGTTTACCTTTTATTGGTCAATCACTCTGCGAAAAATCCTCTAGCAAGCTATTTCTATGCGAGTGAGCTTTTCATTCTTCCTCTAACCATGCATAGTTGCTCAGAGATTCTGACAGGGGCAGGAGCTAGATGGTCATACAAACCCCGCCAGTGCCCCACCTTCACTCATTTTAGACATCAGGAGTAAGGGGAATTTCTGAGTGCTAACTATGTAGTAGTTACCCCTCTATTCACAATAACTAGATGGAAGAAAAAGGAAGGGCTCAGTCAGGGAAATATTTTTTTTAATCTTACCAACCTACTGTCTACTGAAATTTAAATTTCATCATGAAAAAGACATTTAAAAACACTGGTTTCCGCTCCTCACATCTTGTTAATGGATTAAGCACTTTTTAAAAAAATGTGAGTTCTGGTTCAAGGTCTTGAAAAAAATTACTGAATCTCCTGAGCCTCTATATCTCCATATTAAATTATAGAGGTGGTATAGACCTGGATTAAAATCCTCTGAATTCTAAGTACTATGACTATATGAAGTAAATAGGTATTTTATGAAGAAAGAAATATTCTGGATTTAAAGAAAAATCTTGCCATCCATCAAATAAAATCATTGAAGACGCACACTATCAAAGATAAATAATTTTCACTTTCCTTCAGCACTTCTTGACAGAACTTGATCATCTACTGTTCTCTGTCTCTTGTGGGAGTTTTTTCTCCCCTAAACTCTCCAAAGGGCAGGGACCATATCTTGAACACTTTAAACTCCATTATAATACCACAAATTAAATACAATAATATTTACTGTTGTGAATAAATGAATTTTGATAATATTTCATATACTTACAGGGAATAATATCAAGTGGGCAATTGGTGAAAGTGATTTGATAGCAATAACTCTTAAACTAAGGAAAAACTCAGGCACAGAATTAAGAAAGAGAACATGAGGCAGAAGACAATAGCCTGTGAGTACTCTTGGCTCAGAGATCTCAATCTTGGCATTCCATGAAGAGTTTTGCAACATTTACTCTGAACTGAATGCCTCTATAACAAAACAGGGGAAATTGTGATGCAGAAGGAAATTTGGGGAACAACATTGAGAAAAACAGCTGCCACACATTAAGGATTTTAATCCAGTCCCCAGTACAGTTTAATAATATGTGCCAAATGGGTATTCAAAAAATAGTCATAATAACAATAAATGATAATGATCATGAGTACTTTAGAGGGTACAGTGGAAGAATTGGGCCTTAATGCTTTCTGTACTGTTTTTAGCTCCATCTCTAACTTGTTTCATCTCCTAGGGCTAATGATGTGGCCATCTGTGCTTCCAGTTTCACCATCTGCAAAACAGAGATCATATCATTTCCTACAGAAAGTCTGTGGGATGTGCTTTAATAACCTCCAGTGAAACATTATATATAAATACAAAGGAGGCAATGAAAAGCCAAATGCTGCCAAGGGAATAAACTTAAAGGCAGAGAGTATAAGAAATTAAAAGTAATTAAGATCTTCTATATAATATCCTAATGACTTGAAACAGTTAATGGAAAGGTACTTATATTGCATTCACTTTAGATATTTTCAAGTAGATGGGAACATAAATTAATAAACAAATAAATAAATAAATTCCAGAATATTTTAATTCATTAAACTCAACATTTCATTAAACTAAAATATTATGAGTTCTAAATTAATTTGTAAAGCAAACTAGCATTATTTAAATTAAACTTACTCTTAAAAGTATTAATAATTCTTAAAAGTGCTTTAATACACACACAAAAAAAGAGGAAATATTTCTTCTTGGTTATTGAGAGGATATAAGGAAAAAATAGAATTTATAACAGTCTGCAATTGCTCATTTCATACAACCAAACCAAAGGAATTATATGAATAAATTGGCATCATTTGAGCATATCAGCAAAAAGCCACTGGTTGCTCTGACACTAAAGGCCTAAATTGCCTTGTTTTCTCAATTCCCTTTAGTTATGGTTTCCTATTTTTTCTATTGTTTAGTCTGTGCATTTCAAAATTCAGAAGCTTTTTAAAGTTAATGTGCATTTTTTCTATACACATAGATTGTTTTAAAATATAACAAAAGGGCTTAAAACAAAATAAACAAAAACAGTCTCAGAGACAACCACCTACAATAATTGTAGCTGTCTCTTCTGGCATTCACACATCTCCACATTTCTAAATAACATGTGTATTCTACTCTTTTATTATCTAATTTAAATATAATTAGATTGCAGCCTTTTATGGTAGATAAGGCTATTGCTCTCTTGTCCAGTCATCCCTCTACTTCTCCTCCTCTACATTCCTCCTTCTCCTCTACAATGTCATTACAATTTTTGTTTAAAACAACATTCCATGTTTACATTAATATACCCATACAAACATTATTCACCCTAAAAAATTATAATTTATTATTATCCTTTTTTTCTTACTTTTCACTTCTCCTGAAGTTAATAATTGCCTTATTGTTTCTTTCATTTAGTTTTCCCTGTACCCACTGATAACTCTTCCCACATCTCCTAAAGGCATCTCTGCACAGGTCAAGTAATCTACCTGTTACACTCTTTTCTTGAAGACACCCTCCTAAATGAATTCCTAGCTCCTCTGTGGACTGGCTGCTCTTTAGCCCTACTGCTCATCATCCTGGGATTTCCTTATACTCTTATCCTAGAAATTCCCTTGGCCTATATCCAGAATGATTTCCTTGTTTCTTGGACTTCACATCTTCCTCATTCATGGTTTACACCCTTATTTTGTTAGAGAACAACATCCAGTAGCTTCTTTAGATTAAAAAGACAATATAATGGTAGAAGAAAGGACAGCCTTCATACATACAAGTCACACTGCTCTAGTATGAACTGTTGACCTCCACACCGGGTACAACTATCATCCTAAGATCTCCTTTTATCATGATACTGGGATTTCCTCTGCCACTCTCCTGCATCACATGCCCTGTGTCCACTCCTAGATTTCCTCTTCTTTTTGTACTAGATAATATTCTCTGGTAACTTTTAGGAAGAGTATATGAGAGGGAAGTTTTTGAGACTTTTATTTTTGAAAATATTTTTATTCTGCCTTCACATTTGACTAATAGTTTGGCTGGGTATAGAATTCTAGATTGGAAATAATATTTCTCCATGTTAAAGGCATTGTTTTATTATCTAATAGCTTCTAGTGTTGTTGAGAAGAGCCATTCTGATCCCTCATCCTTAGTACGTGACCTGCTATTTTCTCTCTGAGAGGCTATAGATTTTTCTCTTCGTCTCTGGTGTTTTGAAATTTTATAGTGATATGAGCCTATTTTCATCCCATTTGTTGATACTCAATGGTCTTTTCAATATGAAAATTTTCCTCTCCAGTTCTAGGACATTTTTTAAAATTATGTCATCAATGGTTCCCTTCTCTCCATTTTGCCTTTTCCCTCTTTCTGAAATTTCTATTATTTGGATATTAGATCTCCCAGATTCCTCCTTTAAATTTTTTTTGTCTTTTTCCTCTCTCTCTCTCTCTCTCTCTCTCTCTCTCTCTCTCTCTCTCTCTCTCTCTCTCTCTCATAAACAGGAGCACTTTTCTATGTGTTCTTTGCAAATAATAAATTCAAGTGTCAGTGAGGGTACCCTCAGCAGAAAAGCATAAAACTCTGACTCACTGGCACACACATAGGGAAATTATTATCTCACAAAACTGGAAGTTCATAGGTGTGAGCATATGATTTAGCAGCTCAGTAACATCATCAAGAATATGTCACCTTATGTCTCTACTCTGCTGTCCTCTTTGCTACCCTCATTTTAATGCAGGTTCCCTTCATGGTAGTCATGCTTCACTGTAGACTCTGAACTTAGTAAGGGTACTTAATCCATGAACACTTCCTCTCTTGTTCCTTAACTATATAGCTCAGGCATATCCTATCACTCTCTGGTCACTTTCAGATATGGAAAAGTCTAGTATGATTTAAAGCTTCACTGTGATTCCTAATAATGTTCTTCCTTTCTCCCAACTCAGGCTTGACTTGTGGCCCAAGAAACTGACCATGGGAAGAACAAGCACCATTTCCATCTGTACATCATGATTTCCTCTTCCAGGTCTTTCTGTTGCCTCCATGAGAGTTGGGAGAAAGGATAAGAAAAAAAAGGAAATATTTTCTATTTGGTGCTGCAATTGTCTTCTCATTTGGGTGCTCATAGGGGGTCTCCAGGGAACCAGCATGTGGCCTTCACTCTATACTTCTCTAGTGTGAGATATGGCACTGGTGCAACCACTTTCAGCCCCCTTTAGCATATACCCACACCTCCTTCCAGATTGGCAACTCGCCAGCTTGCCCTCAAGCTTCTGTGGTGCCTACTCGGAATTTAGGAAAATCACCCTTTTTCACCATGCCAAATGGTGGGTGTGCAAAATTTCTCCTCTCTTTGCATTTCTATCTCTCTCCAATTATTTTCTCACACTTCAGAGGATAGATCAGCAAGTTCACTGTCTAAGCAGATATCCAACTGAAAAAAAGAAGGCTAGGCTGCATTTTCCACCAAACAGATGTCTAATGATCTAGACAGCCCTCTTTAATTTCTTCTGTTCTCTCTCTCTCTCTCTCTCTCTCTCTCTCTCTCTCTCTCGTTCCCCCCTCCGTCCCCTGCCCCCGTCCTCAACCTTGGGATTTCAGCCACAATTCTGGAACATTAGGAAACTCCTATTGAGCATCCTGTTTCACACTCATAGGATTACCAGTAGAATAATTCAAGTCTACATGCTTTCTCATTCATATCTAGCAGGAGTAGTGCACCAATGAACCATCCATGAAATATAAATCCTTCCCTCAATCTGATAGGTCAACTCAGAGGACGTACCCACTCCCAGACCAATAAGAGTTACCAGAAGAATACCCTGCAGTGATTATTTTCCTCGAATCAGGATCAAACCCTGGAGTTGTGATGGGGTGGAGTCTGTGAAGAAGAAGGGAGATGGATGTTTAAGAGATAAGTAACAGCATCCACTATATCTTATTACATGTGTCGATACAAATAGCATATAAAAGCTCAAATTAATCTTCAAGTGACAGAATGTATTAGCCATTTTTCCCTGAAATCAATTCTCAGTAAACCAGTGGAAACGCTTAATCAAAATTTTAGGTACATTATCCTTTTCAACAGTTTCAATTTTCTATTTCTCCAAATCTGTAACCATTGTTTTATTTATTTTTATCACTGGCTGAAGGCCTAGTATTATCTTTCAAGAGCTGGGTTTGGGATGAAAAGTATACTTCTCATCATTTGTCTTTTAAATAATCATGCACTTAGACTAGATTTTCCTCTGAGAGAAAACAAGCCAGAAGCAGAAGCATAATATTACATAAAACCTGTTTACACCAAATTTCCTCCATAAAAAAAGGAAGAAAATGCAAAAAGAAAATGAGAATTTTGGAAGGGGAAAGCTAAAATAAACTATAAAAGGTTTCTTATAAGCATGTATTCATATGAATTATAATAGGCTATAAAAGCATAAAATTTCAGAGTTAAAAGGGGACTTAAAGACAAATTCCCCATTCAAGATTTGAATACAAACTAATACTTCAGTCCAAAAATTCAGTGTGAAAAACATAATTTTTTTTTTGCTATAGCTTATTTTTCATTTTGAGATAATGAGATAATACCATGAGACCATGGTGTTGTGGGCCTTGTATGTGGAAACAACATGTGTCCTCAATGTCATGGCCTATATGGTCATCTCTTGCTCCATTTGATCCAGCAATCCAATCCTTCCTGTCCACCTGCACCTTTGGGTTTGGAGCTTTTCCTTTCATTCAAGACTCACATGTAAACACCTTTGAGTCAGCCTATTGAGGTCCTGGCTGCCTGGAATCACTGCCAGACTCTACACGGGGACTCCACAAGCTGGGAAGCCAGATATACACAGGTCCCCTTTGCAACTACACAAGTGTTTATTTTGCTGCATCCCTGGGGCTTTGCCTGAAAGGCAGCATTAGGGCCCTTTTATCCTGAAGGTACAGATGTCAACATTCTTATGAATTACCCATAACTTCTCTTCTCTAGACTATCCTCAATTCCGGGGGAGCTTTTTCTACTGAGGGGAGATGGTTCCACACTCTTCAAACTATCTCAAACATCTGGCTAACCCAAGATTTCTCAACTTTGGCATTAGTGATGTTTTGGATCACATAATTCTTTGTGGTGGAGGGCTGACCTGTACATTGTAGAGTGTTTAGCAGCATCCCTGGCCTTTACCCACTAGATGCCAGTAGAATCCCCCAGTTCTTGACAATCATTACCAAATATCCACTGGACTAACCTCATGAGTCCCCTCTGTTCTCCTAAGACCCAGGCTTTGATACTCAACTGGAAACTCATAGGCTACTTGCTTTCCTTGAGTCAATGAATGCCTTCTTCCCTTCCCTGAGGCAATGCATGTGAATGTGAACAGCAAAGCAAAATAGGAGAGAGAAATTAGATGCATCAGGGAATATGGTTAATATTTTAAAAGTGTCATCCCACCTATGCTGTATTTTAGAATCTGTTGCCTTAAAATGTACACCACGTGTCATTCTAGTACCTCCTTTGTGTATATTACTTTTTGCATATAGACTGCAATGAATAGCATATAAAAGGAAATTTAAGAGGGGTAGAGATTTAGTCACTAAATTATGATCAATTCAGCTGAAATACATAATTAGTATTCACACCCCAGCGGTTCACATAGTCATTTAGTATTGGGTACTACCTTAAAGTATCTTCATGATGAATATTAATTATTATTGGGGTAACTGGTAAAAATGCCAGTTTAATATAATTTTTTGAGGAATAAAATCCAAATAAGCTCCCTTCATTTACAGAACGTGGTGTGTAAGTACTAACTGATATAGCTTTACTCTGTGCCAAGCATCATGTTAAACAGATCATCTCATTTAATCCTCGAAATTGCCTATATGAGGTGTATTGTTGTCTCACTTGGGAGTCCCCTGAAAACAGAGCTGGAGACGAGGGCTTTATGCAGTAGTGTTTCGGGGATGTGATCCTTGAAGGCATAAATGAGGGCTAGAGAAAGCCAGACAGGGAAAGAAGAGGAAGTCAATAAAAGGATACATTATTGTCACCATGGGGGGCCAGAGAGGCTTAATTCTGCTTGCCCTCTTGAGATGTGGAAAGATGTCTCCCACAGTTGTCCAGCAGTACAGGAGGCAGGAGTATTTATCTACTAGTTCCTGTGCCCCACTAATCAAGGGTTACCCAGAAGGTAGGAAGCTCTCACAGGGCAGAAAGCAGAGAAACTAGTCCTTGACTGCTCTCAGGGAAGTGAGTGGATGCAGCCAACAATGGCCTACTGCAGACGTGACTCAAATCAGAAATGAAGTATGTGTGTTGGGACGAAAGACTTGTGACATAGTGATTATCTCTCCATTTTACAGGGAGGTAACCAAGATAGATGGAGGTCACCTCACCTGCTTAAGGTTATAAGGCTGGTAAATAGTAAAGCCAGGTCTCAAAACATGGGCCATCTGGCCTCAATGCCAGATGATCCTAGCCATGTGCTATAAACCCCTACCCCACGTGAGGGAGGATGAAGGCTGTACTCGACTCTGCCCTGGAACACGTTTGTGGCATTTATTCAAACGTTGCATTTTCTCCTTTGGGGATTCATTTTTTAGTTGCACCAACCCAAGAAAATGCTACTGCAATACTACTGCATCTGCATTTATGGGGAAAAATGAATACCTTTTATTTGAGATCATGTAGGAAGAAAGAGGTTCAGACAGTATATACCACTCAAGGGAAAAGAAACACAAACACACAACTCATACAATCTTTTGAGTTCAGAAAACTGCTTTTCAATTTTTTATTAAAATGTAATTCTTCAAAGAGTATAGAAATACACCTGGTGATGACCTGTTAAAAGTCAACTATCTGCTTCAAACATCGAGAAATACCTACCAAATTTCACCTCATTGGGATTTATTAAGTTGTACAAATATATATTATCAGAGGGACACCAAAGTGGCTACATTTGACAGATTCTTCTAAAGTAGACACAATTTTCTGACAGATTATGTTTTCTCTTGATGAAAGTTGTAAAAATTGTGAAGGATTTGAAAGACAGGTTTGAAGGGCCACATGTTAACTATCAGAGCAAGAAGCTACAGACGGCATGCACAGAAGGCCTGGGAGGCAGGGGCACAGGGAGAGAGTACAGCAGTCCTGGGTTTCTTCAGTGAGCCCACAACGCTTTGAGGAGATAAAACACACAGAGGAAGGCACTCCTTCTGTAAGGGAAGGGTCTCTGGATTCACATTCAAGATTACAAGACACCACACCCAGGAGAGGACAGGAAAAGGAGACTCTTACATAGATTCTGAGCTTCTTCTGAGGGACAAGGGCCAGTGTGATGAAAGGAAAGGATACGTGAGAACCACTGCCTTCAGGATAGAAGGCCAACTTCCTTTCAAGCTTGTTCAAGGCACTGGATGGACTCTTCTATGTGCTGTTAACAAGAACAAAACCCCCTAGAGAGAAGAGCAAGGCTGGCACTTGATTTGTTCTCAGCAACAGTGAAGTGCCATCTGTGGTTTGAATTCGGCCTGGTGAAATCCACCTTGAGTGGACTCAAATTGCTTGTGAGAGCCCCCAGGGGACTAATCAATTGAGGACACTGTCGTTCCTCTTCTATCCACTTGGGCTCCTGATCAAACTACACTGAGAGGGAGGAAGTGGAAAGCTTACCTGGTCTAGGTATAGCCTTTGCATTTTACAATGATTAGCTTTTTCTCTCTCTTACATTCCTCCTATAAGTCCAAAATGAAGGGAGAGTCACAGTTGCACAAATAGACTAAAAATGAGACTAGTCACGCTTGGTTCTGGAGTCCTTCTCTGAATGGGGAATGATTTTTGTCAGCCTTTTCCCACTCTTTTTGGCAGAATCACCTTTCTTAATTAAGTAGTTTTAGCTATTTCTAAAGGACCCAGTTCACACTAAATTTGCATTTCTTAATTACTTTTGAACTCCAAAAGTTTGCATGGAATAATTTTTTACAATATATCTTACTCCTACTCACTGCTAGTAGCACCTTTAGGTGAGAATATGTGGGAGGAGAAAAAGACTACAGTGCATGGACATTTCACAGTCTTTCTACTCCACTTCTAAGCTTCTCTCAGTTGTTAAAAACACACACACACAATTTAAGAGGAAAAGACATAAAAAGAGCTTGCAGTGTTTTCAAACCAACACTGCAGATGTGTCTGAGGACTCAGTGATGCCAGGAGGATGTCAGGATAATCCAGGACAGAGTATCTCCATTACTGCCAGGTACATCTATTGCCATATCTTTCAAATGGGACAGAACAGCCATTCCTTATCCAGGTCACAGGGAGAGG
The DNA here is from genome assembly GCA_004027375.1 of Macroglossus sobrinus. NCBI lineage: Eukaryota > Metazoa > Chordata > Mammalia > Chiroptera > Pteropodidae > Macroglossus > Macroglossus sobrinus. The sequence goes on along the minus strand of PVKZ01000061.1, from coordinate 1,629,964 downwards.
ATGAAGGGCATTGGAAGAAGCTGGGAATCGACAGGGCCATCCAGAGAAAAAGTGTCAAATGCCAAGTCCCTATATTTCCTGAAGATACAGATCAATATTACCCATTTTTAATATTTGTCATATTTAAGTTCATCAAACAGGCATTTTCTTTGTGGCTATATCACACCACAATTATCTTCGGAGTACCCCTATCCCTTCGAGCTCATGGATGCTCTTCCACCCATGAATTCCCTGCTGGACCCACAGAACTGAGGTGTCCCCAGAAAATGCACATAGTATAGCTACCCCAAGACCCGTTCCACACTGCCTGGTTTTTGTTTCCACAGAGGGGGATGAGGACATTACTAAGGATGTGGATCACTGAGATAAATATATATATACTCCCTCAGTAAGGAGGACATTTGATTTTATAGAGATTTCCTTCTCATTCAAAAGCATCTGGCCCAGACAGGAGTCAACCCATACAGGGTTACAAAGAGATCATATAAATCACAGGGCCAGAGTGAAGGGAGGGCAGCAGCAGGGGAGATCCCTACTGTTTCCAGGGATTTCCAACCCTTGCTAGGAATCCACCTTTGGGAAAATGCTCACTTTATTGTTTCTGCTCATCTTCCGCTCCACTCTGCCTACCTTGGGCATTTTTGTCTGAATCAGCTCTTCTGGGGTATTACCCAAGGGGGGAAGCAGCCGCTTCTTGCTGTTTCGGGTCTCTGAGAACCACTGGGGAGGCAACTCAAAAGGCCCAAAGCCAAACTGAAGGGAATACTTGTCAGGGAATGTCTCAGGTTCCACAGGGGCTGCTGGAACCACCTGGGATATAGGGTCCACTGTACCAGGGGGTGGCACATGAGGTACAAACTGTGACCCCCGCTCTCCCTCCAGGCAGGTGCTAAGTATCTCCTTGGCCTGGAGGTCAGTGGAGCCAGGGTACTTTGCTTCACTCTCTTCCTCATCCTCCGTGGGCTTAAAGATCTGCTGCTGCCCAATGTGAAACATCTCCAGAAGCTGACTGCCCGAGCGCATGCTGGGCTCCAGGCTAGCCTCAGCCAGCCCACTTCCTGTACTCACCACATTACGGCGACTGTACCGGTGGTGTAGTTGTACCAAGGTCCCTACCAAGCACTTGCGGACAGATTTGTTCACAGTAAGAAAGAGCACAGGGTTTGCCAGCAAAGAGACTTTGGGCAGCCAAATGGCAGTGAGCAGCAAGAAGATTGAAGTGTCAGGGACATTGAGCACAGTCTGGTAGACAACCAGGGTGGCATAGGGCACACTACATAAGATGAAGACCATCACCATGGACAGCAGGGTAGCGTGCAGCTCGGCCTCCCGCTGGGAGGCATAAGGGATAGAGATAGTGTTCTGTGGGGTCCGCAGCGCTGCTATGATGACCTTCTTCTTCTGGCTCGCACTCAGGGCCCGTCGGATCAATATCAAGAAGAGAAAGACCACAGCCACAGGCACGATGACTGTGGTGATGTTATAGATCAGAACATATACCAGGTGGCCCAAGGAGTTGCTCCAGACTTCACTGCAGGTAGACATGGCGTAGATGTCAGCCACGTTGGTCACTGCAAATACAGGGACACTGGCCACCACTGCATGGGCCCAGATGTACATCACCAGTTCACGGGACTTGGCATCAGATATTTTTCTCTCCAGTGGATATAGGACTGAGTAGTACCTGCAAAACACATGCATCACATTCATTTCACAGGAGATATGCTTTAAATTAGGGAAAACCAAAAGTGGAAGAGAGGAAAAAATGGGTCAAGTTCTTTTATTCTGCCTAAGACAAAGGAAACCACTGGGGGAATTAGGGAGCCAGACTTCAAGGTGTGAATACTTAGCTGTATGATTCATAGCTAACTGCCACCAAGATTAAATCCCAAAGAGTGCTCTCAATATAAAGGAAGTCACATCTGCTATAAAGATATATGTTTTTCAATTTAAAGGTAAAGGATAATTTGTAAAAAAAAATTTTTTACATGGGCTAGAGGAGCTTAAGGACAAATATCAAAGTCACTAACTGAAAGAAATCTGCCCACATTTCCAAAGTAGACTCATGCTACAATGTATGCTTGGATAACATAAGCCTTATAGCTGCTCAGGACAGAATAACCCCGTGTAAAGGATGATGGGCTCTAACAAAGTCCTTCCATCAAACCAATTCAACAGACAAAAATCATGCCTGCTCAATAGCTTTTGTTCCCATGACAATCACTTAGTGACCTTAAGGGCAATTAATAGGTCTAAAATGCCTACATGATTAGATTTTTGTTAAAATCAGATTTTTCAATCAAGTTTTAACTTGATTATTCTGTAACTATGTAATCAGAATTCCAAAAGCACCTTGTTTCCATAGCACTAATGATTTGGGGGAACTGAATAATTCTTCAGACCCTAAAGCCACATCTGTCATGAAAGGGCTGCCGCTGGCCACCAGGAATATGGCAATTGTCAGAGATTATCTGGGGCCACATCTCTGCAGTCAGCTAATGCTGGAATCAACCTTACAACCTTATTAACATTCATTCACTCATGAGGCCAGGTACACATGCATGCCTTCCTGCCACAAGGATTCTGAGCACCACCTATATGCCCAGTACTGTTCTCAGCACCATGTTACAAAGATAAAAAAAGACATGCAGGAATGTTTCTGAACTCAGTGGGGGAAAATGCATGCAAACAATTAATTATAAATGAGGAGATGATGGCTCTCTTGGAGGTATGCACAAAGGAGATATGGCAAAAGGGGGCACCTGAAAAAAATCTCAAGAGAAGGCGGCACTTTGATGGAGTCTAGCAGGGGACAAGCTGGGGGAGGATGTTCCAAGTTGAGGGAGATATGATGCAAACACAACATGACCATGGATGATGAGAGATGGATGAAGCATGGTGAAATGTGTTCTAAATTTCCTTCTAGGAGGGAAGAAGAAAAGAAAAAAATGCATAAGTTACATATGCTCCCAATTTTATTTCTCTGAATACAAATAAAGTTTTCTAACCACAACTCTATAAATCCAGTGTAATGGCCCCGCACTCACACGTGAACACATGCTCGGGAGTCCACTGTCTCTGTTGCCCATTTACTAAATGGTAGATAACAGACCCAGGCTGCCAGTCATTTCTGTTTCCCTTATATATTAGGAACTAGACTACTATACAAGCACACAGTCTCATTATAAATAATTTTGTTAGTATGTACGTCTCTAGAAGATAATGCAGGAAGTGTAGGTGGCCTCCCAATTAACTTGCTGAATCGGTACCTCAAAACCAATATCTGAGAATGAAGTGAGAGAAAGGGTTGTATTCTCTTTATCTTCATGAACATCATACTTAAGCTTACAAGTAATTTATATCTCTGAATAATAAAATAGGACCTTACGAGCTCTGTTTTTCTACTAAAAGGACATGCCTACCTTCAAAAAAATAAAGGCACAAATTTTCTGATGAAAAGAAAATAAGGATTTCTTACAGTTAGCATATTTTCCCAAGACAAAGGGCCCAGAAATAGCCCACCATTATTATTGCATTGATTCCAGGTATAACAGAAAAGTGTTCAAAACAATGTGTTCCCACTCTTGTTTGAGTTCTATTCTTAAAAAACTTTCAGGATTCATAGCAGCATTATTCACAATAGCCAGAAAATGAAAACAACCCAACTATACATCACCTAGTAAATGGATAAACAAAATGTGGTATATAAATACAATCGATTATTATTCAACAATAAAAAGGAATGAAGTAAACTGTTCAGAGAATAGATCCTAAGAGGTCTCATTACAAGAAAAAAAATTGTTCTTTTTTTGGTATCTATATGAGATGATGGATGTTAATTAAACTTATTGTGGTAATCATTTCACAATATATATGTTTCAAGTCATATACATATTATGCTGTGTGCCTTAAACTTATACAGTGCTGTATGTCAATTATATCTCTAGAAAACTGGAAAGGAAGAAAAATAAAGTACCAATACATGCTACAACATGAATGACTCTTGAAAAGAAGCCAAACACAAAAGAATGTATATTTTATGTGTCTACTTACATGAAATGCCCCCAAAAAGCAAACATACAGAGATGGAAAGTAGATTAGTGGTTGCCAGTGTCTGGGGATGGAATGGAGAGTGAGTGTAAATGAGCATGAGGCTTCTTTTAAGGGCGATGATTATGTTCTAAAGTTCAGTTGTGGTGATAGATGCACTATAACTATACTAAAATTCATTGACTTATACATTGAAAATGAATTAATTTTATGATAAATTATTTCTCAATGAAACTGTTTTTAAAATCTTTCAGAAAAGTCCACAATATTAACTGAAGACTTAAGAATACTTCATTGAGCTGGTAGTATAAGGGGCAACTGGGAGGACACTTGCCACGAACACAGAATCTTTCAACACAAAATTCAGGAATTAAACTGACTTTTCGCTGTTATATTATAATGCTGTGCACTTTCCAGATATTCAAAGACCTCTTGTTGAGTATGGAAGAGATGTGCAAAATCACCATAAAGCCAGCATGGCAAACTGGCATTGCATGGTGTACATTCAGCTTGTTGAAGGGATTTGAATGGTTCACATAGTTTTTGAATGTAAATTAAATGTAAAGATATAACAATGGCAATTCTAGATTTCTGATTTCTCTTCTAAGAAAATAGAAAGTCCTGCCAACTAAGTCTTGATAGCCACAAAGCAACTATTAGCTATACGTGTTGAGTGACTAACCCTAATGAACAGGAATGCCGAACCATGACGTCAGCCTGGTCTGTGTCACTTGGATTTGTCAACTGCTTCATCTGCCCCTGTGGATGGTGAGTTTCTAGTGAGAAATTTCCAGAGATGGAGTGGCTCACAGCAAGATCTGATGATAAAATGATTGCAGACAATATATCTAAAGAAGAATGTGTTAATAAAAAGCAAAGCCTAGAGAAAGAGAGACAAATATTGGTATGACCTAGCCAAGCACAGGCCATAAATAATTCATTTCTTTCTTCTTAACACTGAAGAACCTGAGGCTCAGAAAGATTAAGACACTTTGCCCAAAGCCACCCACCAAGAAAGCAATGGTAAGCAGGATTTAAAGGCAGACTTCTGGCTCCAGAGTTCCCTCTCTCTTAAGCCAACTATTTCTCCTAGTATGCAGGGGCTTTCTGTGACTCTATGTCCCTACAGGCAGATGACACTGGGAAACTAATGAAATTGGAGTTCCAAACCTGAGAGGTGACTCCACAAATTAGTTCTGCAATCCACACACTTACAGGTCATTAAGGTATTAAGTATGTTTTGAATGGACAAAGAGTTTAAAAATTCCAAATACATTCAAAATGTAGTTAAATTTATCATAGAGTATAAAGTCAGAAGAATCAGCACTATTGCTTCAGCAATTTTTCCTTTCTGTAAACCTTAAAAATCAGAAGTTCCCATGCACATAAAATACTTTTCAATTTTGTTTGCTTATTTAATTCTACTCTATAAAATTTATTATTATCTCAACTGTTTTCAGGACATGCTAGCAACAAAGGGAAAAGGGAGGAAGTTGTTGATTACTGAGATCTTTACACTTAACTTTGATAAACTTGATCATACTATGTATGATGGCAGTAGCTAAGATATAAGATTTATTTCCAAATGAACATCCTGTTAAAGAGGATGGGAAGAGAAAACAACAACCATCACAACATAAAACCTTGAAAATAAATCCTCCAAAGGTATTCTGGTGTTATCTGGACTAATCATTTATTAAATAACCATGAATTGTTCTCTTGTTCTTCCAGAAATGTTTTCATCCTACACCAGAAAACCCTAATTGCAGAGCTTTCAATCAGATGGGCAATCTAAGCAAATTGCAACACAAATACTGCCAATTCTTACCAAGCAGAAGCTACACTATAATTCTGTAGCTGTGCCCAGCACCTTCATGTTGAATCTCCCAATGCCACAGCTTTTCTTAGTGGCCCTATTTCTGCTGTTAAATCAACCTGTCTTTCATGAGGCATCTGTTTTGACAATCATTCTCTTTCTGTTGACCACAAGTTGATAAAAAGTGGAACAGTGACTATTTTCCATTAGTTTCATGATGCTGATATTTCAATACACTTAAAACAAAAATTGAGCCCTTAGCTACCTGATCTTACCTGTCCAAGGCAATGGCAGGGAAGCTGAGGATCGTCACAGAGCAGAAGACTTTGTGCAAAAATTTGACAACCTTGCAGAAGAGCATGGTGTAGATCCACCAGCAACAGTGAGGGCTGGTGCTGAGGAGAATGTCAAAGGGCACACAGACTAGGCTGGCACAAATCCCCGAGCAGGCCAGGTTTTTAATGAACCTGTTGGTGACAGATTTGAACACAGCTGTGCGGCAAGTTGACCATAACACCATGAAGTTTCCTGGCCAGATATGCAAAATAAATAAACAAACAAATAAATAAAATTAGTTTTAAAAATAAAGAAGACAAAAAAAGAGAAAGAAGATACAGGTTAAAAAAGATTCAAACACCACATTTCAGAGTTGATTTCAAAGGATTTAATTTAAATACTTATATATTGTCAATGTATGTGAATTATTCAATCATTATGTACATCTCAAAAAGAATAGAAGAATTTTTAGTAATAAGTTTTGTTACTTAATTTAGGCATAATAGTATTATGATGATGATTCAGTATCTTCTGAGTATAAATAATTTGCCAGATATTACTTAATCTCAGGCAGTCTACCCTCACATAGTTTGCAAATAACTTCCACATTAGGACGCAAGCTACACATTCAAATTTAGATTTATACTAAGTCTTTGAAATCTGCTGTGTATTTTTTAAAATTGAAATACAATTGACATATAACATTGTATTAGTTTTAGGTAAACATAGTGTGCATTTTACTTTATATTTATAGCACATTTCAATTTGCACTAGTCACATTTCAAGTGTTGAATAGCCACATGCAGCTAGCTACTGGCTACTGCACAGGACTGAGCTATTCTAGATCTTTTAGCAGAAATGACACATTTGACTGTCTCTCTGAGCAGTCTCCTTTCATGGCTTCCACAGGCCTATAGCCTCCTGGTTTCCCGCCTACCTTCCCACCTCTTCCAGTTTCTGGCTGTTCCAAGTTTTCTTTATCAGGCCTCTCTCTCTGTTTTTCTCTATGTGTGTGTCTCTCTCTCTTTCTGTGTGTGTGTGTCTGTGTGTGTGTATCTGTGTCTCCATGTGTGTGTCTGTGTCTCCCTTCATTATGTTCTATTATAGTACTTTGTTTGTGACTTTCATAGTCCTTACCATAATTATTAATTTGTTAATTGGTTTTCCCTCCATTTCATGAGGCTAAAAACCCAGTCAATTTTGTTCGCTGTTATAACTCCACTGCCTCACTCAGTCCCTGTCACACAATGGGCATTTGATAAATATTTGTTGAATAAATGAATTTGTAAGATAAGGGGACAAACAGTAATCAAAAGTCCCTGCAGTAAGTACTTATATCAGTAGTTCCCAAACTTTGCTGTGCATCAGAATTACTACACCAGACATCCTGAATCACAGTTAATAAGTATGGAATCTGGAAACCTGCATTTGTAACAAGCACTCCAGATACAGCTGGCCCCCCAGACTAAAGTTTTAGAAATACAGAGTGTATAGCTCCCACCCCAGAGGCTCACAGGGACCAAACCTTCAGGTTTACAGAACAGCATATTCTACTACTGGAGCTTTTACATGATGGGAGAACCAGGTCCATTCAGCCAATCAGTTATGACCCACAGACACTGCTGCCTCCTGTACACATGCTCAGAGAATGTTCTCCAATGAACTGAGCCAACAGTTCAGCCTTGCTGAGAAGTTGAGTGATGGTGCCAGGGAAGGGAGCAGGGCTCAGGGCTGCTGCCAGTCACTGAAAGGAGCTGCCTAAATGCCTCAGATGTTGACATAACTTACTGTCAAGAGTCTCTCTTCAAACACAATATTCTATGGCTACCTCCTATCTGTCAGACAGAGTAGAGAAAACAAAGCAACTAATTTAGGTAAGTAGGCAAGCTGCTTGCATGAAATTATCTACCAAACTTTCATTAGTAGCTACCACACTGAGACGAAACCAGCAATGAACATATACATTTATTTAGTATAAGAACTGTTTATACAAATACCACCACCTTTGGCTCCCTCAAGCTTTCCTGTCACCTCAGTGATAGACTATGCAAATAATAATGTATTTGAAGCTCCACTGATTTGGGGAATTCTTTTTCCTGGCCTTTTCCCACTGAAGTACAGATCAGAATCTGGCTAAAGCATCTTTCCTCACTAAAGTTTTATATACAAGACTTTAATTCTGGTAACCATCTAAAAATGAAATAAGGCACTTAAAGTAATCTGCCATAAAGAGTAGTCTGATGTGTGTGCATGTCACAGTATCTTCAGTTGTCAAAATCAAGAGTTCGCTCCAATCCACTGAGGGATGTCCCATAAACACAATCCTTCTTTGCTATAAATTAAGACCCTTCAGATTTTCTTCTTCTCTCATCACTGTTAGTTTTCATAGCTTGGTAGGTTATGCTGAACAAAACATTTTGAATAACCAAATAAACAGGAAAATTCATCACAAAGGAGAGGGCAGGCTGTGAGCCAAGTTTTCTCATGCACATAGTAGATTTTATTGAAACTTAACTGAAACTAATTCCCATCATTACCCTCCTATTCCCTTCTAGCTTTCCCTCCATTATGTCAGGCATACTTCTTTTTAAAATCATATATTTTATTAGTATGTCTATACTTGTGAGGAAAACTGTTTTCAATGGTTATTATTAACAAACTTGACACTGCTATGGTCACATTTTATCTCCACTTACTTATAAAACTCTAGATGGCATCTGGAGCCTAATCCCTTTTGCTATTTAAGAACCTGAAGCTAAGAAGCCTATGTTCTTTCCATTCTCTAAACTACTTCTTTCTCCCCTCACCTAAAAATGGACTCATTTGGCTCTGAGAATCTGAATTAAACCAAAAAATCAGGAGAGAGTCGTCCACGCTCAATATCTGATTGGCCACACTTAAAAAAGGGGTGTGTCTGTATACACACACACACACACACACACACACACAAGCACATGAATATACACATATATAGGCATACACACAAATATACATAAAACAACAAAGCAATATAATTATATCTTTGATCATTTAATCTCATTAGCACTTTAGATTCATCTTAGCTTAACAAGACCTATTAAAGATAATTCAGTATACATTTTAAGCAACACAGATTCAACCTTGAGATACTTTTCATTTTAGAGATCATGTTCTAAACCATCTAATCCTCTTCAGACATGATTCAAGTTCCATACCCATTCTTCCTCCATATATATTCCCATTATACTTTGTAATGCTGGATTCCATGACAGCATTCAATCCCAGAGCTGTGGGAACAGCAACACAGCCAGTAGATACTCATAGAACACACAACCAAAAGGGAAAGAAGAAGAAAAGGGTGATGGCAGAAACATGTCAATTAATTACAACTAACAGATAGTGCTTGACAGACCTTGAACTCACCATGCAATTTTTTTTCCAACTAAATTTTGCATTTAGAAATTTCAAACTGTGGTTGTTCTTTTTAACTGATTATTAGGCTTTGCATCTATGAGAACAACAATCCTGGTGTTTTAAAGAGACTAGTAATCAAAACAAAATATTCCAAAAGTGTCTTAGAAAATAATATACCATTGAGAATCCTCTTGGAAAAATAGATACGTTATCCTTTAAAAACTACAGGCTTCTCCAGAGACTTACAGTAGTAAAAAAACAAAAGAAAAAAAATTAAAAATCAAGGCCATGCTCTTCAGAAAGATAACATTATCTCCCAGAACATTCTAAAAAGTGAAACTTGAAAAAGGCAAAAGCAAAGTGGAGGCAATATTACATTATAAGGAAAATCTTAAGAAGACAGACTGCCAAGAGGGAGGCCAAAGTGAAATAACAAGAATTTAAAAGACTACAGAGGATTTTTACACTCAGCAAACACCATGTAATACAAAAGGAAAGTCTAATCAAGTTAGGTAATATCAATTCCATAACAGAAAAAACAAAGAACAGACAATTACTTTGTGTAGAAGGAGATTTAAAATTTCTTCTTTCCTTAAGTTTGCAAATAAAAAAAGGTCTCTTGAGTTAAAAGAATTATATAAAATGAATATCAGGAAATGCTTTTAATTAATCTGCCAGATAACAGTTGGAATGCCTTTTAGCTCATGTCTTTATATTTAAGGTGGCTTTCTCATAGCCAGCATATAGTTGGCTTTGCTTGATAACTAATCTGACAATCTGTCTTTTAATTGGTATATTTAGATTAGTTACATTTAATGTAATTAATGATACAGTTGGAATAAAATCTATCATCTTTCTAGTTGCTTCCTATTTGTCCCATCTTGTCTTTGTTTCTTTTTCCTCTTTATCTCTGTGATTTTGGATTGAGTATTTTTTAAATTCCATCTTATCTTCATTATTGGTTTATTATTTCTATTTCTTTTTAAAAATTTTTAGTAGTTTCCCTAGATTTACTACATATATCTTTAATTACTCACAACCTACTTTCACACAATATTATACTACTTTTCATGTAGTATAATAATCTTATAACAGTATATTCCTAATTTTTCCCTCCTAACCTTTGCACTTCCATTGCCATACACTTTACTTTTATATAAACAACAAACCAAAATATATTAATGAAATTTTTTAAATAATTTAAGGGGGAGAAAGTATTATTTTTATCTTCATTTTAACCTTTTTGGAGATCTTCATTTCTTTGGATATATCCAAGTTTCTGCCTGGTATCATATTCCTTGTGTCTGAAGAATTTCCCCTAATATTTCCCGTGGTACAGGTCTGCTAGTAATTTATTCTCTCAAAGTTTGCCTGAAAATGTCTTCCTTTTTCCTTCATTTCTGAATGACATGTTTGCTGGGATTAATTTTCTGAATTGAGAGACTTTTTTTTTTACCCCAGTACTTGACTGATGTCATTTTACTGTCTTCTGGATATTACAGTTTCTGATATGTCTTCTATAAATGTTATCATTGTTCTTGTATGTAATACATCTTTTTTTTTCTAGTTAACTTCAAGATTTTCTAATTCTCTTTTGTTTTTAGCAGTTTGAATATAATTCATCTAGGAGTGTGTGTGTGTGTGTGTGTGTGTGTGTGTGTGTGTGTGTGTGTACACACACACATCCATCTGTCTGTCTGTGTGTGAGTCTGGACCTGCCTAGGGCACTCTGATCTTCTTGGATCTATTGACATTTTTTATTATTTGTGGAAAATTCCTGACCAGTATTTCTTCAAACATTTTTTCTTCTCCATTCTTTCTCAATTCTCCTGCTAAGATTCTAATTACATGTAGTATATAAAGCAAAAAAAAGTGGTAAGCAAAATAACGCCCTACCACTAAAAATGTCCATACCTGAATCTCTGGAACCTGTGAATATGTTAGGTTACATGGCAAAGAGGAATAAAGGCTCCTGTCAGCTGACCTTAAAAAAGGGAGACTGTCCTGGATTATCATAGGTTTAAAATTTTTCCTATCTGATAATTTCAATATCTGGGTCATATCTGAGTTGGGATATTTGATTGCTTTTTTCTTGACAATCGTTTTTCTTATGTTTTAGTGTGTCTCATAATTTTAGGTTAAAAGGTAGATATCATCTTTAGGACATTTATACTGTTAAGTGATATATACTGGACATTTGGACAGACATATACACACAAACACTCAAACTCAATTACACAAAAGCATTATTTAGGTCAGGTTCCAGATCCCAGACCACAAGTTAGCAACTTCATTTAGCAGTCCCATAAATGTTCATAGGATTTCTCACAGGCAAGAAAAAAGAACATGTTTCGTAATTTTTAAAGAAAGAGAATAGGAAAAGAAGGTAAGGGGGAAAAAAGGAGAACAGAACACTGAGAAAAATAAAAGGTTTTTGTGCCATAGACACCTCTTATTACTACACCATGCCACAGATGTTCAGTTCTTAAACCTGCATGATCATTGGGATCCCCTGGAGAGCATTTAAAATATGGATCCCTAGACATCTCGGCCCAATTGAATTAGAACCCTGGAAGGCCTGGAATCTTTATTTTTATATGCTTAGTAGTAAATTCAGATGACCAATCAGGATACATCATCACAGCCACTCACTGTCAGCCTTCACCATACTGAGTATCTCAGTGTATACATTGCTTTTTTCAGATATAAAGAGAACATTTCCCAATATTGAAGGCAAAAATATGTAAGTCACAATGAGCTCTAATCATAGACTCCACAGAGCCCCAAAGAAATCCTTCTCTGGCCAAGGATTGGTGCCAGACTGCTGCTCAGTTTCTCGATATGGCCTGCAGACACAGAATCAGCTATGACCACAGAAACACCTTTTTCTACCAGAAAAGAAGCAAAAGAAAGAATAACATTCTCCGACCACTTTTTTTATTATCAATGCTCATTGATTCATTGCATATCTCCCAGCTACTCACTGGCCAAAGAGAAGGGACAGGGGATTTTAATCTTTAATCTCCTATACAGATAAATTCCCCAGCTACCCAGAGTGTCAGATGGGCTAAGTGATAAAAAGAGCTTTTTTGCCACTGGTATCAAAAGAATTATGGCCATCAATAAGAATGTGGGTGGCCATGGGGCAGGGACCAGCTTACAAGCAGAGAGCTGTGCCTGGTGGTTTTCCATACAATTTGCTCTTCCTCCCAATCTAAAAATTTGAGCCTCTTCCTAAGTAGTGAAGTGTCAATTTGCTGTAACTTGTGATTAAACTATCTAATACCTGCCCAACTCTATTTAAGCTGATCACTACAAGCATGAAAAAATTGTTATTTTACTTACAATTAATTTGATTCTAGAGGTTTTTCTGAAATGATACAGGAGGTTCAAATTAAGCAGGAATTGAATTAGCAGGAAGCTATGTTAGTAAGCTTATTAAAATTCATGGTGAATTTTACATAATTACTTTGAATGAAAAGCATCTTATGAAATACATATCCCCAATATAACTTTGGATGATTTCTCCTTAGAATACTTGTTCCCAATGAATATTTTAGATAAAATATAAACAGTATTCACTTTGGTAATATATAAGACTATATAGAGACTCCAACAATAGCCTCTTCCAGTCAGCTCCTAGGAGGCAACACAAAAGATTTTAGGTGAGTTTAAACAAATGCATGTATGTTTTAGCAACAGGGGTATTCCTAACAGTGAACTGTATAGCACAATCAAGACAAAAAGATCCTAATGACCACAGCCACTGGGACTCTCGCATGAAAGTCATAAAGCCCCGGAAATGAGCTAAGTCCTTCACATCTCTTAACACACAGCCAGATACACACAGATGTACAAGGTAAAAAGAAAGATACACAGTCAGAGTCTGAAGTTCGTAACTCTCCTTTCTTTGACTACATAAATTTTTTCCATATAAACCATCTATGATATTTCCATAGCTTCACAAGATAGCTTGCTCTCTGATCTCTCACATTAAATCTATTAACCTTCCTGAAATGTATATTATTACCTAAAAAGCTATGTCAAGAGTCTTGAGATATTAGCCCCCAATAACTGTGACAGTGTTGAAATGCTTTAATAACTACAGGTTCCATTTCCTCCTCAATATGTATATGGAGAAAGCTTCCAGAGAAAAAATAAGGAAGTTATCCAACTTATTAAGCAAGTTATTAAGCATGCTCACCTTGGATCTTCATCCAAACAAGCCATTCTTGATTGAATGTAGTAGTTCACTGTTCTAAATATCTACTATGCAAGCCACCTCACTAAGAGGTCCTTCCTATATTTAATTGCTCATGTAATCTTTGAAGACAAGGTCCATATCTTCTGTACCATATTGCATTTAGTCCAGATGGGGTTATTTCTCCTCTAAAATACCATAAGATCATGAAGGTTGAAGAGAACCTTATCCAGAAAGTTCTGTGGATTCTCATGAGAACCAATCAGTTTTATATCACAGGAGTTTCTTCATAATACCTAAACAAATGAATAAATAAGAGCTTAAAGTTTGATACTATTTTAGCAGAATTATCAAAATCGCTTTTTCTGTGGACTCAATTTTGTGGGTACATCTATGGATGGCAACAAGCTGAATGTTTACTATCTCCCATTGCCAACACTCAGTGTCAGAGCAGCTTGAGAGAGATGCACTTGGCAATGATCCATCATGCTATACTCTAATTAGTCTAGTGAACGTACACAGAATACTCATGCACTCTATTATCCTACTCCTTCTGTTCCAGTAACTATAATTATGCAGTCTGAAAGAAAAAATTATGTTGGAAATAGTTCCAAAGAACACAAGGGTAAGATAATTGCAGGACTAAGAAAGGAAAGTGAGCCAAATCCTGCTTCAGTCCATGGGGACCCAGCATCACTGATGTGAGGTGGAAGAATATGATTTTGGAAATGGGAGTCTCTTACTCCTTATGATCGAGCATAATATATGACAATGGCATTAATTAAAAGTTGAAAATTCCATTCCTTTTTCTTTAGCTGAGTTTGGGCAGAGAGGCCAGAGAAAGGGGAGAAGTTGGAGGTCAAGGAGGAGCAAGGGATGGCATTCAAAATCTAACAGATTTTGGGCTACTCGCCCATGACTTGGGAGTTTAAATATGCTCTAGCGTATACCTGCCATGCTTTCTTCACCACTTTCTCCCGTCTCTGCAAGGAGAAGGCCAGCAACAGCTGGTACTTGTAGAGTAGGGGCTGGGACTAGGAGAGCCAGAGCAGCAGATGGCATAAGAGCTAGAGGTGGCCAGATCCAGGACAGTGCCAAAAACAGATGGCCAAGGAAGCGATGAATCTGAAAGTCACACCAAAGTTGAGAGTAGAACACAAGAGGCATTAAAAAGATGAGTTACTGACAAGAGCTGTCTAGGAAGAAGGGAGCAGGGTAAAGTAAGCAAAATAAGAGATTGGGTAATAAGGAAGGGGCTTGATAACTGAGACAACCTTGCTCTATACCTTGAACTTGGAAATACTTCCTTATGAGACAAGAACTAAACCAACAAGCTGTATGTAAGGGCCTTGTCCATGTAACATGATTTTGGAAGTACCTGTAACAAAGTACGTGCCAGTGGGTAGAAATAACACTTTTCAGAAAGCAAATTCTAATACCTCTCTTTCTCTCTGTTACCCTTCTGTCTTCTCAAGCAGTAATCAAGATTAGAGAGAAAGAAGAAGGAAAATGTCTAGAGAAAAATAACAAGGAGAATAGTTTCTATTCCATTTATCTCCCATGCCAAGCCCTTTTCTGTATGTGCACTTCCCAGTGACTACTTAAGGCGGTCCAGGCCTTTGATGCCTGCATGTTCATAAGTCACATTGCTAAAACCTGGACAAAAGGTTTCTTTGCTTTGTATCATGTTCTACAAGTCCAGGATTCATGATTATGGTGACTACAGTGACATAGATAAACAAGAGAATTTTAACATCTTATCATTTCAGCTTCCAATTCCTGCCTTTTCCCTCTAATATTAGTTGATTTGAATAACACTAAGTTATTTACCACGCAATTTTCTTGCTGGTTCAAAATAAAATCAGCATGAAACATTATTTACTTGTTTAAAGCACTAAGATCGGTGAGGAGATGTGATCTCTCATTTTACTATTATAAAACAAAAGGCAGAAGGGAGAATTTTCTATCCTGTGAAATACCAATTTTTCACTTTATGGGTTTATAAATTACTGGCTTTCACAGTGCAATCAATACCACTGATTCAATGTGGATGAAATAAATAAGATAAAATATAAAATCTATTCACTTTCATTAAGCCCCAGCTTCTATTAGTCTTTTCTCTCACATTATTCTCATAAAACTTTAAGCAGCCAACTACTATAGCTGAAGGCAGAACATTGACTAATGAGTATCAGTCAAGAAATTTTACTATTACCCCAAGTAAAGAAATAAAAGTGAGCATATATGCAATGATCAAGGAAACAGTGACAGGTTGCAACATTTAAAATCATTTTTCTAATAAAAACTCTGAAATTCTTCAACAGGAGTAAACAAGTAATTTATAAAACCAGAGAGACTATACACTCATATGGATAGAGGGAACCAGAAGAATCACCTATGCCTTCTTTGTTTCCAGACAAGATTGTGTAAGTTTTATTCAGAGAAAAGATATTTTTGCTAATTGTTAAGACTTCTGGGAAAAGCAGTATCCCAAGGCCCCCTATGGTAAGCAGCCTCTGAGATAGCCAATGATCCATGATTCCTGGTATTCATGTCCCCGTGTAGACCTCTCTTGCAATAAATATGGCCAACTTGAGTAAACAGGACACAGAATAATGACAGGGAGACTTTCAAGGCCAGGAAGAGGCATTGCCACTTCATCTTAAACTCTTTTGAACCACCTGTTCTGGGGAAAGCTAGCTGACACATCTCAGGAAACTCAAGCAGTCCTGTGGACAGATCTACATGGTGAGGAACTGAAGCCTCCTACCAACAGCCATGTGAGTGAGCCATTTTGGAAGGAATCCTCTAGCCCCACTGAAGCCTTCAGGTGACTGCAGCTCCAGCCGACATCCTGACTGTAACCTAATGAGAGACTCAAAGCCAAAAGCACCCACCTGAACTGCTTCTAAATTCCTGATCTACAGAAACTGTGAGATAATAATACATGTATGTTGTTTTAAGCTGTTATATGTTCATATCCATCACTGGCAAGGCTATTATATTAAATGAGATGATGTGTAAAAAATGCCAAACATTGCCTCATCCATAGTAAATGTTAAATAACTATAATGTTACATATCATAACTTTTTAACTTTCTTTGAAAGTTAATAAGTGAGACTTATTTCTAGAATTTACAAATGGCATCACAGTATTTACTGAGCAACCACAAAATAATGTTTTTTCAGACTGTTAGACTGACTTACCCTTTAAGAAATATTTTTTTAAATCTTTAAACTTTTCTCATGACTACAGCTGTTAACTCCTGAGAGTAAATCTCCTATTTACTCTCTCTTTGATTTTCTCAGAAGTATAATGAACACCAAAACCCAAACAATTATTACTCCTTTAAAAAGGTTTATCAGCTTGACTTCTTTCCATCAGGAGTAAAATTAATGAAATCAGAAATGTAGCTACTTGACTGGCAAAATGTGATTTGCCCTGATAAGTGGCTGTTTTAAAAAAAACATAAAAACCATAATCAAGGCATATCAGTCACTAACCCCAGAGATCAGAGCTGTGGGATGGTAGTGAGTGGCGGCATCCAACTTTCCCTTATGGGATGACCTTAACCTGATCATTCAAAAGCCTTGGTTCTGTCCCAGTTGGATATTAGGAACTGCTAGGAACACCTAAGTCTGATGTACACTCTCCTGGTTGTCTTACAACTATTTTGGCCACTTCTCAATTTCCTTCCACTGGCTTTTCCTTCCATATCAGTGCTCAATCTCAGTCCTTCTCATGCTACGTTTCCCCCAGATTAAGTCAGACTACTAATCTTCCACAAATTTTAATGGTTTCCATGTTTACTGTGCCACTTTACCACTTATCTGAGCCCTAGACCCAGATATCCATATACCAACAAGATACCCATATGCCCACCCAACCTCTCCACGTAGGACTTTCAGGATTGTCTCAAACTGAATATGTCCAAAATTAAACTTTTGACCTTCTTTCCCAAATCTCTCCCTCCTCCAGTGTTATCCATCTCAGAAAATGATCATTTTTAAAGCAATCAGAAACAACACTCCCTTTTTGAAAACTTCCATTGCTTTCCCATTGTTCAATACAAAATACAAAAGTCCAGCCTGCCCAGCCACTGGTTCTTGTGTGAATTTAAAAAACTGTCCCTTCACTGTCATCTGTTATTTAATTGTAATAGATACAAGTCTATGACTTTGAATGTGAATGGTGCCCCCTAGAGTAGTATTATGGACAAGAAGGTACAGCATCCTCCATGGACTTTCTCTTGAATCCCTAAAACTTCAAAGCTCCCTGACTGAGAGCCTTTTGTGATTCTTCCTTCTGCTTTCCACCCCATCCTCCCTCAGTTTACCTCATTTTTCAGATCTTCTTCTTCAAAAAACCTTCCCTGACCACCACCACCTCCATTCCAAAGCAGGCCCTCCTGGTATTTCTCATCATACTGATTATTTCCTGTCTGTAGCACTTACTATACTGGGAATTGATAAGTGGCTAGTTAATTATCTGTGCCAATCTCCACTAAATGGTATAAGCTTTATGAGGGCAGGGTTTGCATTAAATATTTTTACCACTACAGCTCTAATACCTAAAGCAGTATCTGGTAATTATGAATGAATAAACATAGGGGAGCACATCTCATGAGCTCTACACTTATTAGATTTTAGGATCCTATTTGGACCCCAAATTTGAAGAGAACCCAGAAGTACAGTTCTGGCTAGACAAGTTCTACATTTCCTTCCTCTACCTCTCTGCTTTTTCACAATGAAAGTAGTTTCAGTTTATTTCTGTTTTTTCTTTAAACTAATCATATGCTCACTGCTATAAATTAAAATAGTTCAGAAAAGTGTAGAAACAAAGGAAAATCACCTGAAATCCCACCACCTTCAGATAAACATGATTAACATTCTGGTCATCATCTTTTAATACATCTCTTTCTGCATATAAACATAATTTTATGTAAACGGTATGTCATCTGCACATGCTGTTTCTCGGTGGACACTATTTTCTTAAGCAATCGATGCAAACACACCTTTCTCCATTCTCATTATTTAGTCACATATAAACAGATACACTGTGTTTACTGACATATATGGTGGTTTGTCGTTATTTTTCGTAAACATAAAGTTTAATTTTCTATGTATAGAATACACAGTGGAGAAATTCCCTGCTCCATGGTGTGAATTTATCAGTTTATTTACTTCGTGCTCCAAGTGGGTATTTGCTTTGTTTATGGATTTTTGCCATTATAAACAACAACACAATAAATATTGTTGTACATATGTGCTTATTTTCTGGTGTTTTTACTTCTCTGATAGTGATTTCTTAATTCTACCAACAATGTATATATAGGCATACATCGTTTTACTGTGCTTCACTTTATTGTGCTTCACAGATGCTGCATTTTTTACAAATTGAAGAACCTTCACCAGCAACAAGAGATTACAACTTGCTTTATTGTGATATTTGTTTTATTGCAGTGGTGTAGAACCAAACCCGCAATATCTCCAAGTCTACCTATAGAACCTTTCCTCCAAAATTCTTGCCTATAGCAGGTGCTATCACTTCTCATTGATTTTTGCTATCGATGAAAACTTATATGAAGACACAGAAGGAATAATCTCTGTGCCCGGAGCCTTGTGCTTCATGGATGAGGCATCATTTGTAGGGCATATACTTTTCAAAATGAATTACTATAACATTTCTGAAAAATAATCCAGCTAGTTTAGAGTCAAAGATTGCTCGAATCCACCATAAGCTCAGTTAATACTTGGGTCAGGCAGACGGTCCTACTCAGTGTTGTCTCCCAGACCACATTCACAGCCTCTATGGAGTATTCACTCCCCCAAGAGAGTATTAGCATGCATTGCACTGGGGTGCCTGCTTCTAGGTTGCTTGTTGAGAAGGGAAAGTAGAGTGGCAGGAGAGAGATAAAGAAGGAAAACATATGCCTCAGAGGAAAGATACAATGTACAGCAGAGAAGTCCCCTAATATCAAAGTACAACTCTGGTCCAAGAGTCATCCAACCTGAGCAAGCCAGAGAAGAACAGGGGATGAGGGAGTTGAAGGTGCTGACTAGAAACAGAGATGGAAAGTCAGTTTTAGAAAATTCCATTCACTATTCAGCAAAAGACATTGATGGGGGTAAACTTCTGGAAAAGGGCTGAAATATTTCCTTACCTAAAGTAAGGACAGGACCCAGGGGTGCTGAAGAGCTTAAAAAAGAAAGAAAGAAAACCCTCAAGAAAGGGACTACACTGGAAAATGAACTAATTATACCTGGAAGGATATAAGAAAGGCTTGGAAGCTACTCACTCTGGGATGTCTCTACCACTCCATGTGCTCCTTTCTCTAAGCCCACCATGCCAACCACTGGAAGGTCCTCCCTTCATGCAGGCAGCTCCTGTAAGTTCTGCAGAGAGCACAGCAGAGCAAGGCACCGTGCCTACAGAGTGGCCACTGCAGAGCTAGGGTGAAGCCAGAACACCCACAGCATCTCTGAACACACATTATCTATTCTTTCCTCCTCGCTCTTGTAAACTTTCCAGTGGCATTTACATGAAATCCATCATTTTGATAGTTTTATATGGTGTATTCTAAGGGAATGGCAAAAATGCAAATTAAAATTAAAAGGAGAGAACATTTTCCACCAGTCTGTGGCAAAAATAAAATAAAATGTGTAAGATCCATCATTAAAGGGCAAGAGAATATAAATATCTTTATATGTTTTTGGTGAGCAAGTATATTGCTATAGATATCTGGAAAGTAACCCAGCAGTATCTATTAAATGCATGTACCTTGAGCAGTCCTACTTTTATGAAACTATCCTACAAATTTAAAAATCTATAGATAAAACTGTATGTTCAGTTATGTTTGCACAACGATTGTTGACAGTGATCCCCAAACTGAAAACAACCTGAATGTCTATCATTAGGAAAAATTGTAGGATGTCTATATAGGAACACCAAAAAAATATGTGGAAAGATATATCCCAAGCTGTCAACATTAATTACCTCCAGGAAAGTGGATTTGGGGGATGGCATAATAAATATGTGTAACTTAATTTATTTTTAAACTAAGTAGTGAAAGGGAAAATATGTTTACACACACACACACACATACACACACACACACACACACACACACACACACACACACACACACACACACACCCTACCTCTATTTCCAGCTAGCCTGTTATGATGCTGAAAATGTCATCTTTAGGGGTTAATTTTTCTATTTCCAAAAGTCTTTTGTTAAAATAACAAGTATTCCTGAAGTTGTTTTTGGCCCTTAATACTTGAGATGTGGGGAGATAAAAGTTTGATTGTGCTCCAGCACTGACAGCAGGCTGATAGAACATCCTTAACTAGAACAGGTAGGTGTCTATGTGGTGAAGGCCTGACTGACATGCATCTTGCTGACACTGAAACCTCGTCTGAAGAGAAACAAAAGAGAGAGAGAGAGACACTAAAACAAGAGGTGGATGAGGCAAAAGCATTTCCTATTTTGCTTGAGGTCAGTGCTACTTAGGATGCTGTTCTCAAGTTTCCTTCCTTATTCATGAGGGTGAGCACAAGCCGGAGTCAGCCCTCTACCAGCCAGAAGGGCAGCTGGCATGGACCTAGAGGTGGGTCACAGACAGCATCGCTTGAGAGAGTAGCAGGGCTAAAAAGTGCCAGACATGGTTTCCTACCATGGGGAACTGGAAGTAATCAGAAAAGTGTGATTTCCCTCTGCTCCTATAAAATCAAAACGCCTGCCCTTGTTTATAAAGAACCAGGAAAATGAATAAGTAGTTTAAGGAGACACTGGCATGCCCCATGAGGAAACACTGCTTCCACTGTGATGTGAACCTGAGGGCAGAGGCTCTTCAGCTTGGATGAGTACATAGCAAAACTGCCTTCCCCCCACATCGTATGTGGACCTGTTTGTCCAGGCTGGGAAAACTGGAATGTAAACAGATATAGTGTGCAAACACTGCAAAGAATGATTCTATTTGCCAGCATTTAGTGAACACTTACTAACTGCCAAAGTCTTTCCATGTGTCAGGTGAGATTTACAAGAACTCCATGAGATTATTACTATTTAACCCCATTTCACAGATGAGGAAACTGAGGCACTGAGAAATTAGTTTATAGAAATAAGAAGTGATGGAACTGGAATTCAGCCCCAGGCTGTCAGGCTTCAGAGTCTAGGACGTAACCACTGTACCACGCTGCCTCCACAGGAAGAACACCACCTGACAATGCAGGCCCTGATGTTGAGAAAAAGGACCAGGGATATGTCAGTGGAAACCATTTTGACTCTGGTGGGAATGCATCCATGAAAAAATTTGGCATGAGTAAGGAAGCTATAGTCTCAGAAAGAATGTCTAGCTTCCGGGTGTGCATGCAGGAAACAAAGATTTTATAAAGATAACCAGTGCTCTGGGGTAGAACCTAGGAAAACCCTGGAGAGTAAGGTTGCACGTGTCTGCAGGGAAAAGTGACCCTTCTTAGAATGGAAGAATGAGCTTAGGACACCCCTAGAAAGAACTTAAGAGCATAATTTGCTTGACAAACTTTGATCAAAAATTAAAATGAAAATCGCTACTTAAGCCAAATCTATATAACAGAATTCAGTTTCCCTGTTATAAAACGTATTCACTTATTGCTTTGACTTTATTAGCACCATCCCCACCCAACCTGAAATCTTGGCAACCAGCGTTTACAGCTCCAATGTGAAGATTTTAAATATTCTCCTCAAGGGCAAAGTTTACCCATTCCTCAGTCAGTCCCTATCACTTCTCTCTGAGCAGGAAACTACTCTATTACCTACCATATCCAGCAATTCTACCCCTAGATATATAACCAGGAGAAATGAAAACTTGTACATAGGTTTACATGGAAACTTGTACACAAATGTCTGTAGCACCAATATTCACAATAGTCAAAAAGTGAAAACAACCCAAATGTTCAACTGTGAACATACAAAGAATATGTGGTCCATACAATGCGATGTTATTTAGCCAAAAAAAAAAGAATGACGTTTTGATATAGGCTACAATATGCAAAAATCTCAAAAACAAATGCTAAGTGAAGAAGCCAGTCACAAAAGACCACATACTGTATGATTTCATATGTATGAAATGTCCAGAATAGGCAAGTTCCTAGAGATGGAAAGTAGGTTAGTGGTTGCCCTCAGCTGGTGTAGGAAGGGGACTGGAGGGAAACAGGGATGCCAGTGAGTACCTGGTTTCTTTTGGAGTGATGAAAATGTTCCAAAATTGATGGTGGTGGTGGCTGTTACAACTCTGTGACTATGCTGAAAACCACTGAACTGTATACTCTAAAGGGGTGAATTATATAGTGAGTGAATTATATACCTCAATAAAACTATTATTTAAAAAAAAAAGTTAGTCAATTAGTGTGTCCCCAAAGGTATGGGGCACAGAAATGAGGAAAGTCATCATATGTATTTAATTACATTTCCCTGAAAGATTGCTTTTAGTGATTATTTTGCAGGGAATGTAGTCTCCTGACTAAATCAGAGTATACAGACAGATGGCATAGGAGTATGTCTGGCATCTCAGACATGGGCCCCAATTTCATGTACCAGAGAAATCTGACACTATTCCCTCACTAGGATGAACCTCCTGTCTCCAAGAAGCCATAAAACAAGGCAGCAATTGAACATGAAGTGTTTTGCTTTGAATATATTTTGTCTTTTTCTATCAGTCACACACACACACACACACACACACACACACACACACACACACACACACACAGTCCATTTCCTACTAATTCTCCCCTGATAATATAAGTACATTCTTCCAGTACTTACACTTCTCCTTTCACAGTTGAGCAAACAGCTTATTCATTTAGCTAAGAGCAAGCTTGTTATAATCCACCAACAACAAATTACAGGCATAATTAGAACTCCAAGCATAGCAAAGCTGATTCTCTTAAACAAGAGTATAGCTATGAATATTTTTCGTAAAATAAAATAAAGTTCTAAATCCACTGATTGACAAAAAGCTATAAAATTAAGGCAGAACAAAAATCTTATAATCCAAAACTTATTATAAGGAATAAGTCAACCAACTGTCTTCATTTTTAGAGATTTGAACAAGAAGAAACAGGAATAAATTGTACCAAAGATACTTTTTGAAAAATAAAAATGAATATTTTGTCCTTAAGGATGATTAAGCCCTATAAATAAGCTTCCAGGAAAGGTTACAAAATCTCCCTTACTAAAGGGTATTACTATATCACTTATGATTAGATGAGACTAAGAAACAAAATAGCTTAAGCAAGACAAAGATATCTTTCTCATATAAAACTCCAGAGATGATCTAGGGCTGGTTTACAGGGGTTCTGCCCCACAAAATTCTCAACATCTTTCCAGATCACTGTTCCACCAGCCCAAATACAGGTCCTCCATCCTCACAATCTAAGGTGGCAACTAAAGCTCCACGGAACACATCTGTATTTCAGGCAGCAGAGCAGAGGAAGAGATGAATCAACTGGGAAAAAAGCAGCATGTGTCAACTGTTTTTAAGGAAAATTCCAGGAAGCTATCATGTGATGTTTTGCATCGGTCACATGACCACATTGGTTGCCATGGAGCCTGTCTACTCTGGGCTGTCCTGTGCTCATCTAAAACCCAGGGTTTCTACTGTTATGAAAAGGGTGAAAAGGCTACTAGGAAACGTCCCACTGTCTTTGACACTATCTTCAACACTCATAGTTTTACTTGGGCAGACCCTTTACAAGGCATTTCTTTTTCTAAAATGTATGAAGAGACTGAAAGAGAGAAATGGACTTTTCACCCTTTGCACACCTAGAGACATAGAAGTACTTCCCTATTATCTATACTCTGGGGTAAGTATAGATTTTTACCTCTCTTCTTCTGCTTTATGTTTGAGAAAGAATGCAATTTTTCCTAGCCCAATGATAGCCAGAATATTATCAAGTACAAGATAAACAGTTAATAAATAAAAGTATAAAATAAGCAAAAAAAAAAAAAAAAGAACAAAAATCCTTACTGTCAATAAGTCCCTACACTTAAGACACACCAGAAGCAGTCCACATAGGACATCAAACATTAAATGAGCTACAGTGCTGAATCTGGTAGATCTCAGCTGAATTCCTTGAGCAAAACCAACTCTTGTAGAGGATCTGTTTCCATCTGCAATAACCCAAGTAGGTCCAGACTCTCAAACAATCTCGAGGTACAGTACAGAAACTGGAGTGTTCACAACCTCCTCATGACCTCATGAGTTTGGTTTGGTTTAAATTAAGCTATTTTAAATAATATCTAAAGTGCTTTCTTTATAAAATAATAAATAATAAAATTTTATAAATAATAAAGATACATAATAAGAATTTTATTATTGTTGAATGATTTTATTTATTGATAATTAATAATGAAGATATAACACTTGATACCAGAGATGTGGATTATCATTTCAGAAAATACACACTACTTTAAACAATGAAATATCATGATACCCAGAGAGTCATTATGGAATTATTTAATATGAGATTATCATTTCATTTCTTGACAAAGTTAATTGAAGCAAATATCTGTGAAATCATCCTGATTGCACAGGTTAATTAAGATAAAGCATAGGTATCTGCCATTCTGTGCTGGAAGAGTGATAATCAAAGCCATCAGCTCCACACCATATCACAATACCGCCAGAACCTATTTTTACCTCTTCATGTTGTCATTTTTGTTGCTATGATAAGTTCATACTCTTATTGTGGGACTGAGATATGGTGTTCCTGATTCACCATATAATATAGGACCTTGGGTCATTCAGTATTAAGAGGGCTCAAGTTCCATAGCTCCTGCCCAAGCCCCTTTGTTCAAGAAAGAAAAATGCAGAGACTTTATGAGAAACTTTAGCCAGTGTCTTGAACACAGGAGAAAAAAATTTCCTAGAAGATAGTATAGAGGACATCCAGTTTAGATGAAGAAGCATCAGCAGATGTGAAATCAGAGCCTGATAGCTGAAATGAAAGAGGAAATAAATGTGGCTGTCACATGGGCAATCCAGATTTTTAAGGGCAGGTATAAAATGCCCCATCTGAATTTGAAGAGGGCTGTTTCCTGCAAATAGGGGACAAAAGCCAGCACAAAATGGCCTCACTTGTATATATTTATAAGTAACTTATAATCAAGAAAAAAATACTTCTAAATAATTATTATTATCCTTAGTTTGGGTCATTGTTAGACTAACCGAGGGACCCAATTTAATCCTGAACATTAAGAGGCCTCTGGTTCAGCCACTCCCACCCCATAAACCACCGCCACTAACCAAAACAGAGCCCCAGATCAGCTCCAGTTACAGTGAATCAGCCACTCGCAGAATCACAATTTGCCAGTTAGCCCACATCTGGAGTTTGAACATACCAGTTGACTGACAGATCAATAGCACTCTCTGCTAGTGCAAAAGATTATTACATAAGCATAGCTCTGCCTGAGGTGGGAAAGCAAGCCAAATTCCCAGCTAAGATGTCATCTGGATTTACAATGCAATAAATCTCTCTCTAGAGTAGATATTTAAAAAACACCAGACATCTGGTGGCAGCAGGTGCAGTGAACAGAGAAAAAAAAAAATGCTGACTTCAACAAAAAATAGCTTAAAGACCTTCTGGGAATTGAGCCCAGTTTCAGAACACAGGGTAACAAGTGTTATCTTCTTTTCTATGTGATTTTGACTTACCTCCCTCATTTAATTTTCCCTTTAATCCTAAGGGAGGCTTGTAAAGCTGAGAGTAAAAGCTGTTAAACAGCTATGAAATTCTACTGAAATTCTCTCTCTTTCCACTGCTAAAAATAGGAAGAAAAACATCAGTAAGATGTTTAGAGGATTGCTACCATTGCTCTTCTAAATTTTACTCAAACCTTAATGCCATGCAATAAGCAGGAATAATACAGTTGACTACTAAAACAACATAGGTTTGAACTGCAGAGGTCCACTTATACATGGATTTTTTTTTCAACAAATACTGTAAATGCACTTTGTCTTATGATTTTCTTAATAGCACTTTATTTTCTCTAGGCACTTTTTATAAGAATATAATATACTTAAGATACAAAATATGTGTTCATTGACTGTTTATGTTATTGGTAGATCTTCTGGTCAACAGCAGGCTATTAGTAGTTAAGTTTTGGGGAAGTCAAAAGTTAAATGCAGAGTTTTGACTTTGAGGGGGTCAGTCCCCCTAACTCCCACATTGTGCAAAGGATCAACTATATAAAATAAAGTCCCTCAAAGTCCCAAATGTTTTGTTTCATGGCCCTTCTAACAAGAAGTAAAATCAGATGCTGATCTCCCCAAGTATCTTCCGGACATCACCTAAATAGAGCAACAGAAGAATGATCCTCTAATGTTAGGATTCATAAAAATTACATGAGGTGCTTACAGAAATGTAGTTTCTTGGTCCTATTCTCAAACCTGCTAATTTATACATAGTCTGTGGAGTTGAGCCTACAAATCTGTATTTAATAAGCCCCAGGTGGTCTTGAAAAAGGTAACATCAGAAAATACTTTGGGAAACACTGCTATAAAATGTGTATTTAACCTCAATCTACATTAAATAGCTCTCAGTTTGGCTTTTCAACTACCCCAGTATCCAAACCACAACTAGATAGCACTCATGGTTCTCACCAAATACAGGACAGACCAAAGATCAAGGACTCTTCTTTCAAACTATTCCTGTTAACCTAATGAGAGCCCTTCCCCACTTGCCCTCGACCCCTCCCCCAACAAGAAAAAAATAAATCAGGTGAGAAAACAGAGCAAGAACCTTTAAGATACATAGATCCTGGCCAAGAAAGTGCCCAACCTTTTCCTTGGTTTAATGAGAACATATGCTAGAACACTGCCTCAAAAGTACTAGGCTTTGAAGAATTGAACCTGGATAGCCCCTCAATGATTTCAAACCACTTTAACACCTTCTCAACAACCTCTTCCCTTCCAATCTAACCAGGAAAGGTGCTGAGATAACTCTCAGACTCTCCTAAGGTGACCAACCATACTGGTTTTCCAAGACTAAAGGAGTTTGTGGGATGTAAGACTTTCATAGCTGAAACTAGAAAAATCCTGAGCAAACTAAGATGAGTTGGTCCATCTGCTCTCCCCACAATTCTAACTATACCCCAAGTACCAACTCCTCAGAATATGTGTGTCACCAGCATCAGGAAAGCAACTCTAAAGGAACCTCAGACAGAGGAGGTAGGCTTGGCTAGGATACCACTCACTGAGAGGCCTTTTCTAGAATAGGATAGTGCCACAAGTTCTGGTTCAAAAGTAGAAAACTCATAACTCTGAAGTCTAACCAGAGAGCTCAGAAAGATCAAGTCACATGACATCCTTGCTCTCATGTGAATCTCAGTCTCCAGAATCTGAAGCAAAAACCCAATTCTTACAAGTAAGAAACTGAATTTCCCATTCATAGACTTTAAACTTACTTTTCCTACTAGATAAGATCTAGAAGTCAGAGAAAAACTAAAACTTAACAAATAAAGAGGACAGTTTCAGATAGTGATAAGCAGTGTCCCTACAGGGCACAAAAGAAGTGAGAAGAAATAGGAACCTTGGGACCAGAGAACCAGATGGTGGTGAATTATCTGGGTTTTCATTTTGCAACATGTATCCCAGACCTGGAGCTGAAAAATGTCAGCAACCTGGACGTGCCAATGGGCAGAGGCAAAACCAAACAAAACTGAACAAACAAAAAAAAAGCTTGCTCCTTCTACCAAAGGAATAGGAAAGGGGCAGTCTACCAAGACAGAAAACTTTTAGACAATTACTCTAGCCAAATGGCACAGAAACACAAAGATTCCACCTACATCCATGCCATGAAAGGCCAAGTAGGGGTCCTAGACTTCTAGCCTCACCAGGTTTTAATGGGACACCCTCCCCTCTCCCACCAGAATGGTGTCAGAGAAAGTACAGGAGACAGTCAGGGCTTTCCTCACTGCCTCCTGTAGGGTCTGAGGAGGTTATAAAGAGAGTGATAATGTGGCACTACTTCTACCCCTCACACCCAGGGAGGTGTCAATAGGTGAGAGTCACAGATAAAGCACTTCCCAGCCCCACTGTTGTCTGAGTGGGGAACCTGGGCCTCTATCCTCACCTGCCTGTAACAAAGCAGCACACTCATTTCTCCTGTCACAGTGGTGTTATAAAGCATCAACTAAAAAAGAAAAGAGAAATAGGATCTAGAGTCTCACAATATAATTCCCCAAATATCCAGATTTCAATTGAAAATCACTCATCGTGACAAGAATCATGAAAATCTCAAACTGAACCAAAAAAGACAACAGATGCTGACACCAAGATGACAGAGGTTAGAATTATTTGACATGTATTTTAAAGCAGCCATAAATGTTCCAGTAAGCAATTATGAATATTCTTGAAATAAGTAATATAGAATGTCTCAGCAACAAAACAAAAAATATAAAGAAGAATAAATAAAAATTTTAGCATTGAAAAATACAATAACCAAAATAAAAAACTCAATAAATGGGATCAATAGCATAACGGAGAAAATGGGGAAAATGGTGAATACAGACTAGAAATTACCAATATCTGAACACATATGAGAAAAAAGATTGGAAAGAGCGAAAAAAGGCTCAGGGATCTGTGGAACTATATAACATGGAGTTCTGGAAGCAGAAGAGAAAGACAATGAGGCTGGAAAAGTACTTGACGGAATAATGGCTAAAAATTTCCCACATTTTTCAAATGGTATAAATATACAGATTAAAGAAGCAGAGTAAACTCAAAAGATCATCTCAAAGAAGTCCACAGCAAGGCACATCATAGTCAAATGCTTGAAAACTAAAGACAAAGACAAAAATCTTGAAAATAGTAAGACAGAAATGACCTATAGCAAAAAAAAAAAATTAAAATGATTGCAGATTTATCACAGAAATCATAAAATCCAGAAAGAAGTGGCATAACATTTTTCAAGTACTGTCAAACGAGAATCATTTATCTAGTGAAAAAGAATGAAGGGAAAGCAAACCTATTCTAAAAGAATAACTAAAGAAATTTCTCATAAACAGAAAGAAAATAATAAAAAAAGAATCTTAGAGTGTTGGGAAGAAAGAGAAAACAAATAGTAGAAGTACAGGAAATACATTTTTCTTCTCTTAAGATTTCTAAATTTTGTTGGATGACAGAAATAAAAATTATAACACTGTCTGATGTAGTTCTAAATGCCTATAGAGAAAATATTTACAATAATTAGATTATAAATGGGAAGAGTAAAAGGAGATAAAGTTTCTATACCATGAGCTGGTAAAATGATGGCGCCAGAAGACTATGATAAGTTATATGTATATAATGTAATGCCTAGAGCTACCACTAAAAAAACTATAGAAATGGATATATTTAAAAAAACACTATAGATAAATATAAAAGGAATTCTAAAAAATGATCAAGTAATCCATAGGAAAGCACGAAAAAGAGAGAAACAAAAAAATCTGAAAGAACAAACAGAAAACAAAAAATAAAATGGCAGATTTAAGCCCTAACATGTAAATACTTACATTAAATGCAGATGGTACAAATATACCAATTAAAGGATAGAGACTGGCAGAGAGAATAAAAAATATAACCCAACCATACACTATCTCAAAGAAACTCATTTCAAACATAAAGATATACATGGGTTAAAAATAAAAGGATGGAAAATGATGTGCCATGCAAACCTTATCAAAGAAAAGAGTGGCTGTATTAATAACAGATAAAGTAGACTTCAGAACAACAACGAAAAATTACCAGAGATAGACAGAAACATTATATAATGATAAAAGAGTAAATTCAACATGAAGACATAGCAATCCTAAATGGATATCCATCAAAGAATCAAATATATAAATCAAAAACTTATAAAACTGAAAGCACATATAGACAAATCCCCAGTTACAGTTGGAAATGTCAACACCTCTCTTTCAGCAACTGATCTCCAAATATTTGCAAACTAAACAATACATTTCTAAATAATCCTTGGATCAAAGAGGGAGTCTCAAGGTAAATCAAGAGATAAGCTGAACTAAATAAAAATAAAAATACAACATATGAAAAGTTGTGGGACACAGCTGAAGCAGTGCTGAGAGAGAAATTTATAGCACTAAGTGCTTACATTAGAAAAGAGCAAAATCAATAACCTGAGATCCCAACTCAAGAACTGACAAAAAGAAAATGAAAATATGCCAAAATAATAATAATAAAAGTAAGAGTAGAAATTGGTGAAATTTAAAACAGACCACCACAAAAAATCATTAAAATGAGGAGCTGATTCTTGAAAGTATCAATATAATTGACAAACTGTAGCAATACTAACAAAGAGAAGGCATAAGTTATCAATATCAGGAATGAAACAGGGAATATCAATACAGATCCTGCTGTCATCAAAAGCATAATAAGGAAATAACTCTATACATATAAATTTGACAACTTAGATGAAATGGACCAACTCCTCAAAAAATAAATACCATGAAAGCTCATACAATATGAAACAGATCGTTTGAACAGTCCTATAACCGTAAAGGAAATTTAGCTTGTACTTTAAAAACTTTCCCCAAAAAAGAAATATCCATGCCTCAACAATGTCACTAAAGAATTTTATCAAATGTTCAAATAATCCTACAATTCCAATTTGGTACAATGTCTTTCAGAAAATAGAAGAGGAAGGAATACTTCCAAATTCATTCTATGAAGCTAATATTATCCTAATATGAAAACCAAAAAAAGTACAAAAAAAGAAAGAAAGAAAGAAAGAAAGAAAGAAAGAGAGTGAGTGATGGGGGGTGGTGAAGAAAGAAGAAAGAAAAGAAGGATGGGAGGAAGGAAGGAGGAAACTCCAGGGTAATATCCTTCATAAATATATACACAAAAATCCTTAACAAATATTAGCAAATAGAACTTTACAATACATAAAAATAATTATACACCATCCTCAGGGTGATTTTAACATTTGAAAATTAGCCAGTGTAATCTATTATATTAATACACTAATAAAGATCATAATTTTATCAACCAGTGAAGAAAAGGCATGTGACAAATTTTAACACCCATTTACGATAAAAAGTCTCAAAAAATGCCTCAGAATAAAGAACTAGAGGGGAACTTCCTCAATTCGAAAGAGAACACTTAACAAAAATCTATAGCTAACATTACACTTAATGGTGAAAGACTAAATGCTTTCTCCCAAAGATCAGGAGCAATTGAAGGACATCCACTATCACCACTCTTTCAAATAATGCTAGAAGTTCCAGACATAGATACTGTATGATTCCACCTATAAAACATTCTTGAAAAGACAAAATTATGGAAATGGGAAACAAATTAGGGTTTGCTGGGAGCTAAGGTAAGGGATGGTAGAAGGGAAGTAGGGGTGGTTATTAAAGATCCTTGTGGTGATAGAAATGTTTTGTATCTCAATGTATCAATGTCAATATCCTTCCTCGTCATGATAGACTATAATCATGCAAAATGTCACCATTCGGGGAAATTGCATACGTATTATTACTTACATATAAAAAAAATCCTGTTAGCTTTAGGGAGAATGAATGATAAAAAGCAGTAAAAGAGAGACCAGTTAGGAGAACAAGTATTTGCTGACAGATTACCTGTGGAGAGTGAAAGAAAAAATCAAAACTCCTAAATTTCTTACTTGAACAACTGGATAGATAATAGTGTCATTTACTGAGATGAGAAATAATCTGATCCCCAAAAACATTTGAGATTTGAGACTATTGTTCAATTAGCTTATCTACTTCCTGAAAAACATTCACAATTTGGATGTAAATAATGTCCCAACATGTAGAGAGCTTCCAAGGTTCAACACAGGCTATGTTGCTTCAAATGAAATCAATGAAGAAAACATAAGTCTGAAAAGACCAGTGTCGCGACCTGCGCAACAATCCCCTCCAGGGTCTGAGGCGGCGTGGGATGAGAGAGACTAGGACACAGGGTTCGGAGGACTGGCACAAGGCACCAGCAAATGTATTGTTTTCAAAACACACTCTTATAGTAGTATAGAACGAGGGAGTTGGTCACGCTTAGCCGATGTTGCTATACCGCTAATCTCTAGAGACTTCTATTATAATGCCAAAGCCAAGATTGATGATGCCGTACCCAAGCTGAGACCCAGCAACTTGGCAAGCAGTGCTGGTT